>JALJCO010008410.1:2500-237500 GCA_023101725.1 Atherinomorus stipes
TTTTTTTTTTTTTTTTTTTTTTTCTCTCCTTCTGCGGCTTGGTGGACAGGGCGGCCCTGGATGCTGGGGTCTCCTTGGATGAACTGACTGCTGCTGTGGGTCAAATGACGTCTGGTCGTGCTCCTGGTCTGGACGGGCTGCCGGTGGACTTTTACAAGCATTTCTGGAGGTGTCTTGGCGTGGACCTATGGGAGGTGCTGCAGGAATGTTCCCGCTCTGCTCTGCTGCCGGTCTCCAGCAGGCATGCAGTTCTCTCCCTCTTGCCGAAGAAGGGGGACTTGGCGCTGCTTCAGAACTGGAGGCCCGTGGCGCTGTTATGCACAGACTATAAACTCTTTTCAAAGGTGCTGGCCAACAGACTGAAGCATGTTTTAGAGTCCATCGTCCAGGGGGACCAGTCCTACTGTGTACCGGGTAGATCCATCATGGACAACTTGTTTCTGATGAGAGACTTACTGGACGTTTGCAAGCTGTACGGTGTTGATGTCGGTATTATTTCCTTGGATCAGGAAAAAGCCTTTGACAGGGTGGACCATGTTTATCTTGTTTCTGTTTTAAAAGCTTTTGGTTTTGGGGAGGGGTTTATTGCACAGGTGAGGTTGTTGTATGAAGACGCGTTTTGCCTCTTGAAAGTGGGGGGTGGGTTGAGCCGTCCGGTGCCATTTCAGAGGGGGATTAGGCAGGGCTGCCCTATCTCTGGGATTTTATATTCTATTGCCATTGAGCCCCTCCTGGCTAGGATAAGAGCTAGGCTGTCTGGGCTGATGCTGCCAGGGATGCCTCAGCGGCCTCCTCTGGTAGTATCCGCCTATGCAGATGACATCACCATCATGGCGCAGGATCAGGGGGACGTAGAGCTGCTGATGACATCACCATCATGGTGCAGGATCAGGGGGACGTAGAGCTGCTGATGACATCACCATCATGGTTCAGGATCAGGGGGACGTAGAGCTGCTGGGTAGCTGCCTGGAGCTGTATGAGAGGGCTTCCTCAGCCAGGGTGAACTGGGGGAAGAGTGCAGCGTTGCTAGTCGGGACATGGGTAAGTAAGGTAGTTCCGACATTACCGGGGACCCTGTGTTGGGGCAGACAGGGGTTAAAAGTCTTGGGGGTGTTTTGGGGGACTGAGGAGTTCATGGAGAGGAACTGGGAGGGTGTTGTGGACCGGGTGTGTGTCAGACTAACCAAATGGAAATGGCTGCTGCCTCAGCTTTCCTACTGGGGACGAACCCTTATTGTCAATAACCTGGCGGCCTCGACCTTGTGGCACCGACTGATGGTCTTAACCCCGCCAAGGGGTCTGGTTGAGGAACTCCAGAGGGCAATGGTGGACTTCTTTTGGTCTGGGGTGCACTGGCTGCGAGCAGCCGTACTGTACCTCCCAGTGCAAGAAGGGGGGCAGGGCCTGGTGGATATTGCATCCCGGATCTCGGCCTTCAGGCTGTTGACGGCTCAGAAGCTGCTGTACAGCTGTGGTCTGCCGTGGACGGACCTCGCCTGCTTGCTGCTGAGGAGGGCTGGAGGTCTGGGCTACGATAAACATCTGTTTCTGCTACAGCAGGGGTCCACGGATCTGTCTGGTCTCACGCCGTTCTACAGGTCTGTCCTGCAGGCCTGGCAGGTCCTCCAGTTCCAACGGAAGGAGCCTCTGACTGTGGGGATGTGGGTCCTTGAGGAGCCTCTGCTGGGGAGCAGCTTCATTGTGTCTCAGGTTCTGTCCTCTGCTAGCCTGAGGTCCAGACTGAAGGAGGGGGCTGTGTGAAACTGGGTCACCTGATGAGGACTTCTGTGTCCCGGTTGTCTGAGCTGCTGAACATCAGGTCCAGGAGACTGCTGGTCCGGCTGGTGGAGGAGGTTCAGGCTTCGCTGCCGGGGACCCTCAGGGCGTTTGCTGAGGATCAGACTGTTCTGGATCAGTGGGAGGACGGGGTTGAGTACCTTTTTCCGTCCCTGGTTGTCTCTCCTGCCGTTGGCCAGTGGCAGGATGAAGTGGACATTCTGCTGTCCTTTCAGACCCCGGAGTGTGGTGTCTTCGAGACGTTGGGGAAGAAGGCGATCTATCAGATCAGCGTGAAGGTCAACAATCTCCGATCTCTGGCAGGGGTGAAGGCCTCAAAGTGGACAGAGGCTTTTGGCAGTGGGTTGTCCCCGAGGGGCTGTTGGCGGTCCCTGTACAAGCCCCCTGTGGACAAAAGAACTGGGGACCTCCAGTGGAGGGTGGTACATGGGGCCATAGCTACGAACAGGTATCTGGCACACCTCAGTCCTGACACGGGGGAGGGCTGTCCGTTCTGTTCACAACCTGAGACGGTCCACCATCTGTTCATGCAGTGTAGTAGGCTGGTGGGGCTTTTCTCCTTGGTGGGGGCCTGGTTTCAGGCGTTAGGAGAAACTTTTTCTTTTTGGTTGTTTATTTATGGTCCACGCTACACTGTCAAAAGGAAAAAGGTCCACACGCTGATCAACCTGATCTCAGGACAGGCAAAGCTGGCTATCTGGAAGACCAGGAAGAACCGTGTGAGGGGTGGGGGGACGGAGGATGTGGGGATGGTGCTCACTGGGATGCTGGCAGCTCGGCTCAGGTTGGAGTTTGAGTTTTATAAACTGACTGAGAAGACTGAAACATTTGTGGACATCTGGGGGGTGCGGGGGGTGTTGTGTTCAGTTGTAAGGAACTCCTTGGTGTTGCATTTTTATTTTTGAATGCAGATGTTTCTGGTGTCTGTAGTTTGTTGACTGTGTAGCGGAGCTGCCGTTTCCTCCTGACTTGTGTTATGGTTTATTTATTTTTTGTTTAGTTGTTCATTTTTGTTTTTTTTCTTTTCCCCTTTTGCTTTGACGTAGTTTTGTGGTTGGTTTAATAAAGGTCCTTTTAAAACTCAAACTCTTCTTTCTTTCTGTCTGTCTTTCTTTCTCTCTTTCTTTCTTTCTTTTTTTCTTTCTTTCTTTCTTTCTTCTTTCTTTCTTTCTTTCTTTCTTTCTTTCTTTCTTTCTTTCTTTCTTTCTTTCTTTCTTTCTTTCTTTCTTTCTTTCTTTCTTTCTTTCTTTCTTTCTTTCTTTCTTTCTTTCTTTCTTTCTTTCTTTCTTTCTTTCTTTCTTTCTTTCTTTCTTTCTTTCTTTCTTTCTTTCTTTCTTTCTTTCTTTCTTTCTTTCTTTCTTTCTTTCTTTCTCTCTTTCTTTCTTTCTTTCTTTCTTTCTCTCTTTCTTTCTTTCTGTCTTTCTTTCTGTCTTTCTTTCTTTCTCTTTCTTTCTTTCTTTCTCTCTTTCTTTCTTTCTTTCTTTCTTTTTTCTTTCTTTCTTTCTTTCTTTCTTTCTTTCTTTCTTTCTCTTTCTTTCTTTCTTTCTTTCTTTCTTTCTTTCTTTCTTTCTTTCTCTCTTTCTTTCTCTCTTTCTTTCTTTATCCAACCCCTCTTTGTTGTCCGTCAGCTGTAATCAGTGAATTTCTTCTTCTACGCTTGCATTATCGGCAGAGTAGGTGCTGAACGCAGCGCCTTCTGTATTGTCGTGAACTCGCATCACAGAAATACGATGTTCTACTGTTTAGGCTATAAAAATCTACTAAATGATGCGGTTTCCAGTAAAATATGGACGTGAAATTGAAAAAAGTAATAATAAATAAAAATTCTATGAAAATTATGACGTTGATTCTGAATTGTGGTTCAACAGAAATATTACAAACAAACACAAAAAATAAAACAAGTTAACAAGCATGACGGGGCTCCGAAGCTAAAATGTTGTTGGGTAACATTTTAAGACAATCACTGTAATCAGTGTTTTCTGTAACGTCCAATCAGACGTCTGCACCTGTTGACAGGTATGTTGGTCCATGTTCATGGGAAAGATGCTCTAATGTGTCTGGAACAGTTTTGTTTGTTTTTTTTATAATTATTTTTTCCAACCACAATTCAAAATAAATATTTTATTTCAATAAGTTATAATTTTGTAAATTTTTATTTATTTTTAGTTTCTTTAATTTCTTGTTATTTTAATTATTATTGGGAATTTAGTCTTTTCTTTAATTAGAGGGTATGAATAATTATATGAAAGTCGGTGCTGCATTTGAGATATTAAAAAAGTGCTCCAGAGTCTTGCTCAGCATGAGGATGAGGAGAAGATGAAGGCACATCATTCTGTGGGTGTACTATCCCTTTATTGCTCCGAACAATGTGTGACAGAAACTCTGAGATAACCTGTAGAGGCTGTTCCTTTGTTTTCCTCATTCCTGACTCAAAACAAACACTTTCCATGACATCATCTGCATGTTACAGAAATAGTTTAACTTCAGCAGGTCTGAAAACGTTCCCCACTGTTTCCCATCATTTACTGATTCACCATCAAACATCAGGACATAAAACACAGTCAAGTTCAAAATGTTGACCCGACTTTTCCACAGAAGAGACGAGAAATATGCAGATTTTATTATTTTAAATATGATTTCATTCCTTCACATGTAAATAGTAAATCACAGTTGCAGACGTTCTGATGTTTGAGCTTAAAATGTAAAAAGTTAAAGTTAACGCCCAAAAAAAACAGGTTAAGGAGGTAATAAAGTCCAGTAAAGGTAAATTCTGCTGCGTCACATTCAGCTTCACAAGTCTGTAAAAGTTAGCATCAGTGCAAAATTCTGTTTCTCATCTTAAACACAGAAACTCCAAAAGTAAAAACCAGAGCTCGTCTCCAGGTTTTCCAGGTCAGTAAAGTTCAAATATGAAAAGAAAATGAGCAAAAGCTTGTTGTTTGATCAGTTTCAGGCTAAATGTTAGTACGGAGTCCAGAAAGTGTCATAATTATATGACGATTAGGCTTCAATAAATACATTTTTTAAAATTTACATTTTCACACTTTTACATTTCTGTGTAATATTTTATGATAAAAACACAAAAACACATTTCTAAATTAATTGCTGTAAGCAATATATAAAAATTTATCAATAAAAGCTTTTAGTCATGAATTTGTCAAATTGATCTGAATTATTTTACCAAATCTAAATTCTGAATATTTCATTCCACGTTCACTTAAATGAACAATTTTGCCACCTTATTTAAGTTTATCATAATTATTATGGTGACTTATCAGCATTAAATGCAAATAAACAGGTTGAATTTCAAATTAATTTACAAGTTTTCAAATTTATTTTAATCTAAACCAAAAATAGATCAAGTTATTAAAAGTTTTATTATTTTGAATGTCAGTTAAAAAAACTCTTTAAACAGTGTTCTCTGTGTGTAATATTTCTCCTTTACTGTAATTTTGCTTATTTACAAAATTTTAAAAAAGCCAAGAACACAAAAACACATGACATCATATTGCACAAATAATTAATACACTTTTTTTTTATTATCAATAATAGTAATTTTGGTGCATTAGATAAAATTAATCATATCTTGAATTGTGTATTTTTTTATTTTATTTTTGTCACTTATGGGTCTCCGTATCTGGACAGTCAATCGTGAAAGTGAGAATTTGGCTTGTCATATAATTTATTACTGATAATTGATTATTTTTTTCAGTGGAAACAAAAGTTTAATCAACTAATTGATAAGAGGATTGAAGATATTTTTTTTAATCAAATTTAGACATTTTTATCTTAAAGAAAACCAAACGCCCCCAATTTCCACCTAGAAAATTTGTTTTTTTGATTTTATCTTGGCAAATTGAGCAGCTTATTAACGGTGATAAAAAATAATCAAACAAACACAAGAAATTAAAAGAAAACAAGTTTTTTTTTCTTATTTGTGGGAGAAATTAATCAAAAATAAATGAGTGACGAGTTTTAGAGATTTTTTTAAAAATGAAAGTCATCATGAGAGGACAAAGAGGGAGAAGAGGACGGGTGGGACGGACAGCAGCAGAGGGACGGAGAAGGACATGATCCGGCTTCCTCCTGAACTTCCCGAAGTCTCTGAAGTTCCAAAGTTGACGAATCCCGGCTGGTTGCTGCGGACCTGGCTGTTGATCCAGGACTGGTACTGGGACACCCTGGCGTAGACCCCCGGGAAGCCCGCCAGAGCGCAGCCGTTTCCAAAACTCACCACGCCAGACTGGACCCACCTGGTGTCATTTCTACTCACCAACGGTCCTCCGGAGTCTCCCTGCACACATCGCACATGGAAACCAGTGAGGCCAGAGATGGAGGGACAATCCAGGAGGACAAACACACCTCTGGACTCTGAAGACCAGGAGGTGGATCCAAGCAGGACTCACCTGACAGGAGTCCTTTCCTCCCTCCGTCAGACCGGCACAGATCATGTTGCCTGTGATCGTGTTGGGATAAGAGTCGCTGCAGCGAGTGTTGGACACGACGGGGACGTCCACCTCCTGCAGCCTCTGAGGGGACGGAAGTGAAACTGGAGGAGACAAGAAGCACAAGGACGGTCCATCAGGTCGAACTGGGACCAGTGAAGAAACACTGAGGGACGGCATGGAAACGTCATGGAAATAACATGGAAACATCATGGAAATGTCATGGAAATGTCATGGAAATGTCATGGATATGTCATGGAAATGTCATGGAAACGTCATGGAAACATCATGGAAATGTCATGGAAACATCATGGAAATGTCATGAAAATGTCATGGATATGTCATGGGAATGTCATGAAAACGTCATGGAAACATCATGGATATGTCATGGAAATGTCATGGAAACGTCATGGAAACATCATGGATATGTCATGGAAATGTCATGGAAACGTCATGGAAACATCATGGATATGTCATGGAAATGTCATGGAAACGTCATGGATATGTCATGGAAATGTCATGGAAACATCATGGAAATGTCATGGAAATGTCATGGAAACATCATGGAAACATCATGGAAATGTCATGGAAATGTCATGGAAACATCATGGAAATGTCATGGAAATGTCATGGAAACATCATGGAAACATCATGGAAATGTCATGAAAATGTCATGGAAACGTCATGGAAACATCATGGATATGTCATGGAAATGTCATGGAAACGTCATGGAAACATCATGGAAATGTCATGGAAATGTCATGGAAACGTCATGGAAACATCATGGATATGTCATGGAAATGTCATGGAAACGTCATGGAAACATCATGGAAATGTCATGGAAATGTCATGAAAAGTCATGGATATGTCATGGAAACGTCATGGAAATGTCATGGAAACGTCATGGAAACGTCATGGAAATGTCATGGAAATGTCATGGAAACGTCATGGAAACATCATGGAAACATCATGGAAATGTCATGAAAATGTCATGGAAACATCATGGAAACGTCATGGAAACGTCATGGAAATGTCATGGAAATGTCATGGAAACGTCATGGAAACGTCATGGAAACATCATGGAAATGTCATTGAAATGTCATGAAAATGTCATGGATATGTCATGGAAATGTCATGGAAACGTCATGGAAACATCATGGATATGTCATGGAAATGTCATGGAAACATCATGGATATGTCATGGAAATGTCATGGAAACGTCCTGGAAACATCATGGAAACGTCATGGAAATGTCATAGAAATATCAGGGAAACGTCATGGAAACATCATGGAAAAATCATGGAAACGTCGTGGAAACGTCATGGAAATGTCATGAAAATGTCATGAAAACGTCATGGAAATGTCATGAAAACATCATGGAAACGTCATGGAAACGTCATGGAAATGTCATGGAAACGTCATGGAAACATCATGGAAAAATCATGGAAACGTTGTGAAAAACGTCATGGAAATGTCATGGAAACGTCATGGAAACATCATGGAAAAATCGTGGAAACATCGTGGAAAAACGTCATGGATATGTCATGAAAACATCATGGAAAAATCATGGAAACGTCATGGAAATGTCATGGAAATGTCATGGAAACGTCATGGAAACATCATGGATTTGTCATGGAAATGTCATGGAAACGTCATGGAAACATCATGGAAACGTCATGGAAATGTCATGGAAATGTCATGGAAATATCAGGGAAACGTCATGGAAACATCATGGAAAAATCATGGAAACGTCGTGAAAACGTCATGGATATGTCATGGAAACGTCATGGAAACATCATGGAAAAATCATGGAAACGTCATGGAAATGTCATGGAAACGTCATGGAAATGTCATGGAAACGCTCATGGAAACATCATGGAAATGTCATAGAAACGTCATGGAAACATCATGGAAAAATCATGGAAAACGTCGTGAAAACGTCATGGAAATGTCATGGAAATGTCATGGAAACATCGTGGAAACATCATGGAAACGTGTTGCCTTCATGGTTCCACCACGATGACTCAGATCTAAGAAATGTGAGTTTCACTGAAAATAGTCTTGACTGAGATACAGATCATTCTATCTCCATCCATCTTCCATCCATCCATGCATCCATCCATCCTTCCCCATCCATCCATCCATCTATCCATCCATCCATCCATCCATCCATGCATCCATCCATGCATCCATCCAATCATCCATCCATCCATCCATCCATCATCCATGCATCCATCCATCCATCCATCCATCCATCCATCCATCCATCCATCCATGCATCATCCATGCATCCATCCATCCATGCATGCATGCATCCTTCCATCCATCCATCCATCCATCCATCCATCCATGCATCCATGCATCCATGCATCCATCCATCCATCCATCCACCCATCCATCCTTCCATCCTTCCATCCATCCGTGACCTTTGTCTCTGATTGATGACATCATTCCGGTGCGTGAGTTTGGGAATGCTGATGTTCTTCCTCGTCCTCCGTGGATCTTAGTGGATCCAGGACTACGGATGTGTGTGTGGAGCTGCTGGTGTTTGCTGTGTGTGTTGTTGTTTACAGGTGAGTGTAAATAAACACTGATCGTACCCCCAGAGTTGATGTTCCCCCATCCGGTGACCCAGCTGTTCTGTCCGTCCGGGAAGCTGCTGCCTTCGGCTGCCAGACACACGGGCCTGATGAAGTCGGTGAAGTCCACGGGGTTGGACAGCTGCAGCAGGGACACGTCGTTCTCGTTGCTGTTGGCATCGTAGTCCGGGTGGTTGATGATCTGGGACACCGAGCGGGACACCTCGTTGGGATTGATGCTCTGCTGGGTGTCCCGGCCCAGGTAGACCACCAGGCCGGAGGTGCTGGTGCTGAGGAGGAGCAGACGGGGGGGGTTAGATCCGGATGGGAGACGGCAGCAGGCAGGTGAGGGGACGCCACTCACTCAGAGAAGCAGTGAGCCGCAGTCAGGACCCACTGGCTGTTGATCAGGGACCCTCCGCAGAAATGGGCCCCTCTGTGCAGGCTGGCCTGCCAGGGCCAGGCCCCCGCCACCGCGTCCTCGCCCCCCACGATCCTGGTGTCGCCCTTCGTGTTGAGAGGAGCCGTCCCACAGACTGCAGGCAGAGAGAGCAGGTGAAGCGTGCAGCCTCATTTGGTTGGCAGGCGAGTTTCTGCACGCTGGTCTGGGGTTTAGGAAAAGCAGCCGACAGGTTGGTCAGGCTGCTCCACCTCACGCCTAAAACCCCCACGTTCACGTCCATGCTGTCAGGTTCACGCCTAAAACCCCCACGTTCACATCCATGCTGTCAAGTTCACGCCTAAAACCCCCACGTTCACGTCCATGCTGTCAGGTTCACACCTAAAACCCCCACGTTCACGTCCATGCTGTCAGGTTCACACCTAAAACCCCCACGTTCACGTCCATGCTGTCAGGTTCACGCCTAAAGCCCCCACGTTCACGTCCATGCTGTCAGGTTCACGCCTAAAACCCCCACGTTCACGTCCATGCTGTCAGGTTCACGCCTAAAGCCCCCACGTTCACGTCCATGCTGTCAGGTTCACGCCTAAAACCCCCACGTTCACGTCCATGCTGTCAGGTTCACGCCTAAAACCCCCACGTTCACGTCCATGCTGTCAGGTTCACGCCTAAAACCCCCACGTTCACATCCATGCTGTCAGGTTCACGCCTAAAACCCCCACGTTCACGTTCATGCTGTCAGGTTCACGCCTAAAACCCCCAACTTCACATCCATGCTGTCAGGTTCACGCCTAAAACCCCCACGTTCACGTTCATGCTGTCAGGTTCACGCCTAAAACCCCCACGTACACATCCATGCTGTCAGGTTCACGCCTAAAACCCCCACGTTCACGTCCATGCTGTCAGGTTCACGCCTAAAACCCCCACGTTCACGTTCATGCTGTCAGGTTCACGCCTAAAACCCCCACGTTCACATCCATGCTGTCAGGTTCACGCCTAAAACCCCCACGTTCACGTCCATGCTGTCAGGTTCACGCCTAAAACCCCCACGTTCACATCCATGCTGTCAGGTTCACGCCTAAAACCCCCACGTTCACATCCATGCTGTCAGGTTCACGCCTAAAACCCCCACGTTCACATCCATGCTGTCAGGTTCACACCTAAAACCCCCACGTTCACGTCCATGCTGTCAGGTTCACGCCTAAAACCCCCACGTTCACGTTCATGCTGTCAGGTTCACGCCTAAAACCCCCACGTTCACGTCCATGCTGTCAGGTTCACGCCTAAAACCCCCACGTTCACGTTCATGCTGTCAGGTTCACGCCTAAAACCCCCACGTTCACGTTCATGCTGTCAGGTTCACGCCTAAAACCCCCACGTTCACGTCCGTGCTGTCAGGTTCACGCCTAAAACCCCCACGTTCACGTTCATGCTGTCAGGTTCACGCCTAAAACCCCCAAGTTCACGTTCATGCTGTCAGGTTCACGCCTAAAACCCCCACGTTCACGTCCATGCTGTCAGGTTCACGCCTAAAACCCCCCACGTTCACGTCCATGCTGTCAGGTTCACACCTAAAACCCCCACGTTCACGTCCATGCTGTCAGGTTCACGCCTAAAACCCCCACGTTCACGTCCATGCTGTCAGGTTCACGCCTAAAACCCCCACGTTCACGTCCATGCTGTCAGGTTCACGCCTAAAACCCCCACGTTCACGTCCATGCTGTCAGGTTCACACCTAAAACCCCCACGTTCACATCCATGCTGTCAGGTTCACGCCTAAAACCCCCACGTTCACATCCATGCTGTCAGGTTCACACCTAAAACCCCCACGTTCACGTCCATGCTGTCAGGTTCACGCCTAAAACCCCCCACGTTCACGTCCATGCTGTCAGGTTCACGCCTAAAACCCCCACGTTCACATCCATGCTGTCAGGTTCACGCCTAAAACCCCCACGTTCACGTCCATGCTGTCAGGTTCACGCCTAAAACCCCCACGTTCACGTCCATGCTGTCAGGTTCACGCCTAAAACCCCCACGTTCACGTCCATGCTGTCAGGTTCACGCCTAAAACCCCCACGTTCACGTCCATGCTGTCAGGTTCACGCCTAAAACCCCCACGTTCACATCCATGCTGTCAGGTTCACGCCCTAAAACCCCCACGTTCACATCCATGCTGTCAGGTTCACACCTAAAACCCCCACGTTCACGTCCATGCTGTCAGGTTCACGCCTAAAACCCCCACGTTCACGTCCATGCTGTCAGGTTCACGCCTAAAACCCCCACGTTCACATCCATGCTGTCAGGTTCACGCCTAAAACCCCCACGTTCACGTTCATGCTGTCAGGTTCACGCCTAAAACCCCCCACGTTCACGTCCATGCTGTCAGGTTCACGCCTAAAACCCCCACGTTCACGTCCATGCTGTCAGGTTCACGCCTAAAACCCCCACGTTCACATCCATGCTGTCAGGTTCACGCCTAAAACCCCCACGTTCACGTTCATGCTGTCAGGTTCACGCCTAAAACCCCCACGTTCATGTCCATGCTGTCAGGTTCACGCCTAAAACCCCCACGTTCACGTTCATGCTGTCAGGTTCACGCCTAAAACCCCCACGTTCACGTTCATGCTGTCAGGTTCACGCCTAAAACCCCCACGTTCACGTCCATGCTGTCAGGTTCACGCCTAAAAACCCCCACGTTCACGTCCGTGCTGTCAGGTTCACGCCTAAAACCCCCACGTTCACGTCCATGCTGTCAGGTTCACGCCTAAAACCCCCACGTTCACGTCCGTGCTGTCAGGTTCACGCCTAAAAACCCCCACGTTCACGTTCATGCTGTCAGGTTCACGCCTAAAACCCCCACGTTCACGTCCATGCTGTCAGGTTCACGCCTAAAACCCCCACGTTCACATCCATGCTGTCAGGTTCACGCCTAAAAACCCCCACGTTCACGTCCGTGCTGTCAGGTTCACGCCTAAAACCCCCACGTTCACATCCATGCTGTCAGGTTCACGCCTAAAACCCCCACGTTCACATCCATGCTGTCAGGTTCACGCCTAAAACCCCCACGTTCACATCCATGCTGTCAGGTTCACGCCTAAAACCCCCACGTTCACGTCCATGCTGTCAGGTTCACACCTAAAACCCCCACGTTCACGTCCATGCTGTCAGGTTCACGCCTAAAACCCCCACGTTCACGTCCATGCTGTCAGGTTCACGCCTAAAACCCCCACGTTCACGTCCGTGCTGTCAGGTTCACGCCTAAAACCCCCACGTTCACGTCCATGCTGTCAGGTTCACGCCTAAAACCCCCACGTTCACGTCCGTGCTGTCAGGTTCACACCTAAAACCCCCACGTTCACGTCCATGCTGTCAGGTTCACGCCTAAAACCCCCACGTTCACGTTCATGCTGTCAGGTTCACGCCTAAAACCCCCACGTTCACGTCCATGCTGTCAGGTTCACGCCTAAAACCCCCACGTTCACGTCCATGCTGTCAGGTTCACGCCTAAAACCCCCACGTTCACGTCCATGCTGTCAGGTTCACCCCTAAACCCCCCACGTTCACATCCATGCTGTCAGGTTCCCGCCTAAAAACCCCCACGTTCACGTCCATGCTGTCAGGTTCACGCCTAAAACCCCCACGTTCACATCCATGCTGTCAGGTTCCGCCTAAAACCCCCACGTTCACGTTCATGCTGTCAGGTTCACGCCTAAAACCCCCACGTTCACGTCCATGCTGTCAGGTTCACGCCTAAAACCCCCACGTTCACGTCCATGCTGTCAGGTTCCCGACTAAAACCCCCACGTTCACATCCATGCTGTCAGGTTCACACCTAAAACCCCCACGTTCACGTCCATGCTGTCAGGTTCACACCTAAAACCCCCACGTTCACGTTCATGCTGTCAGGTTCACGCCTAAAACCCCCACGTTCACGTCCATGCTGTCAGGTTCACACCTAAAACCCCCACGTTCACGTTCATGCTGTCAGGTTCACACCTAAAACCCCCACGTTCACATCCATGCTGTCAGGTTCACGCCTAAAACCCCCACGTTCACGTTCATGCTGTCAGGTTCACGCCTAAAACCCCCACGTTCACGTCCGTGCTGTCAGGTTCACGCCTAAAAACCCCCACGTTCACGTCCGTGCTGTCAGGTTCACGCCTAAAACCCCCACGTTCACGTCCATGCTGTCAGGTTCACGCCTAAAACCCCCACGTTCACATCCATGCTGTCAGGTTCACGCCTAAAAACCCCCACGTTCACGTCCGTGCTGTCAGGTTCACGCCTAAAACCCCCACGTTCACATCCATGCTGTCAGGTTCACGCCTAAAACCCCCACGTTCACATCCATGCTGTCAGGTTCACGCCTAAAACCCCCACGTTCACATCCATGCTGTCAGGTTCACGCCTAAAACCCCCACGTTCACGTCCATGCTGTCAGGTTCACACCTAAAACCCCCACGTTCACGTCCATGCTGTCAGGTTCACGCCTAAAACCCCCACGTTCACATCCATGCTGTCAGGTTCACGCCTAAAACCCCCACGTTCACGTCCATGCTGTCAGGTTCACGCCTAAAACCCCCACGTTCACGTCCATGCTGTCAGGTTCACGCCTAAAACCCCCACGATCACGTTCATGCTGTCAGGTTCACGCCTAAAACCCCCATGTTCACGTCCATGCTGTCAGGTTCACACCTAAAACCCCCACGTTCACGTCCATGCTGTCAGGTTCACACCTAAAACCCCCACGTTCACGTCCATGCTGTCAGGTTCACGCCTAAAACCCCCACGTTCACATCCATGCTGTCAGGTTCACGCCTAAAACCCCCACGTTCACATCCATGCTGTCAGGTTCACACCTAAAACCCCCACGTTCACATTCATGCTGTCAGGTTCACGCCTAAAACCCCCACGTTCACATCCATGCTGTCAGGTTCACGCCTAAAACCCCCACGTTCACGTTCATGCTGTCAGGTTCACGCCTTAAACCCCCACGTTCACGTCCATGCTGTCAGGTTCACGCCTAAAACCCCCACGTTCACGTTCATGCTGTCAGGTTCACGCCTAAAACCCCCACGTTCACGTCCATGCTGTCAGGTTCACGCCTAAAACCCCCACATTCACGTCCATGCTGTCAGGTTCACACCTAAAACCCCCACGTTCACATCCATGCTGTCAGGTTCACGCCTAAAACCCCCCACGTTCACATCCATGCTGTCAGGTTCACGCCTAAAACCCCCACGTTCACGTCCATGCTGTCAGGTTCACGCCTAAAACCCCCACGTTCACGTCCATGCTGTCAGGTTCACGCCTAAAACCCCCACGTTCACGTCCATGCTGTCAGGTTCACGCCTAAAACCCCCACGTTCACGTCCATGCTGTCAGGTTCACGCCTAAAACCCCCACGTTCATGCTGTCAGGTTCACGCCTAAAACCCCCACGTTCATGCTGTCAGGTTCACACCTAAAACCCCCACGTTCACATCCATGCTGTCAGGTTCACGCCTAAAACCCCCACGTTCACGTCCATGCTGTCAGGTTCACGCCTAAAACCCCCACGTTCACATCCATGCTGTCAGGTTCACACCTAAAACCCCCACGTTCATGCTGTCAGGTTCACGCCTAAAACCCCCACGTTCATGCTGTCAGGTTCACGCCTAAAACCCCCACGTTCACGTCCATGCTGTCAGGTTCACGCCTAAAACCCCCACGTTCACATCCATGCTGTCAGGTTCACGCCTAAAACCCCCACGTTCACATCCATGCTGTCAGGTTCACGCCTAAAACCCCCACGTTCACGTCCATGCTGTCAGGTTCACGCCTAAAACCCCCACGTCCATGCTGTCAGGTTCACGCCTAAAACCCCCACGTTCACGTCCATGCTGTCAGGTTCACGCCTAAAACCCCCACGTTCATGCTGTCAGGTTCACGCCTAAAACCCCCACGTTCATGCTGTCAGGTTCACACCTAAAACCCCCACGTTCACATCCATGCTGTCAGGTTCACGCCTAAAACCCCCACGTTCACGTCCATGCTGTCAGGTTCACGCCTAAAACCCCCACGTTCATGCTGTCAGGTTCACGCCTAAAACCCCCACGTTCATGCTGTCAGGTTCACGCCTAAAACCCCCACGTTCACATCCATGCTGTCAGGTTCACGCCTAAAACCCCCACGTTCACGTCCGTGCTGTCAGGTTCACGCCTAAAACCCCCACGTTCACGTCCATGCTGTCAGGTTCACGCCTAAAACCCCCACGTTCACGTCCATGCTGTCAGGTTCACGCCTAAAACCCCCACGTTCACGTCCATGCTGTCAGGTTCACGCCTAAAACCCCCACGTTCACATCCATGCTGTCAGGTTCACGCCTAAAACCCCCACGTTCACGTCCATGCTGTCAGGTTCACGCCTAAAACCCCCACGTTCACATCCATGCTGTCAGGTTCACACCTAAAACCCCCACGTTCACGTCCATGCTGTCAGGTTCACGCCTAAAACCCCCACGTTCACATCCATGCTGTCAGGTTCACACCTAAAACCCCCACGTTCACATTCATGCTGTCAGGTTCACGCCTAAAACCCCCACGTTCACATCCATGCTGTCAGGTTCACGCCTAAAACCCCCACGTTCACGTCCATGCTGTCAGGTTCACGCCTAAAACCCCCACGTTCACATTCATGCTGTCAGGTTCACGCCTAAAACCCCCACGTTCACGTCCATGCTGTCAGGTTCACACCTAAAACCCCCACGTTCACATCAATGCTGTCAGGTTCACGCCTAAAACCCCCACGTTCACGTCCATGCTGTCAGGTTCACACCTAAAACCCCCACGTTCACATCCATGCTGTCAGGTTCACGCCTAAAACCCCCACGATCACGTCCATGCTGTCAGGTTCACACCTAAAACCCCCACGTTCACGTCCATGCTGTCAGGTTCACGCCTAAAACCCCCACGTTCACGTTCATGCTGTCAGGTTCACGCCTAAAACCCCCACGTTCACGTCCATGCTGTCAGGTTCACGCCTAAAACCCCCACGTTCACATCCATGCTGTCAGGTTCACGCCTAAAACCCCCACGTTCACATCCATGCTGTCAGGTTCACGCCTAAAACCCCCACGTTCACATCCATGCTGTCAGGTTCACACCTAAAACCCCCACGTTCACGTCCATGCTGTCAGGTTCACGCCTAAAACCCCCACGTTCACGTCCATGCTGTCAGGTTCACGCCTAAAACCCCCACGTTCACGTCCATGCTGTCAGGTTCACGCCTAAAACCTCCACGTTCACGTTCATGCTGTCAAACGATCACAAACAGGTTTGAAACCGTACATACGATCACAAACAGGTTTGAAACCGTACAAACGATCACAGACGGGTTTGAAACCGTACATACGATCACAGACGGGTTTGAAACCGTACATACGATCACAAACGGGTTTGAAACCGTAAATACGATCACAAACGGGTTTGAAACCGTACATACGATCACAAACGGATTTATAACCGTACATACGATCACAAACGGATTTGAAACCGTACATACGATCACAAACGGGTTTGAAACCGTACATACGATCACAAACGGATTTGAAACCGTACATACGATCACAAACGGGTTTGAAACCGTACATACGATCACAAACGGGTTTGAAACCGTACATACGATCGCAAACGGGTTTGAAACCGTACATACGATCACAAACGGGTTTGAAACCGTACATACGATCACAAACGGATTTGAAACCGTACATACGATCACAAACGGGTTTGAAACCGTACATACGATCACAAACGGGTTTGAAACAGTACAAACGATCACAAACAGGTTTAAAACCGTACATACGATCACAAACGGGTTTGAAACCGTACATACGATCACAAACGGGTTTGAAACCGTACATACGATCGCAAACGGGTTTGAAACCGTACATACGATATAATCACAAACGGGTTTGAAACCGTACATACGATCACAAACGGATTTGAAACCGTACATACGATCACAAACGGGTTTGAAACAGTACAAACGATCACAAACAGGTTTGAAACCGTACATACGATCACAAACGGGTTTGAAACCGTACATACGATCGCAAACGGGTTTGAAACCGTACATACGATCACAAACGGGTTTGAAACCGTACATACGATCACAAACGGATTTGAAACCGTACATACGATCACAAACGGGTTTGAAACCGTACATACGATCACAAACAGGTTTGAAACAGTACAAACGCTCACAAACAGGTTTGAAACCGTACATACGATCACAAACGGGTTTGAAACCGTACATACGATCACAAACGGGTTTGAAACCGTACATACGATATGATCACAAACGGGTTTAAAACCGTACATACGATCACAAACGGGTTTGAAACCGTACATACGATCACAAACGGGTTTGAAACCGTACATACGATCACAAACAGGTTTGAAACCGTACATACGATCACAAACGGGTTTGAAACCGTACATACGATCACAAACAGGTTTGAAACCGTACATACGATCACAGACGGGTTTGAAACCGTACATACGATCACAAACGGGTTTGAAACCGTAAATACGATCGCAAACGGGTTTGAAACCGTACATACGATCACAAATGGGTTTGAAACCGTACATACGATCACAAACGGGTTTGAAACCGTACATACGATCACAAACGGGTTTGAAACTGTACATACGATCACAAACGGGTTTGAAACCGTACAAACGATCACAAACGGGTTTGAAACCGTACATACGATCACAAACTGGTTTGAAACCGTACAAACGATCACAAACGGGTTTGAAACCGTACATACGATCACAAACGGGTTTGAAACCGTACATACGATCACAAACGGGTTTGAAACCGTACATACGATATGATCACAAACAGGTTTGAAACCGTACATACGATCACAAACGGGTTTGAAACCGTACATACGATCACAAACGGGTTTGAAACCGTACATACGATCACAAACAGGTTTGAAACCGTACATACGATCACAGACGGGTTTGAAACCGTACATACGATCACAAACAGGTTTGAAACCGTACATACGATCACAGACGGGTTTGAAACCGTACATACGATCACAAACGGGTTTGAAACCGTAAATACGATCGCAAACGGGTTTGAAACCGTACATACGATTGCAAACAGGTTTGAAACCGTACATATGATCACAAACGGGTTTGAAACCTTAAATACGATCGCAAACGGGTTTGAAACCGTACATACGATCGCAAACGGGTTTGAAACCGTACATACAATCACAAACGGGTTTGAAACCGTACATACGATCACAAACGGGTTTGAAACCGTACATACGATCGCAAACGGGTTTGAAACCGTACATACGATCACAAACGGGTTTGAAACCGTACATACGATCACAAACGGGTTTGAAACCGTACATACGATCACAAACGGGTTTGAAACCGTACATACGATCGCAAACGGGTTTGAAACCGTACATACGATCGCAAACGGGTTTGAAACCGTACATACGATCGCAAACGGGTTTGAAATTGTACATACGATCACAAACGGGTTTGAAACCGTACATACGATCACAAACGGGTTTGAAACCGTACATACGATCACAGACGGGTTTGAAACCGTACATACGATCACAAACGGGTTTGAAACCTTACATACGATCACAAACGGGTTTGAAACCGTACACACGATCACAAACGGGTTTGAAATCGTACATACGATCACAAACCGGTTTGAAACCGTACATACGATCACAGACGGGTCTGAAACCGTACATACGATCACAGACGGGTTTGAAACCATACATACGATCACAAACGGGTTTGAAATTGTACATACGATCACAAACGGGTTTGAAACCGTACATACGATCACAAACGGGTTTGAAACCGTACATACGATCACAAACGGGTTTGAAACCGTACATACGATCACAAACGGGTTTGAAACCGTACATACGATCACAAACGGGTTTGAAACCGTACATACGATCACAAACGGGTTTGAAACCGTACATACGATCACAAACGGGTTTGAAACCGTACATACGATCACAAACGGATTTGAAACCGTACATACGATCACAAACGGGTTTGAAACCAGTACAAACGATCACAAACAGGTTTGAAACCGTACATACGATCACAAACGGGTTTGAAACCGTACATACGATCACAAACGGGTTTGAAACCGTACATACGATCGCAAACGGGTTTGAAACCGTACATACGATATAATCACAAACGGGTTTGAAACCGTACATACGATCACAAACGGATTTGAAACCGTACATACGATCACAAACGGGTTTGAAACAGTACAAACGATCACAAACAGGTTTGAAACCGTACATACGATCACAAACGGGTTTGAAACCGTACATACGATCACAAACGGGTTTGAAACCGTACATACGATCACAAACGGGTTTGAAACCGTACATACGATCACAAACGGATTTGAAACCGTACATACGATCACAAACGGGTTTGAAACCGTACATACGATCACAAACGGGTTTGAAACCGTACAAACGATCACAAACAGGTTTGAAACCGTACATACGATCACAAACGGGTTTGAAACCGTACATACGATCAGAAACGGGTTTGAAACCGTACATACGATATGATCACAAACGGGTTTGAAACCGTACATACGATCACAAACGGGTTTGAAACCGTACATACGATCACAAACGGGTTTGAAACCGTACATACGATCACAAACAGGTTTGAAACTGTACATACGATCACAAACGGGTTTGAAACCGTACATACGATCACAAACAGGTTTGAAACCGTACATACGATCACAGACGGGTTTGAAACCGTACATACGATCACAAACGGGTTTGAAACCGTACATACGATCGCAAACAGGTTTGAAACCGTACATACGATCACAGACGGGTTTGAAACCGTACATACGATCACAAACGGGTTTGAAACCATACATACGATATGATCACAAACGGGTTTAAAACCGTACATACGATCACAAACGGGTTTGAAACCGTACATACGATCACAAACGGGTTTGAAACCGTACATACGATCACAAACGGGTTTGAAACCGTACATACGATCACAAACGGGTTTGAAACCGTACATACGATCACAAACAGGTTTGAAACCATACATACGATCACAAACGGGTTTGAAACCGTACATACGATCACAAACGGGTTTGAAACCGTAAATACGATCACAAACGGGTTTGAAACCGTACATACGATCACAAACAGGTTTGAAACCGTACATATGATCACAAACGGGTTTGAAACCTTACATACGATCACAAACGGGTTTGAAACCGTACATACGATCACAAACGGGTTTGAAACCGTACATACAATCACAGACGGGTTTGAAACCGTACATACGATCACAAACGGGTTTGAAACCGTACATACGATCACAAACGGGTTTGAAACCATACATACGATCACAAACGGGTTTGAAACCGTACATACGATCACAAACGGGTTTGAAACCGTACATACGATCACAAACGGGTTTGAAACCGTACATACGATCACAAACGGGTTTGAAACCGTACATACGATCACAAACGGGTTTGAAACCGTACATACGATCACAAACGGGTTTGAAACTGTACATACGATCACAAACGGGTTTGAAACCGTACATACGATCACAAACGGGTTTGAAACCGTACATACGATCACAGACGGGTTTGAAACCGTACATACGATCACAAACGGGTTTGAAACCGTACATACGATCACAAACGGGTTTGAAACCGTACATACGATCACAAACGGGTTTGAAACCGTACATACGATCACAAACGGATTTGAAACCGTACATACGATCACAAACGGGTTTGAAACCGTACATACGATCACAAACGGGTTTGAAACCGTACATACGATCACAAACGGGTTTGAAACCGTACATACGATCACAAACGGGTTTGAAACCGTACATACGATCACAAACGGGTTTGAAACCGTACATACGATCACAAACGGGTTTGAAACCGTACATACGATCACAAACGGGTTTGAAACCGTACATACGATCACAAACGGGTTTGAAACCGTACATACGATCACAAACGGGTTTGAAACCGTACATACGATCACAAACGGGTTTGAAACCGTACATACGATCACAAACGGGTTTGAAACCATACATACGATCACAAACGGGTTTGAAACCGTACATACGATCACAAACGGGTTTGAAACCGTACATACGATCACAAACGGGTTTGAAACCGTACATACGATCACAAACGGGTTTGAAACCGTACATACGATCACAAACGGGTTTGAAACCGTACATACGATCACAAACGGGTTTGAAACCGTACATACGATCACAAACGGGTTTGAAACCGTACATACGATCACAAACGGGTTTGAAACCGTACATACGATCACAAACGGGTTTGAAACCATACATACGATCACAAACGGGTTTGAAACCGTACATACGATCACAAACGGGTTTGAAACCGTACATACGATCACAAACGGGTTTGAAACCGTACATACGATCACAAACGGGTTTGAAACCGTACATACGATCACAAACGGGTTTGAAACCGTACATACGATCACAAACGGGTTTGAAACCGTACATACGATCACAAACGGGTTTGAAACCGTACATACGATCACAAACGGGTTTGAAACCGTACATACGATCACAAACGGGTTTGAAACCGTACATACGATCACAAACGGGTTTGAAACCGTACATACGATCACAAACGGGTTTGAAACCGTACATACGATCACAAACGGGTTTGAAACCGTACATACGATCACAAACGGGTTTGAAACCGTACATACGATCACAAACGGGTTTGAAACCGTACATACGATCACAAACGGGTTTGAAACCGTACATACCATCACAAACGGGTTTGAAACCGTACATACGATCACAAACGGGTTTGAAACCGTACATACGATCACAAACGGGTTTGAAACCGTACATACGATCACAAACGGGTTTGAAACCGTGCATACGATCACAAACGGGTTTGAAACCGTACATACGATCACAAACGGGTTTGAAACCGTACATACGATCACAAACGGGTTTGAAACCGTACATACGATCACAAACGGGTTTGAAACCGTACATACGATCACAAACGGGTTTGAAACAGGACAAACGATCACAAACGGGTTTGAAACCGTACATACTGCAATGGCCGTGCATCTCCTCTGCTGTGGTGTCGTACACCAGCCAGTCACGAACCTTGCCATCCTTACCACTTCGTATTTTTTAATCATCCTCCTCATCCTCTTGTTGGTCCGTTACAGCAGGCGGCCTCTTCACACCAACTATGTTTCACCACATTTTGTTTAAAAAATCCACCTGCTCAGTGTTGTCTTATTGGCTTCCACACACTCAGAAACAGAGGTATGAGACAGGAACATTTCTGTACCTGTACGTACATTTTTACAATTGTTCTCTCAAAAGAACAATATTGGTCTTTATGAGGCCAGAAGTACCTATATACTATGAAAAAGGGTCCAAAGTAATATAAAGTACACATTTGTACCTCTATTTCTGAGTGTGTATGGTGGCAGGTAGGTTTACAGTTTCACGATCACAAAAGTTCCCTGTGTTTGGTGTGTGGGGGGGTGACATTTCCACGCCGTGGTTTAGACTCTCTCTGGCAAATTTCATAGTTGTATGACTGTTTATGTCTAGTACCTAAATATTTGGATTTTCATCATTTTGCTATTAAAATGTCCCCAGAAGGTGTTTTTGTCCCCCTGTAGCTGTCCAGCAGCTACTGGACCAGGTTGTTCATGCAGGTTCTGGTCCTTGAAGGTCCCAGAGACCATTTCTGCTGTCAGACCTGTTACAGCGTCCGGGTCTGGTTTCCCATAAGTGGGTTTTTCCTGCTGGTATCTGCTCATCAAGAGCTGAAAATGAGTCCTGCGATGAATCCGAGGAGAGAACAAAGATCCAAAACAGCATACCAGCAGATCTGGGCTCATACGTGAGTCAGAGAAACCGAAGCAAAGATCCAGAAACAGCAGGCATGAGGAGGTAAAGACGGGAAACACCGCAGTGGAACAGTGACAGTGAAAAGAATCAGTCAGCAGGTGCAGCAACAACAGAAACTTAGCTGGAAGATAAAGAAAAGCAAACACACGAGCACAGAAGATGAATCCAATCACACGTTTCACACATTTTTAATCAATTTTGTGTAAATGTTCATTTCCAGACCCTGATCAAACCCTCATGACAGTTTCTCTCAGAATGAGATGATTTAGGAATAAAGAGGAGGAAACTCACCATCCAGCTGCGCATCACTTCCTGTGGGGGAGACGGAGAACAGTCATGAGTTCAGAAACCTCCCACCTGCATGCCAGAGAACCACCCCGACTGGTTTCCAGTCCGTTTCCAGCACGTGGCAGGGCGAGGCCGCGAGGAACAGTCTGAGGCAGCGAGCCAAACAAAACGGCTTTCTCTGTTTCTAAGAAATGCTCCAGGATGCACGCAAATGATGATGAGGCATCGTCACACAGCAGATGTGTGGCATGCGCTCGTGTCTGATGATGATGATGATGATGTACACGAGGACTGCAGAGAGGTCCGCTCTGGACTCATCCTGGTTTCTAATTCTGGTTTCTATTACATTTCAGAGGAGTTTTTCATTTTGAATCACACATGAAGAGATGAGGATGATCTGATGGAGGAAGATGAGGTGTTTAACATGGAGTCTGATGGAGGAAGATGAGGAGTAAAACATGGAGTCTGATGGAGGAAGATGAGGAGTTAAACATGGAGTCTGATGGAGGAAGATGAGGTGTTTAACATGGAGTCTGATGGAGGAAGATGAGGAGTAAAACATGGAGTCTGATGGAGGAAGATGAGGAGTTAAACATGGAGTCTGATGGAGGAAGATGAGGAGTTAAACATGGAGTCTGATGGAGGAAGATAAGGTGTTTAACATGGAGTCTGATGGAGGAAGATGAGGAGTAAAACATGGAGTCTGATGGAGGAAGATGAGGAGTTAAACATGGAGTCTGATGGAGGAAGATGAGGAGTTAAACATGGAGTCTGATGGAGGAAGATGAGGAGTTAAACATGGAGTCTGATGGAGGAAGATGAGGAGTTAAACATGGAGTCTGACGGAGGAAGATGAGAAGTTAAACATGGAGTCTGACTGAGGAAGATGAGAAGTTAAACATGGAGTCTGACTGAGGAAGATGAGAAGTTAAACATGGAGACTGACGGAGGAAGATGAGGAGTGAACGTGGAGTCTGACGGAGGAAGATTAGGAGTTAAACATGGAGTCTGATGGAGGAAGATGAGGAGTTAAACATGGAGTCTGATGGAGGAAGATGAGGAGTTAAACATGGAGTCTGATGGAGGAAGATGAGGAGTTAAACATGGAGTCTGATGGAGGAAGATGAGGAGTTAAACATGGAGTCTGATGGAGGAAGATGAGGAGTTAAACATGGAGTCTGGTGGAAGAAGATGAGGAGTTAAACATGGAGTCTGATGGAGGAAGATGAGGAGTTAAACATGGAGTCTGATGGAGGAAGATGAGGAGTTAAACATGGAGTCTGATGGAGGAAGATGAGCAGTTAAACATGGAGTCTGATGGAGGAAGATGAGGAGTTAAACATGGAGTCTGGTGGAAGAAGATGAGGAGTTAAACATGGAGTCTGATGGAGGAAGATGAGGAGTTAAACATGGAGTCTGATGGAGGAAGATGAGGAGTTAAACATGGAGTCTGATGGAGGAAGATGAGGAGTTAAACATGGAGTCTGGTGGAGGAAGATGAGGAGTTAAACATGGAGTCTGGTGGAGGAAGATGAGGAGTTAAACATGGAGTCTGATGGAGGAAGATGAGCAGTTAAACATGGAGTCTGATGGAGGAAGATGAGCAGTTGAACATGGAGTCTGATGGAGGAAGATGAGGAGTTAAACATGGAGTCTGGTGGAGGAAGATGAGGAGTTAAACATGGAGTCTGATGAAGGAAGATGAGGAGTTAAACATGGAGTCTAGGGGAAGATGAGGAGTTAAACATGGAGTCTGATGGAGGAAGATGAGGAGTTAAACATGGAGTCTGATGGAGGAAGATGAGGAGTTAAACATGGAGTCTGATGGAGGAAGATTAGGAGTTAAACATGGAGTCTGATGGAGGAAGATGAGGAGTTAAACATGGAGTCTGATGGAGGAAGATGAGAAGTTAAACATGGAGTCTGACTGAGGAAGATGAGGAGTTAAACATGGAGTCTGATGGAGGAAGATGAGGAGTTAAACATGGAGTCTGATGGAGGAAGATGAGGAGTTAAACATGGAGTCTGATGGAGGAAGATTAGGAGTTAAACATGGAGTCTGATGGAGGAAGATGAGGAGTTAAACATGGAGTCTGATGGAGGAAGATGAGGAGTGAAACATGGAGTCTGACTGAGGAAGATGAGGAGTTAAACATGGAGTCTGGTGGAGGAAGATGAGGAGTTATACGTGGAGTCTGATGGAGGAAGATGAGGAGTGAAACATGGAGTCTGACTGAGGAAGATGAGGAGTTAAACATGGAGTCTGATGGAGGAAGATGAGGAGTTAAACATGGAGTCTGATGGAGGAAGATGAGCAGTTAAACATGGAGTCTGATGGAGGAAGATGAGGAGTTAAACATGGAGTCTGGTAGAGGAAGATGAGGAGTTAAACGTGGAGTCTGATGGAGGAAGATGAGCAGTTAAACATGGAGTCTGACTGAGGAAGATGAGGAGTTAAACATGGAGACTGATGGAGGAAGATTAGGAGTTAAACATGGAGTCTGACTGAGGAAGATGAGCAGTTAAACATGGAGTCTGACTGAGGAAGATGAGGAGTTAAACATGGAGTCTGGTGGAGGAAGATGAGGAGTTAAACGTGGAGTCTGACTGAGGAAGATGAGGAGTTAAACATGGAGTCTGGTGGAGGAAGATGAGGAGTTAAACATGGAGTCTGATGGAGGAAGATGAGGAGTGAAACATGGAGTCTGACTGAGGAAGATGAGGAGTTAAACATGGAGTCTGATGGAGGAAGATGAGGAGTGAAACATGGAGTCTGACTGAGGAAGATGAGGAGTTAAACATGGAGTCTGATGGAGGAAGATGAGGAGTTAAACATGGAGTCTGATGGAGGAAGATGAGCAGTTAAACATGGAGTCTGGTGGAGGAAGATGAGCAGTTAAACATGGAGTCTGGTGGAGGAAGATGAGCAGTTAAACATGGGGTCTGATGGAGGAAGATGAGGAGTTAAACATGGAGTCTGACTGAGGAAGATGAGGAGTTAAACATGGAGTCTGATGGAGGAAGATGAGGAGTGAAACATGGAGTCTGACTGAGGAAGATGAGGAGTTAAACATGGAGTCTGATGGAGGAAGATGAGGAGTTAAACATGGAGTCTGATGGAGGAAGATGAGCAGTTAAACATGGAGTCTGGTGGAGGAAGATGAGGAGTTAAACATGGAGTCTGATGGAGGAAGATGAGCAGTTAAACATGGAGTCTGATGGAGGAAGATGAGCAGTTAAACATGGAGTCTGATGGAGGAAGATGAGGAGTTAAACATGGAGTCTGATGGAGGAAGATGAGCAGTTAAACATGGAGTCTGATGGAGGAAGATGAGCAGTTAAACATGGAGTCTGATGGAGGAAGATGAGCAGTTAAACATGGAGTCTGATGGAGGAAGATGAGGAGTTAAACATGGAGTCTGATGGAGGAAGATGAGCAGTTAAACATGGAGTCTGATGGAGGAAGATGAGGAGTTAAACATGGAGTCTGATGGAGGAAGATGAGGAGTGAAACATGGAGTCTGACTGAGGAAGATGAGGAGTTAAACATGGAGTCTGATGGAGGAAGATGAGGAGTGAAACATGGAGTCTGACTGAGGAAGATGAGGAGTTAAACATGGAGTCTGATGGAGGAAGATGAGGAGTTAAACATGGAGTCTGATGGAGGAAGATGAGCAGTTAAACATGGAGTCTGATGGAGGAAGATGAGGAGTTAAACATGGAGTCTGATGGAGGAAGATGAGGAGTTAAACATGGAGTCTGATGGAGGAAGATGAGGAGTTAAACATGGAGTCTGATGGAGGAAGATGAGCAGTTAAACATGGAGTCTGATGGAGGAAGATGAGGAGTTAAACATGGAGTCTGGTGGAGGAAGATGAGGAGTTAAACATGGAGTCTGATGGAGGAAGATGAGCAGTTAAACATGGAGTCTGGTGGAGGAAGATGAGGAGTTAAACATGGAGTCTGATGGAGGAAGATGAGCAGTTAAACATGGAGTCTGGTGGAGGAAGATGAGGAGTTAAACATGGAGTCTGATGGAGGAAGATGAGCAGTTTAACATGGAGTCTGATGGAGGAAGATGAGGAGTTAAACATGGAGTCTGGTGGAGGAAGATGAGGAGTTAAACATGGAGTCTGATGGAGGAAGATGAGGAGTTAAACGTGGAGTCTGATGGAGGAAGATGAGCAGTTAAACATGGAGTCTGATGGAGGAAGATGAGGAGTTAAACCTTGAGCCGGAGGTTTTAATCATTGAACAGGTTTATCGTGTTTAGGTGGTTCAGGTCCAGCTTGCTTTCAAGTTGACAAAAGATTTTATCTGGTCTTAAGAATTTGTCACATGTTTTCTTTAAAGAGAAGTGAAAGTGGGTTTTTATTCCTCTGCATGAGCTCTTTATTCCACTTTTTTCTTGGTTTTATTTCAGTCCTAATTTTATTTCTTTATTTTTCTTTTAATCTTATATTCTTTATTTAAGCTTTATTTATTTCATTTTTCTTTTCCGTTTGTATTTCTATTTTATTTTTATTTTTCATTACGTAATTTTTTCCTTTTTTAACTCATCTTTGTGTTTTGCTTTATTTTTTGTAAAGTATTTTCTTTTATTTTATTTTAACATATCTATTTTATTTTCATTATTTTTATTTGTTAGGTAACTTTTCTTTTTAACTCATCTTTGTTTTTTAATTTGTTTAAGTTATCTTTCTATTTTATTTTTGTCTTTATTTGTTATGTAATTTTTCATTTTTTCATTTTTATTTTTTAATTCATCTTTCTATTTCATTTTTCTTTTTTGTTATGTATTTTTTTCTTTTAAGTTATCTTTCTATTTTATCTTTATTCTTTTTTATTTATTATGTAAACTTTAATTTTACAATTTTTCTTCAAATTAATTAACATGTTGGGATTTTTCTGCTACGAATAATTGTCATTTTCCCAATCCAAATTCTGGGATAAGTTACTTTGAATTATTATTTTCTAAATAATCCCACGTGGGAAATTTGGTTTGTGCATTTAACTCATCTCTAGATGACTAAAGGGCATATTTATTTATGCAAAAGAGTATGCAGAGTCAGAGATAGCAACAGCTGGAGTAGCCACTGGCTAATGCTAATGTTATCTCTGACAGAAAGTCATCTGTGGTGGTGAGTTTATCTCGCTGTCCTTCGCTCTTCCTGCACTCGCCAACTTTTACATTTAAGATCATAATTTTTGGCTAAATGTGAACATAACTAAGGCAGTAACGCAAACTCAAATTTATAGGATAAAAATCATAAAAGGAATTTTAGTATTTAACCCGATGCATGGGTTCACGTAACCCAGATAAAAACCCCAAATGGGTCACACGTTTCATAACCCAGCGTTTTTTAGAGTGCATTTGTTTAAAAATTGACTGTTTGATTCAGTCCAGACGAGGATTAGGGCCACCGAAGAAAAAAAAAAAGTTTTTTTCTGAATTCTGACTTTTTTCCAGAACATTAAAAAAAAAGAAAAAGATCTGGGAGATTTTTTTCCCCAATTTCTGTTAAAGACGGGTTTTCATGTCATTATTCGGCACATCATTCCCTTTTATGGCAAAACCAAATAACTGTGTAACATTCAGTAGTTCTGAAAATACAGTAAATGTAAAAAAAAACTAAAGAAATGTGACATCACTCCATGTCTGTACACCTTAAAAATTCACCACTGTCCCTTTAAGAAGCCTCCTGCCGTTTCTGACACGCCCACTCATGAATATAAAAAAAGAAGAGGAAAAAATGAGAATTTACCAGGAAGTTGTGGAAATTGGAATCAAGGTTTTAGTTCATAAAACAATGAACCTTACAGGAATGTACCTATACCACTTTTTTGCCAACCAAGTACAAGTACGAGTACTTGCAGATACAAAGTACCTACAGTAAAGAGGATGAGAGGCACTTCTCTCTTTTTCTTTTTAGGGGGGGTGGGGTGTGTTATATTTGAATAAAGAGAAGCATCTGTGCTCCGGTGTGATGCGGCATGTTGCTGCCAGCTTACTACGACCTTTTACGACCTCGTCAGAGCAGAAATAAAAGCTACAATAAGTCAGAAGCTCATAAACAGCCTCTGCTGCGGTTTGCTGTATTCTAGCAGCATCGTCATAATTTTACATGACTTACACCGGCTTAACGAACATTAAGGCCCATTGGAAAGCGAAGGAAACAGAGTCGGCTTATGCACAGCTCCCCTTCCTGAACTTAAAGGATAACTTTCTTTATTTTAACCTGGACCTTTTTTCTAGGAGCTTATTCGTGCATTTACTCACCGGTAAAGTTTCTGCATCACTTTGACTCCTTCGGAAGATTTTACGTTTAGTCGCCCTTCAGTGTTCATCCGGTAAAATGGCGGAGACGAAGCAGTTACTACATAAGACATTATCTGCAGTAAAACTCCTTCATTTCATCAATACTTTAAGTAGAATGAACAAACGAATGAGTACTATTGTCCTGTGAGTTCACAGTTTCTCTTATTGTGTTTTTGTTGTCTGGGTAACAGCTGATCGTCTCAGCTGTACTACGACAGCATCGTGAACGCGCAGCCCAGGAAAGTGTGTAGAACCCTGATAACTAATGCTGCGTTCCATTTGAACTTGGAAGTTGGAAATTCCCAGTTCCGAGTAGGAAGTTTCAACTGGAACGGCCCCCTGAAGTCGGATTTCCCACTCGGAAAGTCAGACAACTCTCGCAGCTCTGAGTTCAGATTTAAAGATGGCCGCGCCCAGTGTTAGCAGTTTTAGAAGCTTCTGTAATGTTACATTTATTTACACTTCTTACTTATATTTTGTTGCATAAATCAATCGTACACGTAGTTTTGGTTTATACAGATGTGGGGGGAAGCTGCTGTAGTGTAATTCACATTTTTCATGTGGTATATGTGAACTACAACGCCAGCTGTGCTAGCAACGGCTAATAACAATAGCCTTAGCAAACATGTTGTTTTGCTAGGCTGCTAACTGGTTTTCCGACCAGCGAGCTGGAACGCAAGTTGGTCGGGTGTGACGTCACCCCCCAGTTCCCACTTCCCAGTTCCGATGAAAATGGAACGCAGCATAAATCTGGACTCGGAGGACAATAGTACTCGTTCGTTTGTTCTACTTAAAGTATTGGTGAAAATCAAGGAGTTTTGCGGTTTCATTTCCCCCCAACGTTCATATAGTTCACTGGCGACTGAACACAAACTGTCCATAAAAGCTCGCATAACCTCACAGGGGCGCGCTTCGCCATTTTTTGGCTTATTTTTGCATATTTTCCCTCCATCCCCGAACATGTTTTAGATATGCAGTGCCTTATCTTTTATCTTTGCAGTTCTTTGTGTAAATTCCTTAAAATACAATCGACTTCGTGATTTCTCATCATATTTGACAGAAATGTCTAATCCATTTATACATTTTTTAAAAATAAATATGTCTGTTCTTTAATGTTGTGGTCATTACCACCACGTTAAACATTTTTAGATCAATAACGTTTATTTGAAATGATATTTTTATTACGTGTCATTACCAAACAGCTTGTAGTTTATACATATTTAAAGATTTCTGTGTAAAAACTTCATATTCATATAAAAAACATTGTACAGCTCTAGCTAGCTATAAGATTATTTGTAAGATTATTTCATGTCTACTTTGTCACCGCTTCGTTGCCGCATCAATGCCTCTTCATCACTTCCTCGTCGCCCAGAAGGGAGACATTTTAAATACTGGAACATTAAGGTTTTTCCTCATTTATATTGACAAGTTGCATAATAAATTCATGACGTGTCATTACCAAACAGCTTGTATTTATACATATTTAAATATTTTTGTGTAAAATCATCGAACAGCTCTATCTCGCTACAAAATAGGGGATTATCAGGCTTCCGTGTTCCGAACTTCCGGTTTGAAACGCTTAGACGGCCCACTTCCGGCCCAGTTCAATGTCCCTGCTTTACTTCGTAGATAACGTGAATAAACGCCAACCCTACTGAAATTTTCACGGATTCCAGACTGAAGTGATACTAAGGAGGAAGTGGATCAAAGCGATTCTCCAGAGTGAAGGGCCGAACTTTATAATAAAACAACGTAGCATGTTTGTTTGTCCCCGGTGGGGCACAACACCGGCACTTCACAGCATGCTAGCATTAGCCAGCTAGCGTTTACCGACGTGCTTAACATTGTGCGTCTTAAAACACACATACATCTGAAAATCGGGTCTGTACCTCCCCGTTTCCAGTGGAACAACTGGGGACTGCCAAGAAAGGAGACGCTTTCAGATGCTTGTGTGTTTTCAGCCGCACAAAGTTAGGCACGTTATCAAGCTGGCTAATGCTAACCTGCTAACAGTAGTCCGCCAGATACTACTCTGTTAAACTTTGTAAATCGGATAAACGCCAATGCCAAGTTTTCATTCCAGACTGAAGTGATGCTAAGGAAGAAGTGGATCAAAACGACCGATTCGCCGCGGTGAAGGACCGAACTTTATAATAAAACGACACACGTTTGTTTGTAGCCGGCAGTCTGCACAGTCGTGTTAGCAGGTTAGCATTAGCCAGCTCGATGACGTGCCTAACTTTGTGCGGCTGAAAACACACAAGCATCTGAAAGCGTCTCCTTTTTTTGGCAGTCCCCAGTTGTTCCACTGGAAACGGGGGGGTACAGACCCGATTTTCAGATGTTTGTGTGTTTTAAGACGCACAATGTTAAGCACGTCAGTAAACGCTAGCTGGCTAATGCTAGCATGCTGTGAAGTGCCGGTGTTGTGCCCCACCGGCGACAAACAAACGTGTGTTTTATTATAAAGTTCGGTCCTTCACCGCGGCAAATCGATCGCTTTGATCCAGCTTTTGATCCAGTATCACTTCAGTCTAGAATGAAAACTTAAGTATGTTTGGAGTTTATACGGTTTAAACAGTATAACAGAGCAGGAACGGCTGTCGTTAACATGGCCCGGAAGAGGAAGTGTCCAAATACCGGGAAGTTCCGGTAAGCGTGATAATCCCCTATTAATTATGCTAACTCTACCATTTTAACACAGTTAGCTAAAAACTGTGAAGTGTCATTACCACCACAGTTGTGGTGACGTTTCTATGGAGGATCTGACTAAAAGACCCATTTAAATAAAAATAATAAAAATCTTAAATAATGTAGGCTATATTAACAAATTGAGATTTTGACTCGCAGAAGGATGACAGTCTGTAAGGTCGGTGTGCTGAGCTGTGTGACATTCAGTTATTTGTGACATTTTATCAAGAAAAAAATCAAAATGGCGCGAAATAAACGCCATTATGAGACTAAAGACCACATGAAAAGCGCTGAAACAGTGAAAACATGATGAGTAGTTAATGTGTAACTACGAGACATCGGATCCTGCTGACACTTGAACAACTTTAAAACCTTTTTTTCCTTCTTGATAAATCATCACAGGAGCCCTGGGGGGCATCGCGTGACCGTGACACCCGAGTTTTTTATGAGACACTGAAATATTTCATGCATGAAGCAGAAAACGCTCCTGTTATTGTTCATGATGGTGACCGACTGTCTCTTATCTCAAAAGATGAGGAAAAGAATCTACTTCCTCCTCTTATGATAAAACAGAAAAAAAAAACTTCAAGGTCTCATTTATGTTCGGAAAAATCAACGTCTGATTTGTTGATCTAATAGTGTAAACATTTTTCTTCACTGACCAACGTCACTGTCGTTAGAAAAACAAAAAAAAAATGTGGAATTTGCTGCAGCACTCAACCGTTAAAGACGCAAAGAAAGATTAACTGGTGGCAGGTGAGGGTGCCACGACTGGGTGTAAAAGAAGCATTCATCAAATTCTTCATCTCTCCAAACAGGGATGAAACATGGATCACCATTTTTTGCCAAACTCCATCAGACACTGACCAGGACGTGAAAATATTTTCTTCCCATCAGCAGATTGTAAAAAACTTCAGTCTTTCAGCGACTACAAAGACGAAAATTTGAGAAACAAATTCAGAGACAAATTCACAAATCTCAGCGTGGAAAGGCCATGGACAGAAATCATTGTTAGATGGTTGGGAGCTTTGAGCCCATCATGATCTACACAAGGGGTGGAAAAAAATATCGATACACTGAAATATCACAATATTTTCAAATGCCGATATCATATTGACATTTAAAAATGTGGTATTGATCTTTTATACTGACAAAATCTCACAATATTTTATCTTTGTGTCACAAAATCTCGCAAAGAATTAACAAAATCTTGTGAGATTTTGTTTGTAAAATAGATCAATACCACATTATATATAGCGATATTTCAATGTATCAATATTTTTATCCACCCCTAATTAGGGATGCACAATATAATCGGCCCCCTATCTGTATCAGCCTAAAAAGTGAGTATCGGACATCAGCCACCCCACTGATATTCAACCGATATTTAACCAATCAGGCCGCTGCTTCTAAAGTCTAAAAAAAAAACAAGTCTTCTTCTTCAAACACTTCTTTTTTACAGACTTTAAAACTTCTAAAGACTTAGCGTGGGAAGAAATATCGGTACACTGAAATATCGCGATATTTTTATATGGTGATATTATATTGACATTTAAAAACGTGGTATCAATCTATTTTACGAAGGAAATCTCATGATATTTCATTGTTCTGTTACAAAATGTCATGATTTACATGGAATTTTTATTCATTTTTAATTTTGTCAATTTCAACTTATTTTACTGACAGCTGACTTTTTTCCTTTTTTCCTTTCTGACGGGGATGAATAATTTTGAGGACTATATATATATATATATATATATATATATATATATATATATATATATATACTGTCATGGAAAAAATGAAGAGACCACCCTTATTTTCTCATATTTTTTGATTGTTTTAATACGTATTACAACTAAAAGTACATTTGTCTGTACAAATATAATGATAACAACAAAAGTAGCTCATGAGTTTAATTTAAGAACTGATATTTCGCCATTTTTCATGCTTTTCTTGATAAATGATTTTGGTTATTAAGCTCTTACATCAACAACTATAGCATTGTACTGCCAAAAAAATTATTTGAAATAATTATAAAGTAATAATTAATAAAATAAATTATGAAAATAATGACACTGATTTTTAATTGTTGTTCAACAGAAATATTAACAACAAACACAAGAAATAAACAAGTGAACAAGCATGATGTGCTCGAAGCTGAAATGTTGAGCAACACTAAGAGGCAACATATATATATATATATATATATATATATATATATATATATATATATATATTGGCAATGCCAATATAAAATTATATAATACAATGTTATTATATATATATATATATATATATATATATATAAAACTACAACGAAACTACGAGAGTGACATCCTAACATTAAATATTAATTAATAAAGCATTGAAAAAGCACGGAGGCGGCAGCATCATGCTGTGGGAGTCTGATCCTAACCTGATGGTATCATAAATGTTACTTCTGAGCAGATCTTATCATTTATCCTCCGTTTTCAGCATAGCGGCTGAATCTTGTGAAGCAACACATTTCAAACGAAACCAGGACGCTTTTCAAACCAGAACCAAGTTTTCTGTTGTTAATGTCAATCAAACAGCTCATTACATAACAACCAAAAACATGGATTCATGTTTCAGTCCTCAGCAGCTGTCAGATAAACGTCCGTGTGATTAACTTCCTCAGATACAACGCAGATAAAAAACACTTAGATGTTAGAAATCTGGATGTTTTCTTGTCTCTGTGTCCACAATCACCGTCTCTGACTCAACAGGACCGAGTGTCAACACAAACTGGCCGTTCTGGATTTTCATGTTGGGCAATGCAACGAAGAAACTCAAAGATGAAGGGAGCAAACAAACGTTCAGCTCCAGCCAGCATGTCAGTAGCTTTAGTTCTGACAGAGAGGCTGATGGGAGCCTGAATAAATGTGATGAAACGCGGGAGCAGGTAGACTCACCTGTAGCCGTCAGGGCCACCAGCAGGGCTCCGTAAACCAGTCTGATGCTCATGCTGTGAACCTCTGTGTCAGCCGCTGTGGCTTCGTCTGAGCCAGAGGCTGCACAGACCTGCCTTTCTGTCACCTGTCGTCACGAAGCCACACCTCTGAAACCACAACCACACCTGCTCTGTTCAGACCGGCGGGCCCACACTCAACTCCTGCTGCAGCTTAGACGTAAAGAAAAGCTTTAATTAAGCTCTTTAACACCCAGAGAGGAGGAAGGAGTCAGAGAGTTACAGCGTTATTTTACAACAAGCTGAATCTGCTGAGCAGTTTGACCCCAGACAGGTGTGTCCAGGTGTGGTCTCCCAGCAGGTGAAGTGTCACAATCCCAGTATACAAATTTAAACAGGAGGCAGAACAAACAGAAGAAAGCCACAATTCACCCGAACAAAAGCAGAGATGTGAGGAAACAGACGGGAAGCAGGAGAGGACAAATCAGCTTTCACTCCGTTTAAGATCTGACAGCTCCGGAGAGAATCAGGACCAACAAAGAAAAAACAGGATTCTGAGAAAAATCTCCCGATTCTTTAGTTTCAATGTTGTGGAAAATAGTCAGAATCCTGACGTTTTAATCACAATTCTATTTTTCTCTGTGGCCGTAAAACTCTTCCATAGTTAGCAGTGAAGATCTGAGAGGAGACGATCAGATATCACATTTCTACAATGTCAGCTCCGAAAGGTTCTGACGATGTCTAAAATGTAAATAAAAACAGAAAGTAGTGATTTCCAGATGTCATCAACTGATGTTTCATTCCCAGTAGAACATAAACATGTTTTATTCCCAGTAGAACATAAAATTTATTCCCAGTAGAAGGTTTTATTCCCAGTAGAACATAAACATGTTTATTTCCAGTAGAACGTTTTATTCCCAGCAGAACGTTTTATTCCCAGTAGAACATAAACATGCTTATTTTATTCCCAGTAGAACGTTTTATTCCCAGTAGAACATAAACATGATTTATTCCCAGTAGAACATTTATTCCCAGTAGAAGGTTTTATTCCCAGTAGAAGGTTTTATTCCCAGTAGAACGTTTTATTCCCAGTAGAATATAAACATGTTTTATTCCCAGTAGAACGTTTTATTCCCAGTACAACGTTTTATTCCCAGTAGAACATAAACATGTTTTATTCCCAGTAGAACGTTTTATTCCCAGTAGAACATAAACATGTTTTATTCCCAGTAGAACGTTTTATTCCCAGTAGAACATAAACGTTTTATTCCCAGTAGAACATAAACATGCTTTATTCCCAGTAGAACGTTTTATTCCCAGTAGAACATAAACAGTTTTATTCCCAGTAGAAGGTTTTATTCCCAGTAGAACATAAACATGATTTATTCCCAGTCGAACGTTTTATTCCCAGTAGAACATAAACATGATTTATTCCCAGTCGAACGTTTTATTCCCAGTAGAACATAAACATGATTTATTCCCAGTAGAACAGTTTTATTCCCAGTAGAAGGTTTTATTCCCAGTAGAACATAAACATGATTTATTCCCAGTCGAACGTTTTATTCCCAGTAGAACATAAACATGATTTATTCCCAGTCGAACGTTTTATTCCCAGTAGAACATAAACATGATTTATTCCCAGTAGAACGTTTTATTCCCAGTAGAACATAAACATGATTTATTCCCAGTAGAACGTTTTATTCCCAGTAGAACATAAACATGTTTTATTCCCAGTAGAACGTTTTATTCCCAGTAGAACATGAACATGATTTATTCCCAGTCGAACGTTTTATTCCCAGTAGAACATAAACATGATTTATTCCCAGTAGAACGTTTTATTCCCAGTAGAACATAAACATGATTTATTCCCAGTAGAACGTTTTATTCCCAGTAGAATATAAACATGCTTTATTCCCAGTAGAACGTTTTATTCCCAGTAGAACATAAACATGTTTTATTCCCAGTAGAACGTTTTATTCCCAGTAGAACATAAACATGCTTTAGAACGTAAACGTGTTTTATTCCCAGTAGAACGTTTTATTCCCAGTAGAACATAAACATGCTTTATTCCCAGTAGAACGTTTTATTCCCAGTAGAACATAAACATGCTTTATTCCCAGTAGAACGTTTTATTCCCAGTAGAACATAAACATGCTTAATTCCCAGTAGAACGTTTTATTCCCAGTAGAACATAAACATGTTTATTCCCAGTAGAACATAAACATGATTTATTCCCAGTCGAACGTTTTATTCCCAGTAGAACATAAACATGATTTATTCCCAGTCGAACGTTTTATTCCCAGTAGAACATAAACATGCTTTATTCCCAGTAGAACATAAACATGATTTATTCCCAGTAGAACATAAACATGATTTATTCCCAGTTGAAGGTTTTATTCCCAGTAGAACATAAACATGATTTATTTCCAGTAGAACGTTTTATTCCCAGTAGAACATAAACATGCTTTATTCCCAGTAGAACGTTTTATTCTCAGTAGAACATAAACATGATTTATTCCCAGTAGAACGTTTTATTCCCAGTAGAACATAAACATGATTTATTCCCAGTAGAACGTTTTATTCCTAGTAGAACATAAACATGATTTATTCCCAGTAGAACGTTTTATTCCCAGTAGAACATAAACATGATTTATTCCCAGTAGAACGTTTTATTTCCAGTAGAACATAAACATGATTTATTCCCAGTAGAACGTTTTATTTCCAGTAGAACATAAACATGATTTATTCCCAGTAGAACGTTTTATTCCCAGTAGAACATAAACATGATTTATTCCCAGTAGAACGTTTTATTCCCAGTAGAACATAAACATGATTTATTCCCAGTAGAACGTTTTATTCCCAGTAGAACATAAACATGATTTATTCCCAGTAGAACGTTTTATTCCCAGTAGAACATAAACATGATTTATTCCCAGTAGAACGTTTTATTCCCAGTAGAACATAAACATGCTTTATTCCCAGTAGAACGTTTTATTCCCTGTAGAACGTTTTATTCCCAGTAGAACATAAACATGCTTTATTCCCAGTAGAACGTTTTATTCCCAGTAGAACATAAACATGCTTTATTCCCAGTAGAACGTTTTATTCCCAGTAGAACATAAACATGCTTTATTCCCAGTAGAACGTTTTATTCCCAGTAGAACATAAACATGCTTTATTCCCAGTAGAACGTTTTATTCCCAGTAGAACATAAACATGCTTTATTCCCAGTAGAACGTTTTATTCCCAGTAGAACATAAACATGCTTTATTCCCAGTAGAACGTTTTATTCCCAGTAGAACATAAACATGATTTATTCCCAGTAGAACGTTTTATTCCCAGTAGAACAATTTAAATTTTTAAATAAAAATAAAAAAAAAAAATTTAAATAAATCTAATAAAAAAAAAAAAAAAAATAAAAAATTGAAAAAAAAAAGAAAAAAAAAGGAAGTAAAAAAAAAAAATTAAAATAAAAAAAAAAGAAAGGTAAAAAAGAAGTAAATAGAAAAGGGAGAAAAAAATAGAAAAAGAAAAAATTAAAAAATAAAAAATTAAAAAAAAAAAAAAAAAATAAATAAAAAAAAAAAAAAAGTAAATTTAGTTATTTATATTAGGTTCAGTATTAGAAAATGAATAGAATATGATTCTTTACATTTTGAATTTGGGACTTTTACATGATTCACTGATATTTAGTTATGTTTGCTTTTACAAATTTAACCTGAAGCTTCAAATTTGCTTGAAATCACTTCTGGCTGTTAATTTTGTTTATTTAAATTTAGTTAATCTATATATTTATTTTATTTTATTCACTCTGATTTATGTATTTATTTCTACATTTTTCCTAATTATTAATATTATTGATTATTATTCAATTTTACTGGATAGTTTCCTGTCCTTGAATTCATTTTTTCCCAATAAAATCATCAGTAAATTCAGACATTAAGGGGTTAAGACCTGCTAGAACTGACATTAGTAAAGAAATGTTCAACCTGAGGAAGGATAGAAAAGGTGAGTTGTAAATCTGGAACACGGAAACAAAACGTTCGGTCATGCGGCAGAAATCTCAGGAGGAAGTGAATCCACCAACAAAGAGAAACGGGTAGAACGGGAACAGCTGGTGCTGAGTCAGCATCTGGAGATGATTCCCGGCTCTCCAGAGCATGCGGAATATTTATAGCCTCCAGACTCGAGTCCTACCCGGAAGCTGTCAGTCAAACCCGACATTCACGCCAAACTGTTTCATTAAAATCGCATTTATTATTTAAACATAGTTACGCTTTTCAGAAAAAACGACAGTATTCAGGACAAAGGATTCTTCTGATTATCTGTCCTGAACCAGCTTCTGCAGACGCTCCTGTTATGGCTGGAGACAATAAAAAAAACAGGTTTTTTATTGTCAAATCAAAAAAATGATTTGTCGGTTAAACATAATTCAATCATGGCACATATTTCCACGTAATTTGATTGTGTCACATGAACGCATTTGGCATTTGTTGGTTGAATTTAATCAGATTTTGTCAGTTCCTTTTTTGTTTACTTCAAATGTTTTATTAATGCATAGAGAACCAAATTGGTTTGAACTCATCCTGCATCAAACTAAATCAAATCTTGTATGAACAAGCTTTTTGTTAATCAAGTCTTCTCCTGTAACTCCTGTTCAATGAAGCAATATGAATTTTGATGGTTTTACTCAAATAAATCTTGTTCTTTTCATCAGATTTGATTTAATTCAATTCACAATAACAATTTTACTTAATCAAACTATTCGCATTTAGTGGTACTAATAATAATTAATTTAAAACAGGTGTTTTTATAGGCAATAGTATTTACCATGACTGTCTGTACTGCTGTAAAGGTAATTTAACCCCTATAACACAAACCTGGAGAAAAACTTAACCCACGGTGCAGAATAGAACAGAGAGAGCCACAAAGCATGATGGGAAATATTCAAACGAACCCACAACAAGACCAATTACACTGAGTTGTTTCTTTGGAGCAATAACCTTCATTGGACTAAATGCAAATCTTGTTTATCCAACTTTACTTCATTTTATGTTAAACCAGCAAGAGATGCTAATTTGAAAACAAACACAATTTGTACGTACGTTAAATAAACAAAATTTAATTTAATTCACCAAGAATGAATGATGAATGAATGAATGAAATGAAATGAAATGAAATGAAATGAAATGAAATGAAATGAAAATGAAATGAAAATCTTTATTCATCCCCGAAGGGAAATTCAGTATTGTAAAAGCTCACTTTTTTTTTTTTTTTTTTTTTTTTTTAAATAAACAAAAAGCAGTTAGTCTTGTTCTTTAGGGTGATGGTTGCTGGCAGGAATGAATTCCTGTATCTCTCCGTCCTACAGCGAACTTGACGCAGCCTCCCACTGAACACACTCTGTTGATTCTTCACCGTGTTGTGGAGAGGATGGGAAGTGTCCTCCATCATCTTCATCAGCTTGTGAAGCATTCTTTTTGAACGATCAGCTCCAGCGGCTCCAGAGTTATCCCCAGCACAGAACCAGCTTTCTTGATCAGCTTGTTTAGTTTCTTCAAGTCTCTGGTTCTGATGCTGCTGCCAGCAGATGGCTGCAAAGCTAATTGCACTTTCTACCACAGACTTATAGAAGATCTGCAACATCTTTTTGCAGACATTAAATGATTTTAGCTTCCTTAAGAAGTAAAGTCTGCTCAGACCTTTTGTAGATGTAGTCACAGTTGCATTTCCAATCGAGTCTGTGGTCCAGCTGAACTCCAAGGTATTTGTAGTTCTCTACCACCTCCACCTCCTCTTCCAGGATGTAGACAGGACTATGCTGCTTATTCTTGCTCCTCCTGAAGTCAACAATCATCTCTTTAGTCTTGCTGGTATTTAAGATGAGCTGATTGTTACTGCACCATTTCACAAACTGATTGACAAGTTCCCTGTATTCGGCTTCTTGTCCATCACTAATACACCCCACAACAGCAGAGTCATCAGAATATTTCTGCAGATGACAGGACTCAGAGTTATACTGGAAGTCTGAGGTGTACAGTGTAAAGAGGAATGGTGAGAGTACAGTCCCTTGTGGTGCTCCAGTGCTGCTGACCACCATCTCAGACACACAACCTTTCAGTCTCACAAACTGTGGTCTGTTTGTGAGGTAGTGTAAATCCAGGTGGTTGTGGAGGGATCCACCTGGAAGTTATGGAGCTTCTCACATAGCAAAGCAGGCTGAATAGTATTAAATGCACTTGAAAAATCAAAGAACATGACCCTCAAAGTGCTGCCTGACTGGTCAGATGAGAGTGGGCTCTCTGAAGCAAGAAGATGATGGCGTCTTCAACCCCAAGCCCATTACTATTACAGCAAGTGCCTTAGTTGACTTTTCCGAGTGTCGTAGTTTCATTCCACCGTAGTCATTCATTCAGTATAAACTACAAGCTGTTTGGTGATGACACGTAACAAATTTATTATACAACTTGTCAATATAAATAAGGAAAAACCTTAATGTTCCAGTATTTAAAATGTCTCCCTTCTGGGTGACGAAGCGGCGATGAAGCAGCGACAAAGTAAACACGAAGAGGAGGAGGGGAAGAGGAACGAGAAGAGGAGGGGGGGAGGGGGGGGGGAGGAGAGAGGACAGGAAGAGGCAACGAAGAAGCAACGATGCGTCAACAAAGTAGAAACGAAGAGGACATGGAAGAGGCATCGAAGAGGCAACGATGCGTCAACAAAGTAGACACGAAGAGGACATGGAAGAGGCATCGAAGAGGCAACGATGCGTCAACAAAGTAGACACGAAGAGGACACGAAGAGGCAACGAAGAGGCAACGAAGAAGCAACGATGCATCAACAAAGTAGACACGAAGAGGACACGAAGAGGCAACAAAGAGGCAACGAAGAAGCAACAATGCGTCAACAAAGTAGACGCGAAGAGGACATGAAGAGGTGACGAAGAGGCAACGATGCGTCAACAAAGTAGAAACGAAGAGGACACGAAGAGGTCAAGAAGAGGTGACGAAGAGGCAACGATGCGGCAACAAAGTAGAAACGAAGAGGACACGAAGAGGTCAAGAAGAGGTGACGAAGAGGCAACGATGCGGCAACAAAGTAGACACGAAGAGGACACGAAGAGGACAAGAAGAGGCAACGATGCGTCAACAAAGTAGACACGAAGAGGACATGGAGAGGTGACAAAGAGGACATGAAGAGGTGACGAAGTAGCAATGAAGCGGCGACAAAATAAACAAGAACAGGACATAAAGAGGTGACGAGGCGGCAACAAAGTGGACACGAAGAGGCAACGAAGTGGACACGAAGAGGACACGAAGTGACAACGAAGTGACAACGAAGAGGCAACGAAAAGGCGACAATACGGCAACAAAGTAGACACGAAGAGGCAACGAAGAGGAAACGAAGAGGACACGATGTGGCAACGAGGGAGGGGGAGAGGAGAAGGGAGAAGAGGATGGAGAGGTGGAAGGGAGAGAGGTGCGGCGGGGGGGTGGAGGAGGGCGAAAAAAAGAAAGGCAGAAGGGAGGAAGGAAAAAGGCACGAGGGAACGAAGACAAAGAGGACACGAAGGGCACGAAGCGGCAATGAAGAGGCGACAATACGGCAACAAAGGAGAAGGGGAAGGAACAAAGAGACAGAAGAGGAGAAGAGGAACGGGGACGGGGAGAAGAGGGACGAACAAAGAGAAGAAGAGGAAGAAGAGGAGAGGAACGAAGAGGACACGGAGAGGAAGAGAGGAGAAGAGGAAGAAGAGGGTATGGAAAAAGAGAATGAAGAGGAAGAGAGGAGAAGGGAGAAGGGGGGGGGGGAGGGGGGGGGAGAGGGGTGAAAAGGGGCAAAATAAACAAGAAAGGACATGAAGAGGTGACGGGGGCAACAAAGGGACACGAAGAGGCAACGAAGTGGACACGAAGAGGACACGAAGTGACAACGAAGAGGCAACGAAGAGGCGACAATACGGCAACAAAGTAGACACGAAGAGGAACGAAGAGGAACGAAGAGGACACGAAGGGAAGAAGAGGAACGAAGAGGACGAAGAGGGGGGACAGAAGAGGAACGAGGCAACAAGGGGACAAGGCAACAAAGTAGACACAAAGAGGACATGGAGAGGTGACGAAGAGGACATGAAGAGGTGACGAAGTAGACACGAAGAGGACATGAAGAGGTGATGAAGTAGCAATAAAGCGGCGACAAAATAAACAAGAACAGGACATGAAGAGGTGACGAGGCGGCAACAAAGTTGACACGAAGAGGCAACGAAGTGGACACGAAGAGGACACGAAGAGGCAACGAAGAGGCAACGAAGAGGCGACAATACGGCAACAAAGTAGACACGAAGAGGCAACGAAGAGGCTACAATATGGCAACAAAGTAGACATGAAGAGGCAACGAAGAGGACACGAAGAGGACATGAAGAGGCAACGAAGAGGCGACAATACGGCAACAAAGTAGACACGAAGAGGCAACGAAGAGGACAACGAAGAGGACAATACAAAAAGTGACAACGAAGAGGCAACGAAGAGGACAATACGGAACAAAGTGGACACGAAGAGGACAACGAAGAGGCGACAATATGGCAACAAAGTAGACATGAAGAGGCAACGAAGAGGACACGAAGAGGACACGAAGAGGACATGAAGAGGCAACGAAGAGGACACGAAGAGGCAACGAAGAGGCGACAATATGGCAACAAAGTAGACATGAAGAGGCAACGAAGTGGACACGAAGAGGACACAAAGTGACAACGAAGAGGCAACGAAGAGGCGACAATACGGCAACAAAGTAGACACGAAGAGGCAACGAAGAGGCGACAATATGGCAACAAAGTAGACATGAAGAGGCAACGAAGAGGACACGAAGAGGACACGAAGAGGCAACGAAGAGGCGACAATATGGCAACAAAGTAGACATGAAGAGGCAACGAAGAGGACACGAAGAGGACACGAAGAGGACATGAAGAGGCAACGAAGAGGACACGAAGAGGACACGAAGAGGCAACGAAGAGGGCGACATGAAGATGGCAACAAAGTAGACATGAAGAGGCAACGAAGAGGACACGAAGAGGACACGAAGAGGCAACAAGGGGAGAAAATAGGGAAAAAAAGAAGATATGAAAAGGAAAGAAGAGGGAGGAAAAGGAAAAAAAAGACATGAAGAGGCAATGAAGAGGACACGAAGAGGACACGAAGAGGACACGAAGAGGCAACGAAGAGGACACGAAGAGGACACGAAGAGGACACGAAGAGGCAACGAAGAGGCGACAATACGGCAACAAAGTAGACATGAAGAGGCAACGAAGAGGCGACAATATGGCAACAAAGTAGACGTGAAGAGGCAACGAAGTGGAAACGAAGAGGACACAAAGTGACAACGAAGAGGCAACGAAGAGGCGACAATACGGCAACAAAGTAGACACGAAGAGGCAACGAAGAGGCGACAATATGGCAACAAAGTAGACATGAAGAGGCAACGAAGAGGACACGAAGAGGACACGAAGAGGCAACGAAGAGGACACGAAGAGGCAACGAAGAGGATATGGAGAGGAATGAAGGGAAGAAGAGGACACGAAGAGGACACGAAGAGGCAACGAAGAGGATATGGAGAGGACATGAAGAGGACGAAGAGGCGAAATATGGAACAAAGTAGACATGAAGAGGCAACGACGAGGACACGAAGAGGACATGAAGAGGACATGATGCAGCAATGATGCGGCAACAAAGTAGACAAGAAGAGGACATGAAGAGGCGTTGAAGCAGAGGGAGAAAAAATTATTTTCCAGGACAATTCAAGCTTTTCCAGGACCTTTTACTATTTTTCTCATTTTCCATGTGTTTTCCATGACTGGAAAAATGCTCAATCATTTTCCAGGTTTTCCAGGACATGTAGGAACCCTGATTCTGTTGTATTTTAAGGAATTTATATGAAAAAACTGCCCAATTTTGTAATTTCTCAGTAGAGAGATAAAGCACTGCACATCTGACACCTATTCTTGGAAATCAAATAAACTCCCTGATTCGTTGTTTTCTTGTTTGTTTAGAGGTTTAATCCGTCATAAACCAGCAGGACAGCGATGCTGTAACAGCAGCAGCAGATGGCTTCAGGACGAGCTGGAGGGTGGACAGGGACGTCCCAGCAGGCGTGGACGTGGGACAGGAACGTCCCAGCAGGCGTGGACGTGGGGCAGGAACGTCCCAGCAGGCGTGGACGTGGGACAGGAACGTCCCAGCAGGCGTGGACGTGGGGCAGGAACGTCCCAGCAGGCGTGGACGTGGGACAGGAACGTCCCAGCAGGCGTGGGCGTGGGGCTGACGTGATGGAGTGACGGATGTGATCTGGAATGTTCTCCATGGCTGCGGAACGTCGACGTCACAGATCACAGCAGAAACGTTCAGGCTGGTAATAACAGTCATTCATCAAACGCTTTGTAAAGACTCGGAGACGCTTTACAGAACAAACCAGACAGCAACACCCACGAGACGAGAGCTGCACATAGACATGATTCCTTCCTCAGTTATGTAGCCATTCCAATAAAGTCTATTGATTATCTCCAACAAAATGGTTTAAAAAGGAGTCGTTCATTATCAACCTGTTAAAATGAAAGACACAAAAAAGCAGCATAGATCTGCTATATGTAAAATAAAATAAAAACACTTTTTAAGGCGCGATCAAACACACCTGACACGATTTATCTGGAAACGAGTTCATTTTCTAAACAACAACTTACTCATGATAAAAAAAATCTGAATTTATCATTTTGGGTTTTTTAATCATTTTATCCGTCCCTCCATCAGACCTGCAGAGGTCCAGGTTCTGGGGAGGATCCGTCCCTTCATCAGACCCGCAGAGGTCCTGGTTCTGGGGAGGATCCGTCCCTCCGTCAGACCCGTAGAGGTCCGGGTTCTGGGGAGGATCCGTCCCTCCGTCAGACCTGCAGAGGTCCAGGTTCTGGGGAGGATCCGTCCCTTCATCAGACCCGCAGAGGTCCTGGTTCTGGGGAGGATCCGTCCCTCCGTCAGACCTGCAGAGGTCCAGGTTCTGGGGAGGATCCGTCCCTCCGTCAGACCCGTAGAGGTCCGGGTTCTGGGGAGGATCCGTCCCTCCGTCAGACCTGTAGAGGTCCAGGTTCTGGGGAGGATCCGTCCCTCCGTCAGACCTGTAGAGGTCCAGGTTCTGGGGAGGATCCGTCCCTCCGTCAGACCTGTAGAGGTCCAGGTTCTGGGGAGGATCCGTCCCTCCGTCAGACCTGTAGAGGTCCAGGTTCTGGGGAGGATCCGTCCCTCCATCAGACCTGTAGAGGTCCAGGTTCTGGGGAGGATCCGTCCCTCCGTCAGACCTGCAGAGGTCCAGGTTCTGGGGAGGATCCGTCCCTCCGTCAGACCTGTAGAGGTCCAGGTTCTGGGGAGGATCCGTCCCTCCGTCAGACCTGTAGAGGTCCAGGTTCTGGGGAGGATCCGTCCCTCCGTCAGACCTGTACAGGTCCAGGTTCTGGGGAGGACCCGTCCCTCCCTGAGACCTGTAGAGGTCCAGGTTCTGGGGAGGATCCGTCCCTCCATCAGACCTGTAGAGGTCCAGGTTCTGGGGAGGATCCGTCCCTCCGTCAGACCTGTAGAGGTCCAGGTTCTGGGGAGGATCCGTTCCTCCATCAGACCTGTACAGGTCCAGGTTCTGAGGAGGATCCGTCCCTCTGTCAGACCCGATGAGGTCCAGGTTCTGGGGAGGACCCGTCCCTCCGTCAGACCTGTAGAGGTCCAGGTTCTGAGGAGGATCCGTCAGACCTGTTTCCACTGGTCTCCAGTCCAGTTCTTGGATCATGTGACATCAGCCTTTTCTAGCTTCCTGACAGCCCCGTTTCCATGACGACTATTTGTGATGAGGCTTCGGCCAACAGCAGACGGATCAGCTGCAGGTCCAGATGCGTCTCTCAGGTCCTGGTTCAGGTCTTTGCTGGTTTTCACACATGAAACTAAAGAAACTAAAGATGAAGATCCTAAAGATCCAGTTCAAACTGGTTCTTTACTGGGTTGTTTGTTTCGTGTCGACACGACTCTGCCTCATCCTCCAGTCAGGAGGCTTTTATTGTGAAGGGGTCACAGGTCAGAGTGAAGTGGTCTACCAGATCCTGGTCCTCCCTCAGAGGAGCTGGACTCCTCAGAAGCTCCGTTTCTGTGTGACAGGAACTTTGTGGAAAGCTGCTTCTTCTCCTCAAACCTTCATTCATGTGAAACTGCTGTAATTCTGCCATCTAGTGGCGACAACGCGCACTGCAGCGCAGCACAGACACATGCAAGTTTCCACGTTTACGCCTGAAATCATTCACATACGTCACTTTATTCCCAAACACGCATTTATTTCACATTTGACTTTGTTTTATTTCAAAGGGACAGCGGATATTATTGGACATAAATAATGTAAATATGCAGGTTTACAGCAATATTTCCATCCTCGGTCCCTAAACCAACGAATGGATGTTATTTCAGGTAAATTCAGGAGAAACGTCTCATATTTTCAGCATATTTTCTGGAAATAAAGCACAAAAGAGACAAAGATAAAAAGCAAGTTGGTGATTTCAGGTTATTTTCATCTTGTTTGCGACGTCCTGCATCAGAGATGAAACATGAAGACGGCTCTTCTCTGAAACTTTCGTGTCTTCTTAGCAGAAACAAACATGTCAATAACAAACACAAACCGACCGTTTTCATTTCACCTCCAGCAGCGATAAAAAGCTGGAATTCAAACGTCTGTACGAGCCGAACATCGTTTATCACGCAGACGTGAAACCTGGAACAAGAGTCCTGAAGATGGAGGTGAAACTGGAGCGTCCCAGAGCGGAGAGTCCACGTTGAGGTCCTCTTCAGTCCACCTCCTCCACCGTGGGGCCCTGGGCTCCGGCCTGCTCTCTGCAGGAGGCGGCGGCCGGCCCCCCCTGGTACAGCTTGCTGATGACGGGCTTGCAGACGTTCTCCAGCTCCTCCTGCTGGTGCCGGTACTCGTCTTTGTCAGCCAGCTGGTTGTTCTCCAGCCAGGCGATGGTCTCCTCACACTTCTCCATCAGCTTCTTCTGCTCCTCCGGCCCGATTCGGCCCTTCCAGCTCTCGTCCTGCACGCTGCTCTTCACGCTGAAAGCCAGGGACTCCAGCCAGTTCTTGGCGGCGATCCTGTCCCTCTGCAGCTCGTCCTCAGCGTGGTATCGGTGGGCGTCCTGCACCATCCTCTCCACGTCCTCTTTGCTCAGCCGGCCCTCGTCGTTGCTGATGGTGATCTTCTTCTCTCTGCCGCTGCTTCTGTCCACCGCCGACACCTTCAGGATGCCGTTGGCGTCCACGTGGAAGGTGACCTGGATCTGCGGGACCCCTCGTGGAGCGGGCGGGATCCCCGTCAGCTGGAAGCGGCCCAGCAGGTTGTTGTCCTTGGTCATGGCTCTCTCCCCTTCGTAGACCTGGACCAGGACCCCGGGCTGGTTGTCGGAGTAGGTGCTGAACACCTGGGTCTGTTTGGTGGGGACGGTGGTGTTGCGTCTGATCAGGGGCGTCATGACTCCTCCGGCCGTCTCGATGCCCAGGGACAGAGGCGCCACGTCCAGCAGCAGCAGGTCCTGGACGTTGGCGGAGGTGTCCCCCGTGAGGACGGCGGCCTGGACGGCGGCGCCGTGAGCCACCGCCTCGTCCGGGTTGATGCTCTTGTTCAGCTGCCGGCCGTTGAAGAAGTCCTGCAGGAGCTTCTGGATTTTGGGGATCCGGGTGGAGCCTCCCACCAGGACCACGTCCTGGATCTGAGCCTTGTCCATCTTGGCGTCCCTCAGGGCTTTCTCCACGGGCTCCAACGTCCCCCTGAACAGGTCGGAGCACAGCTCCTCGAAGCGGGCCCTGGTGATGGAGGTGTAGAAGTCCACGCCCTGGTCCAGAGAGTCTATCTCCAGGCTGGCCTGGGAGCTGGAGGACAGCGTCCTCTTGGTCCTCTCACAAGCGGTGCGCAGCCTCCTCAAGGCTCTCTTGTTCTGGCTCACGTCCGTCCCGTGTTTCCTCTTGAACTCCTCCACAAAGTGGTCCACCATGCGGCTGTCAAAGTCCTCTCCGCCCAGGTGAGTGTCTCCGGCCGTGGCCTTCACCTGGAAGACGCCGTCCTCCATGGTGAGGACGGACACGTCGAAGGTGCCCCCTCCCAGGTCAAAGATCAGGACGCTGCGTTCTCCGGACTTGGCTTTGTCCAGACCGTACGCGATGGCGGCCGCCGTGGGCTCGTTGATGATCCTCAGCACGTTGAGTCCCGCGATCACGCCCGCGTCTTTCGTGGCCTGTCGCTGGGAGTCGTTGAAGTACGCCGGCACCGTGATGACGGCGTGGGACACCTTCTGGCCCAGGTAGGCCTCGGCCACCTCCCTCATCTTCACCAGGACCATGGAGGAGATCTCCTCAGGGTAGAAGGCTTTGTCCTCCCCTTTGTACGCCACCTGGATTTTGGGCCTCCCCCCTTCTGAAAGCACCTTGAAGGGCCAGTGCTTCATGTCGGCCTGCACCACCGCGTCCTCAAACCTCCTCCCCATCAGCCTCTTGGCGTCGAACACCGTGTTGCCGGGGTTCAGAGCCGCCTGGTTCTTGGCCGCGTCCCCGATCAGCCTCTCGGTGTCGGTGAAGGCCACGTAGCTGGGGGTGGTCCTGTTGCCCTGCTCGTTGGCCATGATTTCCACTTTTCCGTGCTGGAAAACCCCCACGCAGGAGTAGGTGGTGCCCAGGTCGATGCCGATGGCCGCGCCTTTAGCTGCACACATCTCGGCTGCGTCCACTTCCTGTTATCACACGCAAACAGGAACATTTACAAAGATAAAGGTCCATTACAAAGTTTTACCAAACAATAATTATATGTAATTATATTTTTTAACTTTAGTCTGATCTGCTTCTTCTAGATTTAATTCTAACTAGTTCTGATCTTCAGAAGCAGATGAAGGATTTTAACATTCAGTCTGAGCTGGTTGTTCCAGCAGAAATGAAGGATGGACTTACAGATTAATGTAGACGGTCTGAGCTGTGAACAGGATTGTTCTTCTTCTCTGGTCTGAGCTATGAAGAGGATTGTTCTTCTTCTTCTCTGGTCTGAGCTGTGAAGAGGATTGTTCTTCTTCTCTGGTCTGAGCTGTGAACAGGATTGTTCTTCTTCTCTGGTCTGAGCTGTGAAGAGGATTGTTCTTCTTCTCTGGTCTGAGCTATGAAGAGGATTGTTCTTCTTCTCTGGTCTGAGCTGTGAAGAGGATTGTTCTTCTTCTCTGGTCTGAGCTGTGAAGAGGATTGTTCTTCTTCTCTGGTCTGAGCTGTGAAAGGATTGTTCTTCTTTCTGGTCTGAGCTATGAAGAGGATTGTTCTTCTTCTCTGGTCTGAGCTGTGAAGAGGATTGTTCTTCTTCTCTGGTCTGAGCTGTGAAGAGGATTGATTTCTTCTGGTCTGAGCTGTGAAGAGGATTGTTCTTCTTCTCTGGTCTGAGCTGTGAAGAGGATTGTTCTTCTTCTTCTCTGGTCTGAGCTATGAAGAGGTTTCTTCTTCTTCTCTGGTCTGAGCTGTGAACAGGATTGTTCTTCTTCTTCTCTGGATCTTCTCTGATCTCTCTCTAACTGTCTCTGCTCTCAGACCAGCTGCTTTATCTGCAGAAGTTAGATATCTGGCCGTTTCTGGACCTTTCACACAGTAAGTAACCAGAAACACCACATCTGCTTCCTGTGAGGCTTTTTCAAAATAATATCATTCATATTTTCAGCATTTGCAGAATATGCACACTTTTATTTTATTTTGAGGCCTATAATTGTTTTCCGGTAACTTTTAGATTGACAGATGTTTCTGGGACCTTTAGCTGAGAGGGCGAGCGAAACTGGTTTCCATAGAAAGTTACTGGACGAGAAATTTTGGAAAAATGGAGAAAAACGAGAAAAAAAAATTAGAAATGAAGATTCTGTTTTACGAAGTTTTTGAGATTAGCTGAAAGAAAAGGAAAGCACTTGGAAAAACGATTGTGATATTAATTTTTATTTAAACACTTATTTGAACATATGAACAGCAATTCTAGATTTTTTTGATAAGTGATTTACAACTATTTATAATGACTTAAAAGTTAGACATTTCAGAACTCGTATTTTAGGAAATTATATTTTCTATATATTTTGCAGTATTGATCAGAATGATGAACCCTGTCTTGGAGATTACCTTTGTAACTTACAGCACTGAAATACAGCAAACGTTATTTAAATAACTTTCTTATACTTACGGATTTGACAATAATTTTACTGGAAATTGGTTGAAAATGAACTATTTTAGGATATACTTCTTTTCTTGTTGTGTTCCACTATTCTGAAACGCAGCATGATCCAGTATGTCCATTTAAACTCGGAATCTAACGTGCCGTGAATTTTAGGTTTGAACGTTATTTTAGATCAGAGATTTTACATTAAAGGGGAATTAACGCTCAAAGTAAACATTTATCCTGAATTAAATGTTTCTAATGTCTCACATTAACATGGTTAACATGGGAAAGACGTTTTGATGTATCAGTTTATCAATATTTGCTGAAGATATTTTCAACTTTCTGGTTTGTAAAACACTTCCAGCGTTTTCTCAGCGCAGCGAGAAGCCGGTGGGAGCGTCTGCCTGATGACGTCATGACGCAGCACACTCCTGCTAAGCTGTGATTGGATGAGAGAAGCAGCGGAAAGCTCGAGAAACAGCGAGAACGGGGTGAAATGAAGATATAATCCGGTACCGAATGCTGGTACCGGCAGTTTAAACACGACCAGACCGTCGGAGGAGCTCGGAGAGCGGACAGACAGCGGAGAAGAACCGAACCGAACTTTCTAAAGACTTTTTCTCAACTTATTTTGCGACAGTAAGTACTCACATAGACAAAAAACATTAAAAAATTAGGGTTTAAAATAATTGTAATGGTTTTATGTTTTTAATTAAGGCCTCGGAGAAAGACAGAAGATATTTGAATATAAACAGTCCCGCCTCACTCCTAAGCACACCCCTTCATTCCTCCACCTCCAATGCAGAATAAAGGTCTGACAGGAGGCCGTTGGACAATCCTAGAGGTGCACCCCACTTAAGGTTGGTTGGAGTTATGAATATTTAGAGATTGGAATAATATTTATTTTGATTAATGGTGGGTCTGTCTGTTTTGAGTTCCATTTCATCATAGATTTTACCCTGTTAGAAAAATAGTGTAAGAATGAACATCGGTAAGGGTTGTTTAACAGTATGTCTGGTTGTTTGACAGCACAAAATAGTATAAATTAATGGTGTTGTATTAGGGTGAATGTTAAAAATGAGAACAGTTGAAGGATGTTTGTTGACAAGATGTCAGAAAATTAAAAATGCGAAGTAAATATTAAAGGTACAGTGTAAAAAAATAAAGGTAATGGAGAAAAATGGATGTTATAAAACGGTTTGGTGCTGCACTAAAATAGCTGTTACAGTATGTTTAGAATGAGACATTTCTGCTGGGGGGTGAATATGGAGGCTGCAGTTACATCTACAGTGTCCTGAATGGACAAAAAATGGGTGAAGTAAGAACTGAACTTAAAACGGCTGTCCAGCTTTGTTAAAGGAGTTAGAGACTGTGGGATAGTAACGCGTAAAAGACATAAGAAATAGTCACTATTGTCGATAGTTACACCTGAGACACTCACAGATAAAAACATTAGTCTGGGAGAATTTGGGCCACAAACGGCCACCGTAATTAAACAGCGCTGGAATGTGAAGCATTTGAAAGAAAATGTCTTTTTTAAATACCATTTCCACTAGGTGTCAGTAATTTACGTACTGTCCTTTAAGAACAACAGGATGCAGAACAGAAGAAAAATTTGAGATAAAACAAAAAAAAGATTGATTTAAAATTAGAATATATATGATAAAAGAGAGAGTATCATCTTTTATGTGGATTTAAAGTAAAAGAAAACTGACCAAAGTTTTTAATAGTTATTGCTTGATAAAACTTTGTAATGGACCTTTATCTTTGTAAATGTTTGCGTGTGATAACAGGAAGTGGACGCAGCCGAGATGTGTGCAGCTAAAGGCGCGGCCATCGGCATCGACCTGGGCACCACCTACTCCTGCGTGGGGGTTTTCCAGCACGGAAAAGTGGAAATCATCGCCAACGAGCAGGGCAACAGGACCACCCCCAGCTACGTGGCCTTCACCGACACCGAGAGGCTGATCGGGGACGCGGCCAAGAACCAGGCGGCTCTGAACCCCGGCAACACGGTGTTCGACGCCAAGAGGCTGATGGGGAGGAGGTTTGAGGACGCGGTGGTGCAGGCCGACATGAAGCACTGGCCCTTCAAGGTGCTTTCAGAAGGGGGGAGGCCCAAAATCCAGGTGGCGTACAAAGGGGAGGACAAAGCCTTCTACCCTGAGGAGATCTCCTCCATGGTCCTGGTGAAGATGAGGGAGGTGGCCGAGGCCTACCTGGGCCAGAAGGTGTCCCACGCCGTCATCACGGTGCCGGCGTACTTCAACGACTCCCAGCGACAGGCCACGAAAGACGCGGGCGTGATCGCGGGACTCAACGTGCTGAGGATCATCAACGAGCCCACGGCGGCCGCCATCGCGTACGGTCTGGACAAAGGCAAGTCCGGAGAACGCAGCGTCCTGATCTTTGACCTGGGAGGGGGCACCTTCGACGTGTCCGTCCTGACCATGGAGGACGGCGTCTTCCAGGTGAAGGCCACGGCCGGAGACACTCACCTGGGCGGAGAGGACTTTGACAGCCGCATGGTGGACCACTTTGTGGAGGAGTTCAAGAGGAAACACGGGACGGACGTGAGCCAGAACAAGAGAGCCTTGAGGAGGCTGCGCACCGCTTGTGAGAGGACCAAGAGGACGCTGTCCTCCAGCTCCCAGGCCAGCCTGGAGATAGACTCTCTGGACCAGGGCGTGGACTTCTACACCTCCATCACCAGGGCCCGCTTCGAGGAGCTGTGCTCTGACCTGTTCAGGGGGACGTTGGAGCCCGTGGAGAAAGCCCTGAGGGACGCCAAGATGGACAAGGCTCAGATCCAGGACGTGGTCCTGGTGGGAGGCTCCACCCGGATCCCCAAAATCCAGAAGCTCCTGCAGGACTTCTTCAACGGCCAGCAGCTGAACAAGAGCATCAACCCGGACGAGGCGGTGGCTCACGGCGCCGCCGTCCAGGCCGCCGTCCTCACGGGGGACACCTCCGCCAACGTCCAGGACCTGCTGCTGCTGGACGTGGCGCCTCTGTCCCTGGGCATCGAGACGGCCGGAGGAGTCATGACGCCCCTGATCAGACGCAACACCACCGTCCCCACCAAACAGACCCAGGTGTTCAGCACCTACTCCGACAACCAGCCCGGGGTCCTGGTCCAGGTCTACGAAGGGGAGAGAGCCATGACCAAGGACAACAACCTGCTGGGCCGCTTCCAGCTGACGGGGATCCCGCCCGCTCCACGAGGGGTCCCGCAGATCCAGGTCACCTTCCACGTGGACGCCAACGGCATCCTGAAGGTGTCGGCGGTGGACAGAAGCAGCGGCAGAGAGAAGAAGATCACCATCAGCAACGACGAGGGCCGGCTGAGCAAAGAGGACGTGGAGAGGATGGTGCAGGACGCCCACCGATACCACGCTGAGGACGAGCTGCAGAGGGACAGGATCGCCGCCAAGAACTGGCTGGAGTCCCTGGCTTTCAGCGTGAAGAGCAGCGTGCAGGACGAGAGCTGGAAGGGCCGAATCGGGCCGGAGGAGCAGAAGAAGCTGATGGAGAAGTGTGAGGAGACCATCACCTGGCTGGAGAACAACCAGCTGGCTGACAAAGACGAGTACCGGCACCAGCAGGAGGAGCTGGAGAACGTCTGCAAGCCCGTCATCAGCAAGCTGTACCAGGGGGGCCGGCCGCCGCCTCCTGCAGAGAGCAGGCCGGAGCCCAGGGCCCCACGGTGGAGGAGGTGGACTGAAGAGGACCTCAACGTGGACTCTCCGCTCTGGGACGCTCCAGTTTCACCTCCATCTTCAGGACTCTTGTTCCAGGTTTCACGTCTGCGTGATAAACGATGTTCGGCTCGTACAGACGTTTGAATTCCAGCTTTTTGTCGCTGCTGGAGGTGAAATGAAAACGGTCGGTTTGTGTTTGTTATTGACATGTTTGTTTCTGCTAAGAAGACACGAAAGTTTCAGAGAAGAGCCGTCTTCATGTTTCATCTCTGATGCAGGACGTCGCAAAGAAGATGAAAATAACCTGAAATCACCAACTTGCTTTTTATCTTGTCTCTTTTGTGTTTTATTTCCAGAAAATATGCTGAAAATATGAGACGTTTCTCCTGAATTTACGTGAAATAACATCCATTCGTTGGTTTAGGGACCGAGGATGGAAATATTGCTGTAAACCTGCATATTTACATTATTTATGTCCAATAATATCCGCTGTCCCTTTGAAATAAAACAAAGTCAAATGTGAAATAAATGCGTGTTTGAGAATAAAGTGACGTATGTGAATGATTTCAGGCGTAAACGTGGAAACTTGCATGTGTCTGTGCTGCGCTGCAGTGCGCGTTGTCGCCACTAGATGGCAGAATTACAGCAGTTTCACATGAATGAAGGTTTGAGGAGAAGAAGCAGCTTTCCACAAAGTTCCTGTCACACAGAAACGGAGCTTCTGAGGAGTCCAGCTCCTCTGAGGGAGGACCAGGATCTGGTAGACCACTTCACTCTGACCTGTGACCCCTTCACAATAAAAGCCTCCTGACTGGAGGATGAAGCAGAGTCGTGTCGACACGTCACAAACAACCCAGTAAAGAACCAGTTTGAACTGGATCTTTAGGATCTTCATCTTTAGTTTCTTTAGTTTCATGTGTGAAAACCAGCAAAGACCTGAACCAGGACCTGAGAGACGCATCTGGACCTGCAGCTGATCCGTCTGCTGTTGGCCGAAGCCTCATCACAAATAGTCGTCATGGAAACGGGGCTGTCAAGAAGCTAGAAAAGGCTGATGTCACATGATCCAAGAACTGGACTGGAGACCAGTGGAAACAGGTCTGACGGATCCTCCTCAGAACCTGGACCTGTACAGGTCTGACGGAGGGACGGATCCTCCCCAGAACCTGGACCTCTACAGGTCTGATGGAGGGACGGATCCTCCCCAGAACCTGGACCTCTACAGGTCTGACGGAGGGACGGATCCTCCCCAGAACCTGGACCTCTGCGGGTCTGACGGAGGGACGGATCCTCCCCAGAACCTGGACCTCTACAGGTCTGATGGAGGGACGGATCCTCCCCAGAACCTGGACCTCTACAGGTCTGATGGAGGGACGGATCCTCCCCAGAACCTGGACCTCTACAGGTCTGACAGAGGGACGGATCCTCCCCAGAACCTGGACCTCTACAGGTCTGATGGAGGGACGGATCCTCCCCAGAACCTGGACCTCTACAGGTCTGACGGAGGGACGGATCCTCCCCAGAACCTGGACCTCTACAGGTCTGACGGAGGGACGGATCCTCCCCAAAACCTGGACCTCTACAGGTCTGACGGAGGGACGGATCCTCCCCAGAATCTGGACTGGTCTGACGGAGGGACGGTCCTCCCCAAACCTGGACCTCTCAGGTCCGACGGAGGGACGGTCCCCAGAATCTGGATTTCTGAATCAGTGCGGGATCTAACTGATCATTTGGACAGAGAACGGGATAAAAAGCAGAAACATGTAACAAAGAGCTTTGGAAAGTCCTTCAAGGATCCTTTTTTTCTCTCTCTCTTTTTCTTTTTTACTTGTCCTGTCCAGCATCGAAGAAGAGAATGGAAATCTGATTGCTTTATTCTGTTGAAAGTTTTGCTTTATAAGCGGAGTTTATGAACATAAGGCTCCACTTGATATCCTGTTTATTCATTTTATTTCTTTATTTAAACGTTTGTCTTACACCATTCCATTTCATACTGCTGGGCCTGACAAGGGAGAAATGAAAGTTAACAGAGGTAATGATAGAAAGTGGAACAGAGAGAGAGGAGTAAGGAAGAGGAAGAGAGAGAGGAGAGAAAACATAAATCCACTTCCACAGTTCACTGGTACATCTGTACCGCGATCCCTAAACAACCAAGGTCTCTGTTGGAAAACAAAACAAGCAGTCCCCTACAGGAGGACCTGCAGGTGGCTTAAATATCCTCAGATCATACAAACACACACAAACACACGCAGAACTACGCAGAGAAGAGGTACAACCTAGTCATTGCAATGGGAAGTAGAGAAGAGGTACAACCTAGTCATCGCAATGGGAAGTAGAGAAGAGGTACAACCTAGTCATCGCAATGGGAAGTAGAGAAGAGGTACAACCTAGTCATCGCAATGGGAAGTAGAGAAGAGGTACAACCTAGTCATCGCAATGGGAAGTAGAGAAGAGGTACAACCTAGTCATCGCAATGGGAAGTAGTGTCACAGTGTCAACATGCATAATAAAGGGGCTCCATGGTGATACAGTCATGCAGATGCAGCCTCGTCTCTGCAAGGAGGAGGAAGCCCGCAAGGCTCACGACCCAGGCCCCCAGCAGCCACCCAGAGGCCCAGATCCCAGCTACCCCCCCCCCCCCCCCCCCCCAAAGAGCGGACATGCATCCCCCCGAAGGGCGGCAAAAGGCGGCCCCAGAGGCGGCTCAGGCCCCAGCGGACCAGGACCAGCAGCTGCCGACCCCACCAGGTGCCGGGTGCCCCCCGGGGCAGAAACAGCGCCGGGCCCAGGGCCCAAGCGCCCCAGAGCAGCCCCCCCCACCCAACCTGGGCGGCCCAACTGAAACCCAGGAGGACCGGACCCCCCAGACGACACCCCCCAGGGCAGGCCAGCCCCCCCACCCCAACGTCCCTGCCCCACACACCTGACACCAGGGCGCCACCACCTCTACCACCCCCTACCCCGCCACCACGCTCACACACACACTCCCCCACACACATACCCCAACACCCACATGTACTCCCCCCCACACACACATACACCCACCCACTCCGCTCTCCGACCTTACATACCCACACTCACTCCTCCCTCCACCCCCAACACTCTCCTCCCTCTACCGTCCACACATACCCCCACCTCCTCATACCCTCTAACACACACATGCACTCCCCCACATAACTGCCCACCCCTCCCTCCACCCCACACATACGCCCCCACCTCCCTATACCCCCAATGCCCCATACAGTCCCCCCTTACATGTCCAGCCCCGCCCATCCCTCTGACCTATCACCTCCCGCCCTTCCTTCCTTCAGCCCCTCACGACCATCCCTACTAGACACTCACGAGCTGCCCTCCTCCTCCATCCCCCCTTTCCTCCAACCACTTACCCACATCTCCTCCCTCTTCCAGCCCAAGTTCCTCCCTCCCACATTTCCTCTTTCACACTCTCATTCAATATTCTTACATACCCACCTCTCTCTTGCCCATGCCCTCGTGCCTCCTGAGTGGTAGCTCGGGCCGGGGAAGGAGCCGCGAGCTCCAAGCCCCCAACACGTCCCTCCCCACCCCAGCCACCCCCCATCCCCCACCCCCCGGACGCAGCAGGCCAGCAGATCCCCCGCAATGCAGCCGGCCTTAACCACTACCGTGTGAAGCAGCCACTACTCCCCCTCTCCCCAGTAGCGCCCGGGAGACCGGGGTAGGAAAGGACCCTGTTCCCCCCCCACCCCCCGCTCATGACTGTGTGTAAGATGTGTGTTGTTTGCAGTTAAAACTGAGAGGTAGTACCAAGTCATGCCGCGAGTGGGGTCGCGTAGGCGGTATGACCCCCCAACCTGCCCCTCCCTCCTTCCAAACACTACATGGCCCGCCCCTCAGAAGTGGTTGTGAGCTGTTGTTATTTTATGTGTTTAGGTGTCTAAGTGTGGTTAAAACTGGGGAGCAGGCAGTCTCTAGATGCGGCAAACAAAGGCACTTTGGTGCCCCCCCTCACCATGCACCCTCCCCAAAACCCTACGTGTTTGAGGTAGAGCAGGGAGGGAGAGAGGTCTTGGGAAGGGAGACCAGGGGGGTATGAATTCCCCTCTGGAAGATGAGCCGTTACCTGCATTAGGTACCCCTGCCTCCCGGGATCCCCCAGGGCAGGGGGGGTAGGCATGGCCGCTCCCACGGCCAGGCGACCGGCCCTCACCACAGAGGGGCTAGCCTCGGCCCCTGGGGGCGCCCGACCACCCCAGCCCAGGGAGGGGGGAAACGGGACGGGAGCGGAAAGGGTCAGCGGAGGGGCCAGAATCACCGGCCCAACATCCCCAGGCCCTGCAAACCCCCCAAGAGGCACGCAGAGCTGCTTTTTTTCTCCCTCCCCTTTCCTCCCCCATTCTATCCTATCACCCCCACAAACCCCATTTCAAACAACCCACAACTTCACCCCTGTCAACACTCCCCCATCCCATCCCCATCCTCCTCCCGCCCCTCCTGCATAGCCAGCTAGTCCCCGTACATCCGCCCCCCTGGTACCCATGCCCCCCTCTCCAAACCCAAGCCCGCACCCCCACCCAGGCCGTGACATACACAATCCTCCAACCCCGCCAGAACCCCCGCCCATTCACCCACCCACACACCACCCTCATTCACTCAGCTGCCCCGCATCTGATCCCTTCACAGATCCATCCCCGCTCCCCACCCAAACCCCTCCAACCCGATACACCCAAACCCCACCAATGCACCACCCCTCCCACACTCAAACATTCATCTCCCATGCACCTTCACCCACCCCTTCGTCTCCATACACTCCCACAGGCAACCATACACACCCCCCCCCTGCGAGGATCCTGGAGGACTGGTCCAGTCCTGACAATTTGGTACTTGTTGGCTGTTAGAAATCTTTCATCTGTCCAAAGACAGTGATGGAGGAATACTGATCTGTAAAACTGAATCACATCAGGCCTCGGAGCGATCGTACCAGATTATGAACATTAAGTAGGTCGGTTTATTTATAAACTTTTATTTGTGAAGCTGAAACGTCACCGGAAACGGGAGCAGAGCGCTTCCGGCCGCTTGGAGTCCCGCCCCGACAGCTCGTGCCATCTTGTGTTTAGCAGGAACAAAAACGGGGGAAGAAACGGGTCCAGTTTGAGGATGGGGAGCGAGTTTTAGGCCGAGTTTGGCATCACGTTTTAAACGGTGCATTGGGGACACTATGTTTGGAAGCGTAGCGCCGCGGAGAACCAGCAGCCACACCCCGCTGAGCAGCTAATGTTAACGTTAGCTCCCCAGCTATCCAGGCTAAGCTAGCCAATTAGCTCCGGCTAGTCACCAGTAACTGCAGAGCTCCGGGTTTTTCTTCCAGCTCACCAGACCGACCAGTCTGATCCAGACGCCGCGAGTTAACTCCACCATCGCTCTGAAACCGGGACGGTCTTCGGTGGACATGAGCAGCGGGACATACTGAGAGGGACACCCGGGCTATGCGGATCGAGGCTACCTGCTAGCTCGGCTGCTAACGGTTGTTTTTCGGTCCAGAGCGGAACCACAATAAGCCGCGGTGAGTAATGCTACATGTTGCTAGCCGCCGCGCTAGCGGGATGCTAACTAACCCAGTTAGCCGCTCCGGAGGGTCCCAAACTTGCATCCAAGGACGTCTGATGGTTTTCTGTCTATGAGAAAATTAGATATAGCAAATTTACTCCAGTTCTCCATTAACTTCCCCTTCATGATTGTTTTTAATGTTATTATTTTATTATTTTGTCGCGCTATTAATGGTGTTAGCTGGTAGAAAGTATCTGTATTTACACAGATATTTCAGCATCTACGTTTCGTTACCTTTTGTTTATGGTGGCCTGTATAACCAGTCTGTAATACTAATAATATGATAATAAGCGATGGGAAATAGCAACATTTCTTCTTTTCAGCACAATACCAGTAGTTTATGGCACTTTTTCATCGATTTTGATACTGATACTTTTTGTCCCTTGACAGAATATCACATGATTATACAGACTGTATTAATATCTTAACTGTTAGAGTAATATTGAATATAAGTGAAATTTGCGAAAAAGAAGTACTCGGAAGAAATAATCTTAAAACAATTATTATATTGATGAGTAAATTTAACTAAATAAGATTAAAAACTTAAATTATCAAATAAGTCAAGGACAGGTTCAGATTAGTTGTATTTATTCAGTGGAAAATGTTCAAATCTAAAATGTCGTAAATTATGAATTTACCGAAACACAATGTGCAATAACCTTCATTAAAGCAATGGAAAATACCAAAACATCATCATCATCACTAACAGTAGCAGCAGCATCATGGCATCTGATAGGCTACCACCATCATGTGATACAGAAGCTAGAATCTGATAGGCTACCACCATCATGTGATACGGAAGCTAGAATCTGATAGGCTACCACCATAATGTGACACAGAAGCTAGAATCTGATAGGCTACCACCATCATGTGAACAGAAGCTAGAATCTGATAGGCTACCACCATCATGTGATACAGAAGCTAGAATCTGATAGGCTACCACCATCATGTGATACAGAAGCTAGAATCTGATAGGCTACCACCATCATGTGATACAGAAGTTAGAATCTGATAGGCTACCACCATCATGTGATCGGAAGCTAGAATCTGATAGGCTACCACCATCATGTGATACAGAAGCTAGAATCTGATTGGCTACCACCATCATGTGGTACAGAAGCTAGAATCTGATTGGCTACCACCATCATGTGGTACAGGAGCTAGAATCTGATAGGCTACCACCATCATGTGATACAGAAGCTAGAATCTGATAGGCTACCACCATCATGTGACACAGAAGCTAGAATCTGATAGGCTACCACCATCATGTGACACAGAAGCTAGAATCTGATAGGCTACCACCATCATGTGATACAGAAACTAGAATCTTGCTGCTTTCACATCATTTCATCGCCTAAAACTCTGAAAAGTGAAAACAAATGGCATGTTTTGTATCTGTACAGTGGTATCACCACACTCAAAAAGTATTGAATTGAAATATCGACTACATGGTGTCGATATGCCCATTAGGGTCAAAATTGCTCCAAAACTACGTTTGAATATTTTTCTTAAATTAACGCATAATTCGAATATATTCGAATATTCATTGGAGCATGATGCCAACGGGAGGACAAACTGATACAAGACATAACTACTTTTATCTGTATTTTTTAAGTTTATTTCGGTATCAGCCTATATCGACCTTAAAAGTGAGTACCAGACATCGGCCACCCCACCGATATTTAACTGATATGTAACCCATCTGCCCGCTGTCTCTAAAGTCTAACAAAAAACAAAAACTACTTTTTAATAAAACTCTTTTTTTACAGACTTAAAAATTATAAAGACTCCGGGTTGGTAAAAACATGGATACACTGAAATATCGCGATATTTTGATATGCTGATATCATATTGATATTTTAAAATGTGGTATCGATTTATTTTACAAATTAAATCTTGCGATATTTCATTGTTCTGTTCGGAAATCTTGCAAGAATTCTCAAAATTTCACGATATTTTCTTATGCTGATATCATATTGACATTTAAGAAAGCAGTATTGATAGTTTTACTCAAAATCTCGCAATATTTCATTGTTCTATTACGAAATCTTGCGAGAATTCACGAAATAATATGAAATTTTGTAACAGAACGATGAAATCTCGCAGGATTTTGTAAGTAAAATGGATCGATGCCGCGTTTTTAAATATTATTTTGATATCGGCATATGAAAATATTGCGATATTTCAGTGTATCTACCTTTCCCACCAATATTTTCAAAGTGTCAAAGGGATAACAAAAGCTTCTTGTCTATATCTGTTATCGGCCATATGAGTTTTAGAATATCGGCATATCTGATATCGGCCAAAAATTCCAATATGGTGCGTCCCTATTTATTTCAATATGAACATCTTTAACAATGCCCAGGACGTTACAAAATGAACTCACTGCAGTCCCCCCGCCCCCGTATCTCCCTAACTTGTGCGAGCAATTAAAGGTCCCAACAAATTAAAATTAAATTAACGAACATTGAACGCAGCTGTAATAACAGTCGGCCTGTAATCAAACCAGTGGAGCAAACGTAGGCCTGATGTAATAGGCTATTTTTACTACTGTTATTTAATATTCCAGTATTAATTTTCACATCCAAATCTCTGGTTTTTATTAATATTCAAATATATATTTGAATGTAGAATATTCGTTGACATCCCTAATCAGAATCTCAGCAAACTAGAATAAAAGGAAAGGTTACTGAATTATCTTTCAGGTGAACTGTAATCGTGCTCATATAAGATTTCAAACTGGTTTTTATGTGACGCTTGTTGACCGGAGTTCAGAGGAAATCAGCTGATTGATGTTCAAACCACCAGGCCTGGGATAGCAGTTAATTCCAGCTGCTCAGGATGTTGTGGATTTTATTTGTGGGCAGAGCTGGATGGGCTTACATAAACTTCAATCAAAGCCTCACATCTTGAGCATCCTGATTTCCTCCAAAGCGACTTGTAGAGAGGCTTAACATGCGTCTGGTTCTGAGGATTCATTATCTAATCACAGAGTGAATATTCAGCTTTCACTTTAAGAAGTGTTACAGCCACGTTGGTCCTGTCGCTGCTGCGTGGGCTCATCACAGCGCTAAAATTTGGTTCACACGCTTCCTGCTTGCGATGACTTCTTGTATGAAGCTGTTGGAGGATGAGGCCTGAACTCGGCCATGTGATTGCGGCCGTTCGGCACAGTCGACACACCAAATTTCATGTTTGAAAAAGAACAGCGTGAGGCTCTGTTTCCTCTTTTTTTCCTGCTTTCTGCGGCTCCGGTAGTTTGTTTTCTCCGGAATAGGAAGTGGAGGAATCCTGCCCTCCCAGTGTCTGAGAACAGCGCTGTTCCGTGGAAGATGACAGAAATAGATATAAGATGTGGTGTTGTCTCAGAAATGCCGAACGGTTTCCAGCCAGAGGCTGAGGCATCAGAAAAATTCCAGACCACCATAATGACAACTTGGAGTGCTTTTTTTCATCAGCTTTTCACTTCAGACTGTTGCAGTGACGTTAACATGGACTGTTGCAGTGAATTTCACGGAGATCTTTGATGATGTCGTGACTTTTAATGGTCAAGGATTCCACTCAGCCTTCACTGTACTGCATTATTTCATTTAGCAATGAATCAGAAAGGGAAAGTGATACTGAGTTTAATTCTTTAAGGGATACAACACCCACAGAATGACGTGCCTTCATTTTCTACTCACCCTCATGCGGAGAAAGACTGGAGCACGTTTTTAACCCTCATCGCTCCATAAGAAAAAGTTACGTTGAGCTTCTTAAGGCCACAGACTGGCCAATGTCAGTTAATGGCCTGTAAATATTATCTAAAAATGAAAAGTTGCATTTTTTTTCTCATAGATGTCATCACTGACTTCTGGCCAAACCATCAATACCAAAAAATCAATGAGTTTAAAAATTTTAACCCTTTAAGTTCCAGTTTGTACACACACTGTTCCCACTGCCTTAAACTAAAAAAGTGGGTGAAATGGTAGAGCCATATGAAATCCGTTTTATTTTTTCTAAAATTTCGTTTTAATTTTTCCCGTTTTCGGTGTTTTTCCGTTTTTAATTTTCGAGAATTCCGTTTTTTATCAATTTTACACAAATTTAACACCAATACAGTGTATAAATCAATTAAATTTAGCCAATTAATGCTGTTATAATTACTAACTTGAATGTTTTCACGCTTTTAAACATATTTAAGGCAAAAACATGGCACAAGTTTAAACAAACAAAAAAAGAAAATGCCAATAGTAAATAATACATAATTCAGAACAGCACTAATTTACAGATGGGGTGGGGGTGGGTGCGCTCTGCAGCTTAGTGACCCAAAATATTTATCGTGATATAAATGATCAAATTTGCGATAGCGACATAACTGCTAAAAGTAGGGCTGGACTATATAGAAAAAAAGATTATCGATTAAAAAAAAATCTGTATCGATCGATATCGATATTTATCAAAAATAAGAAAGACAAAAAGCCATTATTAAATCAAAAGCCCTTTTAGGTGCAGCCCTGGCCATTTAAGCTTTTGCTGAATTACCTACTTATACAGCAATAAATAGGGCTGGGAAAAATATCAATGCACTGAAATATCGTGATATTTTTTACATACTGATATCATATTGATATTTAAAAATGCAGTAATGATCTATTTTACCAATGAAATCTCGCAAGATTTTGTCGTTCTATTACGAAATCTCAGGTTTTTGTGAAATCTCATGAGATTTTGTCAGAGAACGGAAATCTTGTGATATTTCGTTGGTTAAATAGATCAATATCACTTTTTAAATATCAATGACATCTGCATATGAAAGTATTGCGATATTTCAGTGTATCGAAATTTTTTCCCAGCCCTAGTAATAAAGATCAGACTAACACTGAATTCAAATTCGGTTTGCCTGGGTCTGCGTTTGTGATTGGTTTGTCAGAAGGAGTGACTGTAGTATCACGATACCTGATAGGCTACTGCAGAAAACTGTTTCTATATCAAACTTTTATCGACCCTCTTTTTTTTCTATTGAAAAAACCTCTATCAATATATATTGATATTGAATTATCGTCCAGCCCTAGCTAAAAGCGTTTCCAGTGTATCCTGAGCAGAACCATGTATAGCAGAGCTGGAGACCCCCCCCCCCCCCGTCCTGCATTTATTCCACGTTTCCGCGTTCTCGCACACCTGATTCGGCATAACGCGTCTCTGAGCAGAACGTGATCATATTCATGAGCAGAGCATCATCGTACTGAGTGATCACTCTGACACTCGAGGCGGGCGGGGTTAACTCAGACAAGCTGGACGTGGAAACTGATGTGCTGATGCGAGGTTAAACGGGTAGCTTTAATAAACAGCTGATCGAAGGGGTGAATAAGTACCAAATATATACAGCACGTGGCATTCAGATACACGGACGCCGCCGCGCGCGTAACTCCGCCCGCCTGCGACGAACAAAGTTTTTCACAGTCATACCCACGCATTAAGTTAAAGACATATTTTTTTTCATCTAGCTTTTAATTCTAGTTTATTTATTAAAGATTTTACTCTCTTTTATGTGCACCCTGCGCTCCCCCGAGGAGCCTGTTCTGATTCTCTGTTGGTTGTTTTCATCGCTCTTAACTTCTTTGTTCTTAATTTTTCCCAGTATTTAACTTTACATTTTTATGATGTTTTACATCGTTGTCTCTCCTTCTGTTACTCCTGCTGTAAAGCACTTTGTGTGTCCAGTAGGTGCTGTAAAGGGCGATATAAATAAACTTGATTTGATTTGATTCATAACCACCCCGCCGTGGAAGAGGCTTCACGTGGATGAAATGACCAAAATGAACCTTTAACTTGTCCTAGCGGCCTTGAGAACAAGAAGAAAGTTCTTGCTTCTCATGGAGGATGGAACAAGCTTTAAGTCAACGTGCTGCTTTGACTTCACTCCTCCTCCTCCTCCTCCTCCTCGTTCGCTACCAGACTGGCTGCATTCCCGTTTGACAGCATCAAAACAACAGCGGTGCGCATGCGTGTTTCACCCATATATCATATTTTATTTTCTTATCATTCCCTAACGTTACACCGGTATTACCGTGACAGTATGATATGACCCAGCCCTGCTGTTTAGGCTCTAAAAATCTACTAAATGATGGTTTCCAGTAAATTGTGGACGCTACCCACTCAGGACACCTGGATTACATTGGACGAGCAGTATGGAGGAATATTGACAAGTTTTTGTGGACTTTTATGGACCTTTCTGGTTCGAGTGCCGGTGAACTCCATTATATGAAAGTTGGGGGGGAAATGCAGCCGGAGTCTTGAAGGGGGAAGAAAAAAAAAAATAAATAAAAGAGGACATAAGAGGTTTTTAACTTATTTTGGAAATATTACCAATTAAATTCTCAAAAAAGTTCCCCCCTCAGCATGAGGATGAGGAGAAGATGAAGGACCATCGTTCTGTGGGTGTACTATCCCTTTAAATCTGAATTTGGTGTGTGTGGAGGTTCAGAAGATGTGAAATAAAGTTCGTCTCGTTTCTCTGCTTGTACGAGCTGACGTAGCGACGGCTTCTTTTTCTTGGATTGAACGCCATCGGGCCGCTGAGTGCCACATGTATAATTGGAAATTGGTTCACCGCGTTTTGAAGAAATGTTGGGTCGGGGGGGGGGCGATCTATCTCCTGGTCGAGCGCTGATCTGCCTTCGCGTTTACACGGCAGCGCTATAAAAGGAACAAGCCTGCAGCTCTGCATTAGCAGGGACCCGGGGCGGTGTGTTCGTGCTTTCACTGAGTCACAGGCCCGGTTTGTGGTCGGCCCTCCTCAGGCTCCAGCTGACACTCACAGGATGAGCAGCCCCATTAACCCCATTATACAGCCATGCTGCATCTGTCGATACGGCCAGCGTGCAGCCGGCGTTGCATTCAGAGGCTGCTTTAGTCCGATGAGCTGATTTGGGGGCCGAGCTCGGCTCAGCTCGGGATTTTCATGGATTTAAATTAGTCTTTGATTTGAGTCGGGCTGTCAGGGTGAAGTGGAGTCGCTGAGACGTTCACGTGCGCTCTGATGTCCAAACGAGTCTCCCGCATAATTACATCCATGTTCAGATTAAATGTGCCCTAAATGATTACGTTATCGGTCAGATGTCAACCAGAAACGTTATTTATAATCATCAGCTGATGAGTTTGTGAGAGGAAATCATCCTTCCTTCACTGGTCACAGTGTTTCCATGCACAGCTGAGCTCTTACAGCATCAGTAGTCTGTTAACCCTTACAATGCTGAACAGGGTTCCCACGTGTCCTGGAAAACCTGGAAAATCCTCTTTTCCAGTCATGGAAAGTGAGAAAAAGATTAAGTAAGAGTAAAAAATCTAAGCTACAATTGTAGAACACGGTAAAAGCTCAGGGTGGAAGTCATTCGTCTATGTTGTAACAAATCGTACTGTAGCAGCTGGAAAGGTCCTGAAAAGGTCCTGGAAAAGTCCTGGAAAACAACTTCAAGAAAAGAGTGGGAGCCCTGCTGCATGTTTTGACAGTAAATCGACTAATCATTGACGATCAAAATAGTCTAATTTCATATCAACTAATCAATTATTGTTAATCAGCTTTGTCTTTCCTCTGAGTTGCTGCTGTACTGTCAGCTGCCTCTTTCTGACTGGTCAGCTTTTCTTCAACTATTAACATAAATACCCATTTATGCGCAGCAGTTCGTGATTTTTATCTGTGAAAAGTGCTTTCTAAATTTTTACTTACTTACATAAATAAACCTGAGCAGTCAAAGGTTTGGACATGTTTTCCATCATATTCAGTGAGAAAGTGTCCAAACTTTTGACTGGTTCTGTAATTATGCTCCAATTTACATATGATCTGATTAGTGGACTAATCGCCAAAATAATTGGTGACTTGTCGATTATCAAAATAATCGTTTTTGGCAGCCCTACTTTGAATTGTGTAAAACTTTTCAGGTGAATTTGGCTGTAATTCATCTCCAGTATAGGGCTGGGCGATTATGGAAAAAATTATAATCACGATTATTTTGACTGATATTGAAATCACGATTAATATACACGATTATTCATTGATTTTATAAAAAGTGTCTGTTGAACCACATAACTCAACTTGAAATATGACTTTTAAAAAAATTAAACCAAAAATAAATTAGAAACAAGTAAAGGAGTAAGATAAGAATACTATTCAATATAATAATGGCAATAAAAAATGAATACTAAGTCTACATACATTCTTGTTCTATCCTCCCTGCAGTTTGCTTCCTATAATTCCACCAGTCTGTTCACTTCAGGATTAATTGTTTTTCTTCGATTACAGTGTTTTTGTGATTGTGAAAAGGCAAAATTGAAATCACGATTAAAATTCGATTAATTGTCCAGCCCTACTCCAGTACCATATTTTCCTGACTATAGCCCTATTCTGACGGGATTAGTATTATCTAGGGACCACATGTAATAAATAAATTACCCCCTGACGTCTGTTTTTTATGTGGCGCTTTCACACTGGATAACTGAAGTCTGAGATTTGACTGAAATTCACAGACATCCAGCAGATATGATGTCAGCGTGCTGCATATTGCGTAACATCTGCTCTTACAAGCTGTGTTTCCATCGGCAGTGGATGATCATTCAGAAACAAATGTGTTAAATAACACACGGACAGTCGCAACCGACGCTTTAAGAACTTGTACCATGTCAGCATGTTGTCCAAACCTAAACGTTTCTCGCTGCGGGAACGGGACTAGTGAAACTCCCCTGATCACTCCGATTCCAAAGTTAATGCTTTAGCCTATATTATCGTAAACATGATACTTTGGAGGAAAAAATTCTTTTGAAGCCTCCATTTTTCGTCAAAAAGGAAATGCGTCCAGGAAACAAATACCACCAAATTACGGGTCTTTTCTGTCCAAATCACAGAGATGTCCATTCGCACTGGATTAGTACTATCAGAGGACCTCTGAGTTTAGCAAATTATAGTACGTAATTTGCGGGGGAATTATTACATCGCAAATCACAGACATGACCGATTCACACTGGATTAAAATCACAGACAACCTCTGTAATTATTACAAATTACATGTGGTCCCTATACTAATCCAGTCAGAATAGGGCTATTGTCACACTTATTTTCATAGTTTAGCAGCTTGTGCGACTTGTATATCAAAATATTTACAATTTCACATATTTTTAAGGATCAATTCAAATTGACTGACATGAGGCAAGGAGTAAATATTACCGTCTAATGTCAAAAGAGGGCGCTCTAGGCTTCTGACCCAGTGGTTAAATCCCAAAATGGCCTTCTCTCAGTGAGACGAGTTCATTTTGGACATCTGACTTCAAAAAACATGTTATTCCTTCTTAATTATGATGTTTATGATCATTTACAGGCAGAATTGGACTGATTGGGTCATTTTTAGCTGTAACAAGAAAAATCTGAAAATCGCCCTATTTTAAATAAATAAATAAGACTTACAGTCCGGTGCAACTTGGATATGTTTTTTTTTTTCCTCTTCATGATGCATTTTTTGGCTGATGCGACTTATAGTGGGGAAAATACTGGAATCAGAGATAACTGCAGGAATGTGGACGTTTATCTGTGCTGGAAGTTCTGCACAGTAGAAATATGCTGCAACATTTGAAGTTGTGAGAATAGAAATTAATTATTATACAATGAATTCTCACTAACATCCTCCTTTATGTGCAGCAAATCAGTCATTCGTTGCTTTTGTTTCGTGAAGCCAAGTCTCTGGTCATGGTGACATCAGATTTCACGTGTTATGTCTGCTGTAAGACTGAGTGTGGATTCAGGATTCAGTCATTTTCTTTGTCCTTGTTGGGATAAACATATTTTCCGTCCTCATCTCCTCTCATTCTGGCTGAGTGGAGCAGGTCTGTGACTCGTGTTATTTGGCTTTTCATGCCAGATAAGCGGCACAAACCCAACAGTGAGTAAGAGAAATCCACTGGTGTTGAAGAGCACTTGGTGAAAAGCTGCTGCCATTTTGTGCCGCGGCTGCTGTGTGAAGCGCTCTTCCTGCGGTGACACATCCAGACTTCCCTGGAGCGGAGATCATGCCCGGACTCGTCAGCTGGTTCCTGTCCAGAAAGACGAGGCTGCTGTTCGCTGCTCAGGTGCCCATCCTGTTATCTGGCAACGGTTGTGCTCGGAGCAGTCGGTCGTGGCATTCGATCAAAACGACATACGTCTGGAGACGTGCACGTTGGATTCAGACTGTCAGAGGGGCTGAAGTGGATGGACCAGTTTATGGAAGTATAAAAATATACTTCAAGCATAGACACATTCAGACAAAGAGGTTCTAAAAACACAGGTCCTATAACTACGACTCCCGAGTTAGTTATCAGAACTGAGATGTGTGTAATATATATATATATATATGTATATATATATATATATATATATATATATACATACATACATACAAATACAGGGGTTAGACAGTGAAACTGGAACAGCTGTCATTTTAGTGTGGGAGGTTTCATGGCTAAATCAGACCAGCCTGGTGGCAAATATTCATTAATTGCACCAGTAAGAGCAGAGTGTGAAGGTTCAATTAGCAGGTAAAAAGCACAGTTTTGCTCAAAACATTGCAATGCATACAACATTGTATCAGAGTTCAAAAGAGGACAAATTGTTGGTGCACGTCTTGCTGGCGCATCTGTGACCAAGACAAGTCTTTGTGATGTATCAAGAGCCACAGTATCCAGGGTAATGTCAGCATCCCACCAAGAAGGACGAACCACATCCAACAGGATTAACTGTGGACGCAAGAGGAAGCTGTCTGAACGGGATGTTCGGGTGCTAACCCGGATTGGATCCAAAAAACATAAAACCACAGCTGCCCAAATCACGGCATTCGCTTGGACCAGGACTTGTGCTGGATGGGCCAAGGACTACTGAACCATTCTGGAGGACCATGTGCATCCAAAGGTTCAAACATTGTATCCTGAAGGCGGTGCAGTGTATCAGGATGACAAAGCACAAATACACACAGCAAGACTGATGAAGGATTGGTTTGATGAACATGAAAGTGAAGTTGAACATCTCCCATGGCCTGCAAAGTCACCACATCTAAATATTATTGAGCCTCTTTGGGGAGTTTTGGAGGAGCGAGTCAGGAAACGTTTTCCTCCACCAGCATCACGTAGTGACCTGGCCACTATCCTGCAAGAAGTACGGCTTAAAATCCCTCTGACCACTGTTCAGGACTTGGAGATGTCATTTCCAAGACGAATTGTTGCTGTATTGGCCGCAAAAGGAGGCCCCCCCCATACTAATAAATGATTGTGGTCTAAAACCAAGTGTTTCAGTTTTAATTGTCTGACCCCTGTGTATATATATATATATATATATACGAATATATATATATAGTGTGTTCCCGTTGTCCCGTAGAGCCGCTAACAGGTGACGCTTATCTGCGCTGCGGCTCCTTCCCAGATGATTTTGAAAGACACGGCGCATTTTCTACCTTTCAAAGGGACGACATGTCCGGGTAAAAGAGGACGTTTCGTCACCTTATAATACGAAGTATTCATAAATATATGAATAAATACACAAGACAAGAGCCCCACAATACCACTGGTTTCAAAGCGGATGAATGGATTGATGGTTTACTCTGCGACGGAGCAGCGGAGTTTGAAAGTGAAACTAACGAGTTGGAGATAATTTCACCACAGATGCTCCTCAGCATTCTGGTGGAGAAAAGAACGGCGTCACAGCGGGACTCACCGACGTACAGTAGCTATGAGGGAAACTACGGTGGGAAAGTCTGAATGTGGAAGCTGCATTTTGGCTGCATGCGCCACAGAGCGCGTAAACGTCACACATCATTACGCTGAATCCCGACCAGTAGCCTGCTGGACTTAGTGGAGTCGGCTATATGGTCTGGAGTCGGCTTTATGGTCGGCAGCCGGCGCTGGTGGAAAGCACTGATTTCAGTTCCTATGGACCTGAAAAGACCCCGCCTCGGAGGCTAAAAAGGTTCTAGGAACTGTGCTCTGAGGTCCCGAGTTCCTATATTTATATAAATATATAATGTGCAAAAAAGCGGCCTAGTTCCCGAAAAGTTTCTAGGAACCCAAAAGGTTCCTACAGTCCGAAAGCACCTTATGTCTGGAATAAAGAAAGAAGAGCTTTCTGTTGGTTTGTGTGGAAAGAAGGTAAAAAGTAGCAGAAATAACTGGAGATGAGGAAACATGGAAACATGGAAAAGTTTCTGATGTGTGTTTGTTTTAATGCCTGAAAGCCGAGATGGAGAGATGATATGCAGATGAGGAAAGATTCACTGCTGATCTGCTGGTTTTCTACAGAGTACTGAATGGTTTCTGATGTTACTCATTCCCAGGACTACTTTACTCGTTCTGGATGAACTGGCTGCTGTTCTCTGGTTTCCACTGAAATAATGCAGGTTTCTGTTGGTAGATGCGTTTACCTGCTCTACTGTGTTCAGGTGGATTTACTCTGACACAGTTACACACATCTTGATTCTCTCACAGCTTTCTGCAGACAAGTTTAAACAACTCTGGCTGTCGTGGAGATAAACTTCATTCATGTTGGGGTAGGGCTTCCCTAGCGTGGGAAAAAATCATTATCAGGACTGAAATCCTGATTATTCAAACGATTGTTTTCTAGTTACATTATGCATTTATTTATCATTTCCTTCCAAAGTTTCTACTTTGAATGTTAAAAACACAAAAACATCCAAAATTAATGATGTATCCAGCCCTTCTGCAATTTCTCTATATTTTAAAATTAAAATAGATGTATTTATTTATATAAAAAATATGGAATGTAGCATTTTTGGTAATGACACCCAACAAGCTGACTGCTATAACCTCAGAATAACTTAGAAATTGTGCAAAAGAAAATGGCAAAAAGAAAAAAAAAGGTTTAAATTTGAATGTTAGAATTGTGAAAATCATGTCTGACTTGTTTCAGCTGCAATAAGATAAAATCTCATCAGACTGAACGTGTGAAGAACCAGGAGAGAAAAACGTGAAGCATAGATGTGACCTTTAAGCTGAAATTTAACCCTGAGGTCTCTCTCTCTCCCTCCCCCTCTCCCTCCCTCCCCCCACGCCACCCAGGCCCTGGCCATGCCCTCGAATGCACGGGTGGGCAATCTGAAGGACCCGGACGTGGCAGACCTCTTCTGCAAAGATGATCCGGAGAAGCTGTTCGCGGACCTCCGTGAGATCGGCCACGGCAGCTTCGGAGCCGTGTACTTTGTGAGTAGGATGTGGACCGTGTTTGTCCCGGCAGGCTGCAGGTTCAGACCGTGACGGTAAACCTGATCAGCAGACGCCTCCGTGGGCTGGTCTGTGTGGAAAGGAGGCGGCGGTTTGTTTGCTTCGCTGACGGATGTGGACGCATCGGCCCGAAGGGGCAGATTCAGACTCTGACACAGTTTATAAGCGAGAAACAGTCATCAGTGCTGCATCTGTTAACTCAGACCGAAGCTGGATCTCAGACAGGTTCGTCTGTCTTCAGACAAAGAAAGTAACTGCCTGTATTTATATTAGAGCTGGGCGATAATGGCCAAAAATAAATATCACGATATATTGAGCAGTTCACCTCGGTAACGATAAATGGACGATAAACCAGCCAAAACAGACAAAAACTACTTTTATTTTTAGGGATGCACGATATAATCGGCCCCCTATTGATATCGGCCTTAAAACTGAATATCGAACATCAGCCGATATTTAACCGATATTTAACCGACCAGCCCGTTTCTAAAGTCTGAAAAATACAAAAACAACTTCTTCAAAAACGTCTTTTTTTCAGACTTTAAAACTTCTAAAGACACGGGTTGGGAAAAAATATCTATAGACTGAAATATCACGATATTTTCACATGCTATCATATTGACATTTAAAAATGTGCTATCGATCTATTTTTCTAACGAAATCTCGTGATATTTCATCGTTCTGTTACGAAATCTTGTGAGAATTCACAAAAAATTGTGAGATTTTGTAACAAAATTATGAAATCTCAGGAGATTTTGTAAATAAAATAGATCGATACCCTGTTTTTGAATATCAGTTTGATATTGGCATATGAAAATATAGCAATACCAGTGTATTGATATTTTTTCCCACCCCTGTTTTTCAAAGTGTCAGAAACGAATAACAAAACTGCTATTTGCAATGACTGCTCATTTTTTTCAGCTTTAATATCGGTGTTGGTATGGGTTATTGGACACATGAGTTTTAAAATATCGGCATATGGGATATCGGTCAAAATTCCAACATCGTGCATCGTGCATTTTCATTTTATTAAAGCAGATTTTCTGCATTTACTGGAACTTCACGTGACTTCTTGTTTGGCAGATAGATTAACGGGTTCCTCAATAAACACCCAGTAGATTTTTAGGACGTACGAGAAGTACGGTGGAACTGAAATGCAAACATACAAATATACACATTAATAAATGAATTATTAATTTTTAAACTGATAAACTCAAATGAGTTAGATTCTGCTTTACATGTGAGCAAATATTACTTTGTGTCCATGAAAACCAGTGCTGAGTCTCCCATTAACTGCACATGCGACTATCCATTAGCATGAATGCTAACTTAACATGGAAAAACCCATAGACAGGCTAACGCAATTAGCATCACTACCGTTGTTAAAACGTTTAACACAAACGACGTTGCTTCTAACGTTTATCACTTTATACTGACATCAGATAAACGTCACTGATCGTTTACAGACGTGTTGTACAGAAAACATGTAAAAGATGATAAAAAACACGAAGTTCCAGTGCAGAAACGTCACGTTACAAGAAACTACGGCAAGTTTGAGAGAACAAAAATGTCCAATTCCACTGCCGGCTTTCTTAAAGGTGCCGCAGCACCGAACACACCGACACGGGAAAAAATGACGTTGGTTATCGCTGTAAATGTCTGTAAATTTTCGGTTTATCGCCCAGACGTAACCGGTATATGAAAAATCCAGATCGTAGCGAAAATAGCCCCCGTTTTTGGTAAGAAGCGATGAACCACACAGCTTTAAACCACCGTTCTCGATGGGATTGAAAGTTCTTCCCGATCTCGGCCGATCGGGTCTGCTGACATATTTACACGAAGCATTTTTATTCTGATTGGCGTTTGATCGGATCAAAGCTGCTCCACGTCTGTATCATCGTCATTAATGATGACGGTGTGAATCTGTATCGGTGGGGGGCGATATCGGTCCAAACGTCACCGCCTCCACAGGCCGGACTTTCTCTCATCAGAAAGAGACGGCCTTCATCACATCAGCAGACTTCCTGCATCCTCAGCTGGCTGAGCTGCTCCCCTCATCATCATCGTCATCGTCAGTCAGGCCTTCGTGTTATCGGTTCTCATTGTGACATATTTTAACCGGACTTGGGGGGGGTTATTTCCAGTAGAAACGGCTCTGAATAACTCGGCGGTGTTTAGTCTGATCAGAACGAGCTGCAGCATCATGATGCAACACTGTTGAGTTTATTTTCGTTGGCATCGGCTCTCTGGAGGTTAAAGCACTTTGAATTACATAAAGAAAATATGAGTTAAAAAAAGCTTTTGATGACAAATGCTTGATTTTGTTCTTTCCTGCTGGTGCAGGTGATGTTTTGGCTCCACCATGTGGGCTTGAAACGCACCAACACTTCCAGTAACAGACGAGTTTTTACACAAGAAAAGGATGTTTTCAGGGTTTTAAATGAGGACGCGCGGAGGTTGTTGTTGTCAGACGGCGGTAACCGGGTTACACTCAGCTTTCAGCTGTAAGCTGATTTCTTCAACACAATGAGAAGGAGAAACAAAGCAGTTGCTGTAATCTGGATCGGGGATTAGAGGAACCAGATTTCTACAGCTGGATGGGTCCAGAACACCAGTTACACACCGAACGGTTTAATCTGAACGCATCCAGGTCAGATATGAGATGTTCAGAGATTAAATCTGTCACAACAAATTATCTTCCGTCACACCAGAACCAGCCGCAGATTAACTGAAACCGTGATGGGGAAGTTATCCACACCTCCCAGTCGCGTCCAGCAGGTTTACCATCCAGCACGTGTTTATTCAGAGACTACCTGGTAAACCCACAATGATCCATGATCACATTATTGATCCCATCTTCATCATAAAATCATCACTATCATGACTGTGTTGCTAAGAGACCTCTATTTAGACCTGGACATGATGATGAAGACACTTTCCACCAATCAGAGAGCTTAGATTGATGGTAACGTCCAATCAGGAGCAGCTGAAGATCAACATCCAGATCCAGACTCCCCTAGATGCCCGATTATGGAAAAAATCATTATCACGATCTTCACCAATATTAAAATCATTATTTTCTAGTTACACGATGCATTAATTTAGCATTTCTGTCTGCGGTTCCTATCACTGATAATAAATAAAGGCAATTAATATGAACCTAACAGCTGTTTTGCAACGTATAAAACATTAAACGAATAAAACAAATGTACTTTGAATGTTACATTAATGTGAAAAACATAAATGTCTGCAAATAAACAATTCAAATTTGAAAAATAGAATAAATGCTAGGTGGGCCCTGCCTGGTAGAATTTAGTAATTAAAAAAAAGACTTTATTTAAGTTCGGTCCCCCCCCCAAAAAAACCCCAACTTCGTCAAAAACTTTTTTTTTTTCAGACTTTAAAACTTCTAAAGACTAGGGGTGGGAAAAAAAGATACACTGAAATATCACAGTATTTTCATATGCTGATATCATATTGAGATTTAAGAATGCGGTATCGATCTATTTTACTCACGAAATCTTGCGATATTTCATCGTTCTGTTACGAAATCTCACATGAATTCACAAAATGTTCTGAGATTTTGTAACAGAACAATGACATCTCGCGAGATTTGTAAGTAAAATAGATCCATACCACCTTTTTAAATATTGATTTGATATTGGCATATGAAAATATCGCGATATTTCAGTGTATCAATATTTTTTTCCCACCCCTACTTTTTAAAATGTCAGAAACAGATAAAACTATTTGCCTGCTTTCTTTTTTTCAGCTTTAATATCAGTATTGATATCGGTTATTGGCCACATGAGTTTTAAAATATCAGCATATCGGATATCGTCCAAAATTCCAATAATGTGCATCCCTAGTAACAGTACAACAGTAATGCTGTTTCCACCAAATGAAAATGAAATGCAGAGCAGGTTCGAGCTCTTAAACTGCATCAGTCCTGCAGAGACCGAGGGTTAACCCTCTAAGCGCCAGAGTTTATTTAGGAAAATATTCCATTTGGACTTTAAGATTTCAAAATGCTGTAGCTTGGAGGTGGTGAGAGATAGATCCATAATGTAAATGAGAAAAATATCAATCATGACCTAAAGTTTATGATGGGAGTAAATTTACACATGTTATTTGCATATTGTGATGTCATCAGGTAGCGGCCATATTGGATTGTGTAACTTTCAGTAAAAAAAAACTGATTTTTGAACATATTTATACACAGGAAAAAAATTATACTGTCATATCATGCTCTAAATAAAGAAACAGGAGTTTGATTGGAGTAACTTTGCTAATATAATTTGTATATCAGCAGGTAAAAATCAGTAAAACTGAATTCTGAACATATTTTCATTTTATCACTGATCCTTTTTCATCCTCTCATCCTCAGAATAAATGAACAGAAATCTGACAGGAGTACATTTGCTAATATAATTTATATATCAACAGGTAAAATTATATTTTTATGGGTTTTTTTTTTCTCCCCTTTTTTGTTATTATAGATTTATATTTTGTCATAACTTAGCTGACCCCTCATACCATCATACCAGCCATGAAATCTGGGGTTTGGCTGGAGTTAGTGTGTGTCGGTACTGGTGAGCATATCTTTCATTTATGATGAGGTTCCAGAAATCCTCATCCGAAGACAGAGACAGAAAATCACATGCACGAGCATCTGTGAGATCCTCGTGTCCGCGATATCCCACACAGGCTCGTCAGTGTCTTTGATCCATTCATCTTCACTTCCTCACCTCTCAAACATTCCCAGCCGTCAGCAATAACTCCCCTATTCTGATTATCCCGTCTTCTGCCCACACGTCCCTCTTTCTTTCTTCCATCACCGCGGCAGAGAAAACTTTCACCGTCATCGGGGTGTTTCTGACAGTTTGTGCGGCGCGAGTGCGGCAGCGTGCGCTGCAACATCAGTCATTCGTCTCTGACGAGGCCTGATCGTCCCCTTCTAATCCTGATCAGCAGAGATCAGTGCAGCACCTCGTCTGCACTGTAAAGGCCTCTGGAAGTTTAGTTTTTTATTCTAAAAGTCGCGATCTGTCTCTCACTCTTTCCAACACGCTGCTGCTTTCGCCTTTTCTTTCTCTCTCCTGCAGCTTCGCGCGCAGACAGCAGGTGTCGGGTTTCAAACCTTTATTTCTCTGATTTTTTTCCATATAAACACACTCAAAAATGGCGTCAGAACTGACGCCGTTTGTCTTGGCGATGTAGTAAAACCAAGCAGTAACAGTACAAGGCTACAGATTTAAAGATAAGGTCTGTTATATTCAGTAAAGGGTTAAAGACAGTTACCACATCACTGACTTCATCTTTCTGTCCGACAGGCCCGAGATGTGCGCAACAACGAAGTGGTGGCCATCAAGAAAATGTCGTACAGCGGCAAACAGACCAACGAGGTAAGAAACGGCCCGACGGGCCCGCTTTCATCCTCCACGCGCCTGAAACCTTCCACCAACCCTGAACTCCTCCGCAGAAATGGCAGGACATCATCAAAGAGGTGAAGTTCCTGCAGAAGCTGCGGCATCCCAACACCATCGAGTACCGAGGCTGCTACCTGAAGGAGCACACGGCATGGGTACGTATCCCGTCTGCGCTCGGACCGCCGGACCAATCAGCCGCTCGCACGTCTGCGGACGCTCGAGCGGGAAACGCTTCAGCCGTGTTTGTGTTTGTTCTCCTCAGCTGGTGATGGAGTACTGCCTCGGCTCGGCCTCCGACCTCCTGGAAGGTCCGTTCAGCCTTTTGTTTTGTTCTCAGGTTAAAGGGACAGTACACCTAAAAGGTCCTTAAAGGTCCACAAAAACGTGTCCATATTCCTCCAAACTGCTCGTCCAATGAAATCCAAGTGTCCTGAGTGGGTAGCGTCCAGAATTTACTGGAAACCACATCATTTAGTACGGCCGGGAAAAAATATCAATACGCTGAAATATCGCGATATTTTCATATTCTGATATCATACTGTTATTTAAAAACGCAGTATCGATCTATTTTGCTATCGAAATCTCAAGATTTTGTTGGTAAAATAGATCAATATCGCATTTATAAATATCGATATGAAATCTGCATGTGACAGTATCACGATATTTCAGTGTTTCTATATATATGTTCCCAGTCCTAATAAGTTATCAGGGTAAGTCGTCATGATATCGGACTTATCGGAATGACGTCATGATTTCCTGGTATCGACCCCATAATTATTGTGCATCCCTAAAATATTTGGGGCTGGGAAAAATATCAACACACTGAAATATCGCAATATTTTCACATGCAGATTTCATATTGATATTTAAAAATGCGATATTTATCTATTTTACCAGCAAAATCTTGTGAGATTTCGATAGCAAAATGGATCGATACTGTGTTTTTAAATAACAATATGATATCAGAATATGAAAATATCACGATATTTCAGCATATCCATATTTTTTCTCAGCCGTACTTGATGTGGTTTTCAGTAAATCGTGGACGCTACCCACTCAGGACATTTGGATCACATTGGATGAGCAGGATGGAGGAATATTGACACGTTTTTGTGGGTGTACTGTCCCTTTAAATAGTCAGAATGATGATATTCAGACAGCATCACACGTCTGAGCCGCAGCGTGATGGATGTTTCTCCTTCAACTGTCTCCTCTCAGTCCACAAGAAGCCCCTCCAGGAGGTGGAAATAGCTGCTATAACCCACGGTGCTCTGCAGGGATTAGCATATCTCCACTCTCACAACATGATCCACAGGTAACATCTGCTTTTTACGGGGTTCAGTAAATGCATCGCGCTGCGTTTGCGGTGAAAACGCCCCTGACGTTTTCTCTCCTGCAGGGACGTGAAGGCGGGAAACATCCTGCTGACGGAGCCCGGTCAGGTCAAACTGGGCGACTTCGGTTCTGCCTCCATCGTGGCTCCGGCCAACTCCTTCGTGGGGACTCCCTACTGGTGAGCTGCAGGACCCGGAGACGAACCTGCAAACGTGTCGCTCCGTCTCTAAATGCAGAAACAAAATATTAACATTCACTTAAGAACAAATCAACTCTCATAAATTACTACAATAATTAGAGAAATTTGATAAAGACGTTAATTTTAGAGCATAAAGACGCAGTTTTACCGGCTTTTGTTGGAGGAAGTCGGAGTCCGAGCTTTACTTTTGTTATAAAAGAGGAACTTGAGGGTTTGAGCTTGTTTACTTTGCTTCTGGAAGTAAAACTAGATACAGTTGCTTATAGGGATGCACGATCTAATCGGACCCCTATCGGTATCGGCCTATATCGACCTGAAAACTGAGTATCACATCGGCCACCCCACCGATATTTAACCGATCAGCCCGCTGTTTCTAAAGTCTTAAAAAAAACAAAAACTTCTTTTTCTTCAAAAACTTCTTTTTTACAGACTTTAAAACTTCTAAATATTAGGGGTGGGACAAAATATCTACACTGAAATATCGCGATATTTTCATATAATGATATAAGACATTTAAAAACGTGGTATCGCTCTATTTTAGTCATGAAATCTCACGATATTTCATTGTTCCTTGACGAATTCTCACAAGAATTCACAAAAATTTTCTGATATTTTCATATCTGATATTTCAGAAATATCATATTGACATTTAGAAATGCTGTATCGATCTATTTTGCTAATGAAATCTCACAATAGTTCGTCTGTTACGAAATTTCGTAAGAATTCATTAAATATCGCAAGACTTTGTAACAGAACGATGAAACTTTTGTTAGTGAAATAGATCAATACCACGTTTTTAAATATTGATTTGATATCGGCATATGAAAATATCATATTTCAGTGTATCGATATTTTTCCCACCCCTATATAACGGATAATAAAACTGCCATTTGCAATGACTGCTTATTTTTTTAGCTTTAATATCGGTACCGAAATCAGTTATTGGCCACACGAGTTCAAAAAATATCGGCATGTCGTATATCGGCCAAAATTCCAATGACATGCATCCCTAGTTGCTTAAAAATAAATACCCAACCAGTTATTTTATGGTTTCTGACCCTTAATGGAGCATCCTGAAAGTTAAAGGATAACTTTCATTTTTTTCCACCTTGACCTTATTTCTGGGAGTTTATACGTGTATTTACTCACCGGTAAAATTTCTGCATCACTCTGAGTCCTTTATAAGATGTAACGTTGAGTCGGCCTTCAGTGTGCGTCCAGTATCATGGCAGACGGGGCAGTTACTGTATCAGACATTATCTGCCGTAAAACTCCTTCATTTCATCAATGCTTTAAGTAGAACGAACGAATGAGTACTACTGTCACGCGTTGCACGCATAAACTCCTAGTAATAAGGTCCAGATTTTTTTTCTAAAAAAAGAAAGTTATCCTTTAATTTCTTATTGGTCATAGTTGTCCAGAAGAAAGCGGACGCCATCATCATCCTGATGACAACGCACATCAGATAAAATGTTCTTTTAAATCTTTTCTGTTATTTGTAGGATATTTTTAAGAAAGGGGAGAAAAAAGAACCTTTTAAAATTTAAATCCAGTTTGGTTTGAACATTTTTTTTATTTTATTTTATTTAGTTTCATTTTATTTAGTTTTATTTCTTTGATCTTTTTATTTTTGTCAAATTATCTTCCTTTTTTTTGTTTACTCTTGTGCTCCTCAAAATTTGTGATGCTGGTGATATGCAAAATGTTCAAACTGAATATAAATATAGGCTACTAATATGTACCCGTATAGCTGTTTTACATTGTATAAAACATTAAATGAATAAAATAAATATACTTTGATCAATAAACAAATTTAAAAAATGTAGAAAAACACACATATCCAAAATAAACAATGTATCCAGCTGTTTCTCTATATATAAAGAATAAAATCTTATTTATAAAAAGAAATATCCCAAAATAGACTTTAAGCTTTAGTGCAATGCTAGAACATCCAAATCTAATATTTTGTTAATGACACCCAGCAAATTGCCTCGGTGGAAGCTGCTGAAATTAACTTAATAACTTTTAGAAATTGTGTAAAGAAAAATGGCAAAAAAAAAGAATTATAGGGGTTTGGAGATTGTTTGACACAAAAGTTGAAATCCTGATCAAATTTAGATTAATTGCAGCGTGTTGTCGACGTGTCCTCGCACTTTTCAGCGTCTTTTTTCATAAATGACTTAACAGCTTCTGTCCTCCTGAAACGAACCAAAGCATGTGGGATCTTTGGTTGGTGTTTGTGTGAGCGAGCGGACGCTGCTCCTCTTCCTCGGTCCCGGTGAGGGACGAGGACCTGGAAGCAGGAGCAAACGTCTCTCCTGTGTCTGCAGGATGGCTCCAGAGGTGATCCTGGCCATGGACGAGGGCCAGTACGACGGCAAGGTGGACGTGTGGTCGCTGGGCATCACCGGCATCGAGCTGGGTACGAGCTGCCGACCACGTGACGTGTAAACGTGGAGCTCTGAGATCCTGAAAGTGTGTGTGTGTGTGTGTGTGTTTTCCCTCAGCTGAGAGGAAGCCCCCGCTGTTCAACATGAACGCTATGAGTGCCTTATACCACATCGCTCAGAATGAAAGCCCCATCCTGCAGTCCAACCACTGGTGAGGATGACATCATCTCTTCTCCTCCTCTGTTGCATCATCTCTGCTTTCATTCTCAGATCGCAGCACTTTCTTCTCTCCAGGTCCGACTCCTTCCGCAACTTCGTGGACTCCTGCCTCCAGAAGATTCCCCAGGACCGGCCTACCTCGGACGTGCTGCTGAACGTGAGCGCCGCCCGTCTGAGCACCGCCCGCCCCCCTCCGCCCCCCCGCTCACCCGTTATGTGCTTCCCCCCGCAGCATCGCTTCCTGTGCCGCGAGCGTCCGCAGACGGTGATCATGGACCTGATCGCGCGGACCAAGGACGCGGTCCGGGAGCTGGACAACCTGCAGTACCGCAAGATGAAGAAGATCCTTTTCCAGGAAACCCAGCCGAACGGGCCCGTCTCTGAGGGGGGGGAGGATGAGGAGGTGAGGGCGGAGGTGGACGGCTGTCCGTCCTTAAAGCAGGAATAGAGTCGTTGATGGAGACAGTGAAGGAAGAGAGGAAGGATTTAATAGTTTAAAGTAGGGATCAATCGATACTGGTATTTTCTCATTAGCTTCAGCTGAAGGCCGATACAACTTGCCGATATTTGGGACTGATACTCTGAATCCCAATTTAATATCATGAAGGATACAATGAGAAGTCATTTTGCAACATTATATAAAAAAGAACAAAACAAATCACTTAAAAAAAATATATGAAAAAGAAAAAAGAAACCGTGCACTTGTAACGAAAATTAAATGGAAACTTTAAACTTGTTTAAACTTATTTTGTACACATATATATGTAGTGTGTGTGTGTGTATATAGATATTAGGGATGCACGATATTGGAATTTTGGTCGATATCAGATATGCCGATATTTTAAAACTTGTGGCCGATAACTGATATCGATACCGATATTAAAGCTGAAAAAAATAAGCAGTCATTGCAAATAGCAGTTTTGTTATTTATTTCCAACACTTTGAAAAATAGGGGCGGGAAAAAATATTGATACACTGAAATATTGCGATATTTTCACAATATCAAATCGTCATTTAAAAACATGGTATCGATCTGTTTCACTTACAAAATCTCACAAGATTTAATCGTTCTTTTACAAAATCCCAGGATATTTCGTGAATTATTGTGGCATTTCGTAACAAAACAATGAAATATTGCAAGATTTTGTGAGTAAAATAGATCGATACCGCATTTTTAAATGTCAATATATCAGTATATGAAAATATCGCAAAATTTTTGTGAATTCTTCTGAGATTTTGTAACAAAACGATGAAATATCACAAGATTTCGTTAGTAAACTAGATCGATACCACATTTTGAAATGTTAATATGATTGCGATATTTCAGTGTATCGATATTTCTTCCCACCTGTAGTCTTTAGAAATTTTAAAGTCTGTAAAAAATAAGTTTTTGAACAAGTTTTTTTCTTTTTCTTAGACTTTAGAAACAGCGGGCTGATCGATTAAATATTGGTTAACTATCGGTGGGTTGGCAGATGTCCGATACCGTTGGGGGGCGATGGTGTTGGTTCTGACTCAGGATGAGTTTGAGCTGCTGGTTGGTGTTTGTCCGGCAGGAGGTGGAGCAGTACCTGCTGCAGACGGGCACCGTTAACAGCATGGAGAGCTCCCAGTCCGTCCCCAGTATGTCCATCTCGGCCAGTTCCCAGAGCAGCTCGGTCAACAGCCTGGCGGACGCCTCTGACGACAGCAGCAGCGAGATGGCCATGATGCAGGAGGGCGAGCACACCGTCACCTCCAACAGCTCCATCATCCACCGACCTTCGGTGAGCGTCCGTCCGTCCGGACTCGCCGCTCCTCCCCGACTGTGGGGGGGGAAACTCTTCATCCTTGTCCCTCCTCTTCCTCCTCAGGGCCAGGACAACATCTACGACGACCCGTACCAGCCGGAGATGGATCAGCCTCAGGCCCCGTCGGCCGGCCGCCGTCGAGCTTATTATCGGAACCGGGACCACTTCGCCACCATCCGCACCGCCTCCTTGGTAAGAACGCTGCAGTTTACGAGGACTATGAAGTAACCACGGAAAAGTTTAACCCTCACAGCGCCATACGAAAAAGTTACGTTCTGCTTCTTAAGGCCACAGACCGGCCAATGGCCGTTAACGGCCTGTAAATATTATCTAAAAATGAAAAGTTGCATTTTTTTTTCATGGCTGTCATCACTGACTTCTGGCCGAACCATCAATACCAAAAAATCAATGAGTTTAAAAATTTTAACCCTTTAAGTTCCAGTTTGGACACACAATGGCCCTCATTTATCAAACAATCGTAGAAATGATCGCAAATCTGATCGTAAAAATGGTCGTACGATTGGACCCACGTGTGATTTATTAAAACGTTCGTATCGGTCCAATCTCGTCGTACGAACAAAAGAGTCTTGATAAATTCCACTGCTGAAATCCATCATCATTTAAATGTCACGCCCACGGTTACGCCCTTAAACATGCATGATTATGAGGCTTCACCCAGCGAGGTTGCACCGTGGAGAGGAGAGATTCTGCCAGAAAAGAAACTTTTGGGGGGGGTCAAGACAGAATTCCTCATTTGTGAGGTGACAAAGATTAAAGAGCTGTTTGGCAGCTTAAAAACCGAAGTCAGAGACGTGCACAAAAACGCTGCACGGAAGAGGATCATCAGCCTCACCGGTGTGAACGACTCTGAGATATTAATAAAAGTCTCAGTCTAGGCCTGGTTTATATGGTTTATTCGTTTTATTAGTTATGAAATTTAATAATAGCCCACATCCGATGGCAACGTCACAATTCTTTAGCCAATGGGTCAGAAGAAGTGGTCCAATATGAAACTTACCACCAAAAGATGTTTCCCCCCCCCTCGAGTCAAGTTGGTCTAAAGGAAGGGGAGCTGACCCAGAAGGGAAGAAAAAAAAAAAATTATAAATAAACTACGACGAGACTTATAAACTTAAAATTAAAAGCCGTCTCTCATACCGGGGGAGGGGCCCGGGATTTTTCCCCGATAAAACTCTCAGGTGAGATGGAGCAGAAGGAAGGAGGTGAATTTTCTAGACTCCCCCGCGCGGGCCCCCCCCCCCGCAACCCCCCCGGGGGTGCCTTCTTCTGTTACGGGAGGGAGAGAGAAATTCGAGATTAATAATAATAATTAAAAAAGAGAATAATATTTAATTTGGGAAATTCATCCTTTTCCTTTTTAAGGTACTAAGAAATTTAATTGTTAAAAATAATTAAAAATTTTCCCCGAATCACGTTCAAATTGATAAATGCCGAGTCTTGCGTGGAAAGGTCGTACGATCGTTTGATAAATGAGGGCCGATGTTCCCACTTCCTAAAACTGAAAAGTGGGTTAAAATAAGTAAAAAAAAAAAAAAAAAAAAAAGCCTGTAGGTGGCAGGTTATTATTAGGTATGCAGAGCAGACCTAAGCATAGATTATAGCAACCACTATTAAAAAAGCTCAATGAGAATTTGTTTCAGGATAAAATGCAAAAAAATGTGGTAAAAATTCCAGTTTGAACTGGAATGGCAGCATCACAGAGAGGAAACTAAATTCCCTGCAAAAGACTGAGCTAAATAATTAGCATGTGATCTGACTGATCACAATGCTGGAAAAACCCCCACTAAAGACTAATTTTCCCCTTCCTCAAATAACCACATGAAAGAAGAAAAAAGATGTTTTACTTCATTGGATGTTCAGCATTTCTGAGTGTTTGAAGGACTCTGATTGGCTGAAATAACATTGAAGTCTCTGGTTTCATCACTAAGATAAAAAGCGGGGGGGCTCCTTCTGAGTAAATGGTCTGATGTCATGGAAAACAGTTCAAACTACATCATTGAAGTGTAGAGCAAGTGTGTGAGGAGAAAAATGTTCTCCTAAACATTTATTCTGGAATAACATTTGATTCTAGAAAGGTCCTTTTCAATGCAAGTCAATGTGGCACGGATTGGCTCTAAGGAGGAAATGAGGAGGATTTTAGTTAGAGACCTTAGAGAAAGAGTTACACCCCCCATCTTCTAGAAGATCATGAGTCAGACCAGAATACACACCTGCACCAAGTTTATGCTGTTTGCATTAGTAGAAAAAAAGTAACAACATAAAAAACATGTTTAGACTCCTCCAGAGCACCAAGGGTCAATGTTTGCCTCTGAATCTGGACCCGAGACTCCTCCGTGGTTCTCACGTTTGTCCTGTGTGGTCCTCCAGGTGACCCGGCAGATCCAGGAGCACGAGCAGGGCTCGGCGCTGCGGGAGCAGATGTCCGGCTACAAGCGCATGAGGCGGCAGCACCAGAAGCAGCTGATGGGCCTGGAGAACAAGCTGAAGGCGGAGATGGACGAGCATCAGCTGAAGCTGGACAAGGAGCTGGAGAACCAGAGGAACAGCTTCTCCACCGAGGCCGACAAGCTGTCCAAGAAGCACCAGGCCATCCTGGAGAAGGAGGTCTGTGCTGTCACCACGGAAACCGCTGGAACCGCAGCGCTTTGCTTTTTAATCCGTAACATTAACAAATTCAGTGATGCATCCCAAACATAGATGCAGTTAATGAACCGTCAGACAGTTATCAAAGAAAAAAAAAGCAAGATTAAGCAAGACTGAAGCTAAAATAAATAAAAAACACCACTAGGGGTTTTTATTGAGTCATTTACAAAATTTAATAATTTTATACCATTTTTCTTCTTCATAAACTTAAAGGGGAAGTTAGTTTTTTTTCCAACCCGTACCCATTTTCTAGCATGAAATCAGTTTATTTACTAGGGCTGTTGCGATATTTTCATACGCTTATATATCAATATTTAAAGGATAACTTTAAGTAGCATGAATAACGAATGAGTACTATTGTCCTGTGAGCGAAGAGTTTCACAAATTGTGTTTTTGTCGTTTTCATCGTGAATGCGCGGCCCCGAAAAGTGCGTAAAACACCCTGATAACTCAAGGACTCGAAGTGATTCAGAAACTTTACCGCGAGTAAATACACATTTATACTCATAGAAATAAGGTCCAGGTTGGAAAAAGAAACTTATCCTCTAAAAACGTGGTATCGATCTTTTTTTTACTAATGTAATCTTGTGAGATTTCATCGTTCTGTTACAAAATATTGTGTTTTCCTGAAATCTCGCGTGATTTCATTAGTAAAATAGATCGATACCACATTTTTAAATATCGATTTATCAGCATATAAAAATATTGCGATATTTCAATGTATCGATATTTTTTTCCCAGTCCCATCATTTCCTCACCCAAACAGATTAGATCCACTCCGGATCAGCGTTTGTCCAATATAATGGACGTGATGGTGCAACCTCACGCAGCCTCTAAATAATCATTATCTGCCACAAACTCCTTCATTTCACCAGTGTTTTGTTACCAAACATCAGTCAGAATGTGTGTAAATAAGGTCAGATCACCACAAAAAGCTGCTTGGAGCTCACAGGGGGTCCGACTAATGTTTGGTTACAGAAGATTGGTGAAATGAAGGCGTTTGTAGCAGATAATGTCGCCAGGTTGCTGCATCACTTCCATTATATTGGACATACGCTGATCTGGAGTGGATCTAATCTGTCTGGGTGATGGATGAACAGATTTATGCTAGAAAATAGGGCTGGATGATGCAGCCTAAAAATGAAATCTCATTTTTTTCTTTTTAATTTGAATTACAGTTTTTTCCCCGATTTTTCTCTCCTATGTATTTTGGGAAAGCAGTCCAAACAACAGACAACTTAAAACAAATTTAGCTTTTAATTAATCAAAAATGAGACAAACGAACCCCCATTTTTAGGATGAACAATAAATAAATGAACTCCCTCTTGTTCCAGCGGTGTTTTAAGTCATAATTTATTCTCTCACCCGTAGCCACGTTGTCGCTTTTGGAAGCTCCGGGAGCCAAAAATGCACCATTACACAATAACTCGATTCACTTATTTTTTAAATCCCCCACAACAGAAAATGTGAATTAACTCATTCAATCGTTTTTTGTTTTGCCCCCCCCCCCAAAAAGGAATGCTGAAGCTTGGTTTTGTCTTCATATATTTGTTTTTGTGAATGAAAAACTTCCCCGTTATAGGTTTTGCAGGTTATCAGTTATTTCTGTTCCAAACAAAAACATTTTCTTTGTTCAGATGAGGAGATGCAAAGTTAGATGAGCATCAGAAACTAAAAGTCTTCCCAAAAAACACTCAAAAATATCCCGTCAAAGAAAAGCTGACCAACAGTGTCAAGTTCACAGAACGTGCAATAATTCACTTCAAAACTGAGACGGAGCCTAAGAAATTCCTTGGAAGGGAACATGTCCGTGATTATGTTGAAATGGACGACTTTAACTTACCAACAGAAGATTTTATGCATTTACTCCTCAATTTTTCCACTTTCTTTGTGGGAAAATGCTTTGAAATTGGTTTCTGTGAGACAGTTGGGGGGGGGGGGGGGTTCTCTGGCAGCGTATGAAGGTGTTGGTCAGTTGTGTCGCTGGCTTCTTGTAACCAGTCTGTCTGTCCTGCAGACCAAAGCAGCTCTGGCTGAAGAGAAGAAGTTCCAGCAGCACATTCTGGGCCAGCAGAAGAAGGAGCTGACCAGCTTACTGGACTCCCAGAAACGCCAGTACCGCCAGCGCAAGGAGCAGCTGAAGGAGGTCCTTGCTTCGTCTCCGTGTTCATGATCTCCCCTAAAACATGATCAGGGCGACATTGTGTCATTCTCACGTCTCTGCAGGAACTCAACGAGAACCAGTCGACTCCGAAGCGGGAAAAGCAGGAATGGCTGATCCGCCAGAAGGAGTGTCTGCAGCAGATGCAGGCGGAGGAGGAGGCCAGCCTGCTGAGGAGGCAGCGGCAGTACTACGAGCTGCAGTGCCGCCAGTACAAGAGGAAGATGCTGCTGGCCCGCCACAACCTGGAGCAGGACCTGCTGAGAGAGGTAAGGCCTGTCCCGAGCTCCCGCAGCGCCGGAGCGGCGCAGCGCCGGCGTTAATGTCTGTTCCCGTCTGCCAGGACCTCAACAAGAAGCAGACCCAGAAGGACCTGGAATGCGCCATGCTGCTGCGGCACCACGAGTCCACGCAGGAGCTGGAGTTCAGGCAGCTCGGCCTGGTGCAGAGAACCCGGGCCGACCTGATCCGAACGCAGCACCAGACCGAGCTCACCAACCAGATGGAGTACAACAAGCGGCGGGAGCAAGAGCTGCGGCAGAAGCACGCCACGGAGGTCCGGCAGCAGCCCAAGAGCCTCAAGGTTGGGCTTCAGCTCCCATCAGATATCCTGGAAAATTCTGATTCTGTAGCCTCAGATATCCTGGAAAATTCTGAATCTGTAGCCTCAGATATCCTGGAAAATTCTGAATCTGTAGCCTCAGATATCCTGGAAAATTCTGAATCTGTAGCCTCAGATATCCTGGAAAATTTTGAATCTGTAGCCTCAGATATCCTGGAAAATTCTGATTCTGTAGCCTCAGATATCCTGGAAAATTCTGAATCTGTAGCCTCAGATATCCTGGAAAATTCTGAATCTGTAGCCTCAGATATCCTGGAAAATTCTGATTCTGTAGCCTCAGATATCCTGGAAAATTCTGAAACTGTAGCCTCAGATATCCTGGAAAATTCTGAATCTGTAGCCTCAGATATCCTGGAAAATTCTGAATCTGTAGCCTCAGATATCCTGGAAAATTCTGATTCTGTAGCCTCAGATATCCTGGAAAATTCTGAATCTGTAGCCTCAGATATCCTGGAAAATTCTGAATCTGTAGCCTCAGATATCCTGGAAAATTCTGAAACTGTAGCCTCAGATATCCTGGAAAATTCTGAATCTGTAGCCTCAGATATCCTGGAAAATTCTGAATCTGTAGCCTCAGATATCCTGGAAAATTCTGAATCTGTAGCCTCAGATATCCTGGAAAATTCTGAATCTGTGGCCTCAGATATCCTGGAAAATTCTGAATCTGTAGCCTCAGATATCCTGGAAAATTCTGATTCTGTAGCCTCAGATATCCTGGAAAACTTCTGATTCTGTAGCCTCAGATATCCTGGAAAATTCTGAATCTGTAGCCTCAGATATCCTGGAAAACTTCTGATTCTGTAGCCTCAGATATCCTGGAAAATTCTGAAACTGTAGCCTCAGATATCCTGGAAAACTTCTGAATCTGTAGCCTCAGATATCCTGGAAAATTCTGAAACTGTAGCCTCAGATATCCTGGAAAATTCTGATTCTGTAGCCTCAGATATCCTGGAAAATTCTGAATCTGTAGCCTCAGATATCCTGGAAAATTCTGAATCTGTAGTCTCAGATATCCTGGAAAATTCTGATTCTGTAGCCTCAGATATCCTGGAAAATTCTGATTCTGTAGCCTCAGATATCCTGGAAAATTCTGAATCTGTAGCCTCAGATATCCTGGAAAATTCTTAAACTGTAGCCTCGGATATCCTGGAAAATTCTGAATCTGTAGCCTCAGATATCCTGGAAAATTCTGATTCTGTAGCCTCAGATATCCTGGAAAATTCTGATTCTGTAGCCTCAGATATCCTGGAAAATCACCAATCTATAATTTCAGATATCCTGGAAAACTTTGTGTCCAAAACCTGAAAGCTAAAAATGTGCTGACTTTCCACCCTCACGTTTCAGTCCAAAGAGCTGCAGATCAAGCGTCAGTTCCAGGAGACCTGCAAGATCCAGACCCGTCAGTACAAAGCTCTGAGGAACCACCTGCTGGAGAGCACTCCGAAGTCCGACCACAAGGCCGTCCTCAAACGCCTCAAAGAGGAGCAAACACGTAAGCTGGCCATCCTGGCCGAGCAGTACGACCACTCCATCAACGACATGCTGTCCACGCAGGCCGTGAGTAAGGCAAGAAACGCCGCGCACCAGCCGCACCTGAACACACCAGCCGCACCTGAACACACCGTCAGCACAACCACAGTTTATTTCACCTTAGTGAGAGCTGACAGAGTAAATCGCAGCACATAAAACCGTCAATCTGCTCGGGTTGTTGTCCGCTCACGTTGTCCTCGTCCTGTTTGACGCTGCAGCTGCGGCTGGACGAGACGCAGGAGGCCGAGTACCAGGTGCTGCGCATGCAGCTGCAGCAGGAGCTGGAGCTGCTCAACGCCTACCAGAGCAAGATCAAGATGCACACGGACACCCAGCACGAGAGGGAGGTGAAGGACCTGGAGCAGAGGGTGTCCATCCGCCGGGCGCTGCTGGAGCAGAGGGTACGGAGCTGCTCGCCCTGGTTAACGGGGACGTGATGATGCTTTTTACACAGCTTGTATGATTTAATCCCAGCTCGGCTCCACGGAGCCGGAGGAAATCCGTAAAATACGCCTCAGGTGTGAAGGACGAGAACCAGGCGTGCACACAAAGCTGGACAGCAGATTTAAATCGGTATTACTGATCCAGATCAACATTAAGTTCCTGTTATCATCCGATTTAAACCTCAGTGCATTTGGCCTCATTTTTCTTTTTCATCTGTCCGTGCAGACGCCAAAATATTTTATTAGCGTACCGACACATTTATTCATTAAACTTTTACGTTTTCTAACCAGGCAGTCGGACACTTAGAAAAATGAGTCATTATTAAAGATAAAAAATGGACCCAGATAGCTGATAAAAACTACCAAACACTTACAGATTTGCAGGATTTTAACCCTTTAAATGCAGCGTACTGACTTCATGTGACCAGTTTCTTGATGAAAAAACAAGAACTTACTGAGCCAGTGAAAAGTACCAGTACCAGTATCCATATTAGTACCGCAAGATTTTATCGTTTTGTTTTGAAATCTCATGAGATTTTATAAAAAAATATCTCGCGATCTAAAATAGATTGATGCTCAATTTTTTTATATAAATATGGTATCGGCATATGAAAATATCACGATATGCCAGTGTATCAATATTTTTTCCAATCTCATTTAATAATCAGGTGACCCCTTTGTAGTCAGTCGAGGTCATTAAGAAAAAATAAAAACAATTGAACAACTAATACCCTAATAATGATCTGTGTAGATATCATATCTATCTCATGTAAATATATATCGGTATATCGCACAGCCCGAGGTAACGGGCGTGTTTGTTGTGTCCGCCAGATCGAGGAGGAGATGCTGTCCCTGCAGAACGAGCGCTCGGAGCGGATCCGGACTCTCCTGGAGCGCCAGGCCCACGAGATCGAGGCCTTCGACTCGGAGAGCATGCGCCTGGGCTTCAGCAACATGGCGCTGAGCGGCATCCCGGCCGAGGCCTTCAACCAGGGCTACCCGACCCCCAGCCCGTCCTCGGGCTCCGGCGGGTGGCCGTCGCGGCCCGTCCCGCGCTCCGGCAGCCACTGGAGCCACAGCGTGCAGAACTCGGTGGCCACGCCGTCCTGGCGCAGCCAGAACCACGGCGGGGGGGGCTTCGGCCGGGCCGAGTCGGTCACCTCCTCCCACGGCCTCGGCAGGGACGGCGAGCTGAAGAGCGGCCGCGGCCACTCCTCCTCCTCCTCCTCCCACCACCAGCACTACCTCCCCCAGCACTACCAGCACCACCAGAGCACGCCGCAGCTGTACCGCGACGAGCGCGAGCACAGGGACCGCGAGCGCGCACGGGAGTGGGTGGGGGGCGGGGGCCACTACTCCCATCACTCCCAGGGCCACCACCTCTCCACCCACGCCTCCTCCCAGTCCCTGGCGCTCCTGCCGCCCCCACCGCCTCCTCCCCCCATCTCCCTCTCCTCCTCCTCTCCGCCTTCCTCCGCCTCCTCCTCCTCATCATCACAGGGAGGTTACGGGGGAGGGGGCCTCAGCGTCAGGGGCCCCACCCTGATGGCCCTCAGGAACAGCCCCCAGCCGCTGAGGAGGACGGCCTCCGGGGGGCCAGGCGGCGGGGGGAGCGACGGCGGTCTGAGCCGGAGCACGTCGGTCACCTCCCACATCTCCAACGGATCGCACCTGTCCTACTCCTGAACCGGGCCGCCGCCCTCCCGGCTGGCTCGCCAACGTCGGCCCCGGACGGCCCGGCTTGGGGGCCCGGGTTTGACCGAGCGGGCGGGCGGGGAGGTTGGTAGAAGACGGCGGGAGGAGTTGCACACCCACGTTTAGAGGAAGGAGCGGCTCCAGAAGCAACGGGCGGCGCCGGCGTCTCTTCCAGGAAACCCAGCTGGGCCCGGTCGTTGGTTCTGGAGCGCAGATGTGGAGCTTCCAGCGCTGCTCCCACAACCACTGTAACTATGTACATACCCGGGAAGCCGCTCCTTTCTTTTCTAGATGTTTCCTACGTTCTGCCAAGTTTGAGGGGGGGAGGGAGGGGGGGGGGGCACAGGAGCTCAGTAAGGGAAGATTTGTTGAGAACGCAGTTTTTCTTTTATTTGTAGTGATAAGATTGTGTATAAACTATTAAGAAAAAAACACTGCCATGATCGGTGGGGCCGACTCAGACGACTCTACCACTGCCCTCCGATCCTCCGGAAGGAAGCCCGGCGCTCCGATGAGCTCGTTTGCTGTCTTTGTTTCCGTCAGATTATCCGTCTGCTCAGGTTTAGTACAGAAGTACGACTTTAACACCGTTTAAAAAAGCGAGAATAAACCCTAAAAACCATCAATCCTCATCCTGAAAGGTTGCAGAAGTGTTTTTCTGCTGGGCTCAGGTGGAGAAATGAAAGTGAAAATGAATTATGCTCAGAGAAAAATAAAAACCTGAGGAGTTGGCGCCTCCTGCTGTTCACCTCATGAATTACAAATAAATAATTCACTTTCTTACGGAAGAGGATTTGGGCCATGGAGGGAAAACTACTGAAAAAAGTCAGAATTCTGAGTTTTATTAAAGAATTCTGACTTTTTCCAGAACATTTGACCCCCTAATTTTTTTTAAAGATTTTATTTTAATTCCTTTAAAAGAAAATCTGAATTTTTTTTTCCGAACAGTTGTCCCAAAAAAGTCCCAGAAGCCCCCCCCCCCCCCCCCCAGTTTCTAAAAAAGTCAGAATTTTCCAGATCAATTTGGGAAAAATTTTTTTTTGAATTTTTTTTTCCTTTTTTCTCAGAATTGTATTTTGCTTCCGTGGCTCTGATCATCTTTCGTACTTTCTCATTCAAATTTTTTAAAAACTTCTATTGAGCTTCACTTTGAGTTGGAGCAACGTTTGCCTCCAACGTTCAGATTTATCTGCAGAGATACTTAATTTTTCAATTCGGTACATTTAAAAATGCCTCATAATTTGTTTTTTATCAGTTTTCATGAATTGTGCTGATTCAGACAGAACTTCTTAATCCCTAAACCTGCCAAAGATGGGATTTATTTCTCTGAAATGATCAGATTTTCAGTTTTCTGTGGAGCGAAAATGTTGACTAACACTTTTGTTACATCTACACGTTGTAACTTTAATGTCCATAATAAATGTGACAAAAAGTACAGGTTCAAATCTAATCTTGAAATGCAGATTAACTTTACTTGGTTTCATATCTGGAAGTACAAGTTAGAAGTTCTGACCCTGTTTTATCTCCATAGTTTCATCTGTCCTGATGTACGGAAGAAGGTGAGGGCCACAAGACATTTTTCTTTTCAGTTACTGAAAAAAATCTGAATTCTGACTTTTTTTTCCAGAACATTTGAAAAAAAAATTTACAGGTGAATTTTAGTTTATTTTATTTTATTGTTTTTAAATTTTGAAAAAAAAGTCAGAATTCTGACTTTTTTTCCCAGAACATTTGGGAAAAAAATTATGTTCAGATTTTTTTTTCCAATTTCTAAAAAGTCATATTTCTGATTTTTTTCTTTTTTTTCTCAGAATTCTGACCTTTTCAGAAATTGAAAAAAATATTTTGTAAAAAAAGAAAGATTTTTCAAATGTTCTGGAAAAAAGTCAGTAGTCGGACTTTTCTCCGAATTTTTTTTTTCTTCAGTGGCCCTAATCCTCTTCCGTACCGATGTTTGCTGCTGTCAGGAAAAAAGACCAGATCTTAACGTAAAATTCTGATACTTTCTAAAACTCGTCTTCTCCTTTTTGAACAAAAAAGTCCGATTTTTTTTTTTTTCCTCAGGTTTGTGTAAACAATCTTTGGCGTGATGACGTGATTGCGACGTCCCTCAGTACGAAGTTTATCCAGCATCAGCGGCTTCTGCTGAACACGAACATCTGACGAACAAAAACAGCAAACCAGAAAGTCTGTGAGCGCTCGTCCAATCAGATGCTGCCGCGGTGTGTTCGCGTTGGCCGAGCGCGTCGCGTGCGCGCAGCTTCCCGCCTGTTCCCCGTCTGTCAGCATCTGTAGATAAGATGTACATGTGCATTACAAATGAGTACAGTTCAGTGCATGGGACTTGTGTACAGAGCATTTGTATGAATAAACATGCACATTACTTATTTATATAAATGCATATAAATGTAAGATACCTGTACATGTAGCAGGTATACTGAAGATTGTTCACTGTCCAAACACTTTTGACTTGCATTGTACGTGCAGTGTACATAGAAGCACTAACTCTGAGACTGTGTTAGAGTAATAATAATGATTATTTTGTCATGTGAGTTAAATTGATTTGTACTTAGACAAATAGTTGCCATCATTATTATTACTACTGCTGCAGTTGGAATATTTATGTTACGCTAATTTTTAAGTTTTTAAAATGTTATTGCCAATTTTGACCACTAGGTGGGGAATAAGCGCAATGTTACTGTGATAGAGCTATAAAAATATTCATGTTTTTAAAGGAGGACTACCTTTCCCAGAGTTCCCGTCGGGGTTTCAGGGTCGGGGTCTCCGGTTCTGGGCAGGGCTGCGTTCTACTTTTTACTTTGAATTCTTCGTTTTGAGCCAGTATTAAACCGTGGCGCGTCCACCGTCGAGCTGAGTAAACACGTCTTTGTTTTTTCAGATACTTTCACTACATTTGTGCCATTTTTGTTTTTTAAAGGTTATTTTTAACTTTTCGTTTATGTTTTATGTTTCACACTTTCATGGCGAGCGACTTTCCCAAAAACACTGTAACCGCAGAACAAGGAGCCCAAAAACATCTTCGGGTTTTATATCAGTAAGAAGAAAATGCTAATCACATAAATAAACTGAATTAAATATGCAGGAACTTTTTATGACACACATTTTTCAAAGTGACAAAGGTATTAAAGTTGGGTCAACAAGAGGTGTTTACGAAAATAAATGAAGAAAATAAGAATGTGAATTCATGAAAAACAGCAAAAAACATCAAATTAAGATTATTGAGTCATAGTTTGAAATAAATTGTAAAGAAATGAACATTTACTGCAGAAATATGAAATGGTGGAACAATGAAGGTCTAAAATGTAATTTGTTAAAGGTGATAGCTACGACTTTAATTCAGACGTTTTTTTAAAAATAACGTCTAGAGGTACGGAAGAGGATTAGGGCCTCTGGAAAAAAAAAATCTGAGATTAAAGTCAGAATTATGACTTTTTTTCCCCCAGAACATTTAAAAAAAGAATCATAATTTTTTTTTTTAATGTTCAGGAAAAAAGTCGGAATTATGACTTTAATCTCAGAATTAAAAAACATCAGTGGCCCTAATCATCCTCCTTTTTGATGGCATATAAATGTTTAATCAATTTTGACACGTAAAAAGAATGTGGACAAAAAACGAAGCAGGATGAAGGCTCCGAGGTTGCTGCTTTCATCGTAGACATGTCAAACATTTGCTAATGCTAATTAACGGTAAGCCGGTTCCGTAATGTTGTTAGTGCCAATTGAGTAAGCTAGTGCGAGTGCGCCACCCACTGGGGGGAGGAATTAAACTCGTAGCTATCACCTTTAAATTTGTGAGAACATGACAAACTACGGAGAATTTCAGAAAATCGCAATAACAATGGCCACGGTTACGTGACGGTTTTTAATTCCGAATTTATCCGAACTAAATAATCGAGATAAAATTTTCTCTTTACATGTATATAATAATTACAAAATAAGTTTTACATGGAAACACGTTTATCTAATTCCGCTTTTAGATACGGGGGTTGGGAAGGGTTCTGATTGGACAGGAGGCAGACGTGACGTATTTACGTCCGTTTACGTCTACCCGGAAATAAACGGACGCCGGTTGCAACAGGACAAGGGAAGGAGCATGCTCAGAACGACAGGAATTAACTCAGAGCGGAAAAAACATTTATGTGAGGCGAATTATTTTATTCGGAATTTAAAAAAGGCCAACCACTTAGTTTGGAATTAAGTTTTATTTGGAATTCGATTTTTGTTCGGAATTAAGGGTTTACATTGTCTTTTTAATCTTTCTAAAGGGAAATTAACTTTTGTTCGGAATTAAAGAGGAATTAAAAATCTCGTAAACGTGGTCAATAATTTGGTCGTGAAATTGCTAAAGTTGAAATAGATCAGCAAATATGAATTTGATTTAAATAAAAGTAAATGCAAAAACGAGGGCAAGGTGCTCACATTAAAAATGAAAATTAGAATAAACAAATTCACAGAAATTTTATTAATTTTTAAAAATTTAAAACCTTTATTCGGCTCTTTAACAAACGAGCGTTCATGTACGGCATCAGAGCTGTTGTACTGTGGAAATCCTCCACCAGAGGGCGGAGTTTCTTCATGATGAAATGGGTCAGAGAAACCTGAAACATTGGTTTTATTGTTAATTGTTGGAGATTTCTGTATTTAAATCAGTTTTTTATGTGATTTACTTTCCCATGTTTGGATTTTCTTTGTCTTTGTGGACTTTGGGACTCCGCAGCAGAACTCCAGTCTGTTCTCCAACCAACACCTCATCGTTAGATTTTTGCACAGGTAGAAAACCGCCGTGTGGTCGATGCTGTCTCTAGTCGTCATGTCTACCTCATTTGCACTGATAGTAAAAGAATGTTGAGGTGGATCGCAGAGGAAAAAAACATTTCTTCTTCATGGGCTTTTTTTGTTTTTGTTCTCATTTCGTGCAAATGTTGACGAGACAACGAATGAAAGCTGGAGGGGCTCGGAGCAGAGGCCATAAAATGTCCGAACTCCGCCGACGCACCGCTGCAGGACACGTTGGACGTAGACGAGACGAGACGCTGAGCTGTTCTGTGATGGAAATGTTTGCTGGGAATCTGCTGGCCTGTCATGGACGAACTGGTGTTCTTACGTAGAAAAAAAAAGCTCTATGTCGTGAGATTTCTTTTGCCAAATTAGTTTTAAACGCATTTTCCGAGACGTTTGCCATTCCTGAAGTGTGTTTTCTGTCAAAGCTGCACCAGGAAAATCAATCTGCTTCCCCGACTTCAGGTTCTGCTGGAACGTTTCCGTTTGTTCTCGTTGGGAAAAATGAAAGATTTGGAGGAATTTTTTTTGCTTTAGACCTTTTATTGATATCTTGAACTGAAGTTTGGGATCGATCATAACTGACAGGAGATGAGACATAAATCGTTTTAAAGACTTAATCAGATTTCTTTCTTTTTTATCTCAGGAGGAAACTTCAGGACGCATGTTGCATTAATTTGGGGGAAAAACTTTTTACAAGGTAGTTTTACTAAAATCAGTTTTTAAAAATTTTCCGCTATCATACAAACAGCAAAACCTTTGTTTTATTTCAGGGAGAGATTTGCAGACTTGATTTCACACAGATTTTTTTTGTTACATTTCACCAAAATGACATTTTTATGAGGCATTTCTTTTGTAAAGTATCTTAATTGTTTCTACAAAACATTTCAGCAGGAATCTGGCAGACTGTGTTCATCGCTGGGAGAAAAAGTATATATATATATAAAATGTATAATCAGAGGTGGGAAAAAATGTTGATACTCTAGAATGTCAAAGTATTTTCATAAGCCGATATATCAAAATTTTAAAACGCGTATCGATCTATTTTACGAACAAAATCTTGCGAGATTTCATTGTTGTGAAATATCGCAAATTTTCATGAAATTTCACGACGATGAAATATCGCGAGATTTTGTTCGTAAAATAGATCGATATTACGTTTTTTAATTTCAATATATCGACATATGAAACTATTGCAATTTTTTTTATGCATAGATATTTTTCCCACCCCTAATATACAATATATATATATATATATATATATATATATATATATATATATATATATATATATATATATATATATATATATGCCTGTTTTTTCCGTTTGTTTTTTTGCTACTTAAAAGCTGGAACGTTTCACATTTTCTCGCCAGAGTTTTTGTCTCTAAACCAGCAGTTTTGCTTATTGAATGCAAACTTTTCATTCAACGTTTGAATAATTACCTCTTTTTTTTCCTCGGGTCCTCAAGTTTCCTGGTGCAGTTTTAGAAACAAAACTATATTAAAAAAACACAAAAAAAATACATTTTTTCTGTCTGTGGCAATGTTTGTGGCCAGCAGGTGAAGAAGTGATGATGATGAGGGTGAGGATGGATGTGTGTGAGTGCCATGCTGCTGCAGCAGGAGTTTGAAACGTTCAGGTTCAATGCAAAGTGTTTGGAGGCGCGTTGAAAAACGAGTTGTACAGAAACGTAACTAAATACTTTTGGAGAAATAAAGGAACAAAAACTGAAGTGTGGATTTGTCTTTATTTTTCAGCATTTTCTTGACTTCTCACTGTATTTAGAATTAATGTGATTTTTATATACATGAAATGATGTACTCTCCAAATTTAAGTCGACAGCATGTTTTCACTGGGAATACGTGTATTTGAAAAAAAGCATCATTTTAGATTTTTCAGCATTTAAAACCAGTTTTAGACACTCCAGACGGATCTGCGCTTCATCAAAAGCGGCCTGTAGGAATTCAGATGCAACTGAAAGAGAACAGTAATAAATTACAGTCATCTGCACAAAAGTGGTTTGAGGTATTTGACAAATGTTTACACAATGTGGTAATGTAAATTGTAATTAAGCTGGGCCCTAAAACAGAACCTTGAGGTACCCCTTTTTTTTTTAAACATTAAGGAAACTGGAACTTGCTCCAGCCATCAGTACACGCTGTGTCCTATCTGCCAAATAATCTGCAATCCAACAAGATATGATGATCCTCTGTGTCAAATACCTTGGATAGATGAATGAACATAACAAGGCAAACCTTTTTAGAATCCATTTAAGACCTTAGCATCGCAGTTCTGTGCTGCTTCCTAAAACCTGACTGAAATGGATTTAAAAGATTTTCTACAAATTCTTTTAATTGATCAACTTTTCAAATACTTCTGCCAGAATACATCATTTTGAAATTGGCCTGTAATTGTTCACATTTGATGGTTTTTATATGACGCATTTTGTAGAAAAGATAATTAATGAGCTCTGTTCATCGTGGTATTACAGAAGAGGATTCGGGCTATTGAATAAAGAAATATGTATTTAGAGAAAAGTAGGAATTCAAACTTTTTTTTTCCAGAAATAATTTTTTTTTTAATCTAAAAAAAATATCAGTTTTTAAAAATATTTTTTTTTTATTATTATTTTTGACGTTTGGACGAAAAAAAAAATCTGATTTTTAATTTTATTTTTATTTATCATTTTATTTTATTTTTATTTATTTTTTACCTCAGAATTATTTTCTCTTTTCTGCAGCAGGTCTAATCCTCTTGTATCATAAATATATAAATATTTAATATGATAAAATAACAAATACGAACAAAAACTATGGACCGGATGTATGATGTCGTCATCTCCGGTTCTAGTTTGGTTGCTTAGCGGAAGTGACTGACTGTCCTCTGCTGGTTTTGCCTCCGTCTCTCTGCCGGGAACTGATCCGCAAAGGCTCCCCGTTTGGACCAAACCCGCCTCAGACTTCCAGGATGTCGGAGGAAAATATTTTCCTCTTCGTCCCGAATTTAATCGGTGAGTTTTTTACCTTCTCCAGCGACATTCGGCTAGCTTAGCTTTAGCACCGTGATGCTCTCACAGCGAACTTCATTCAGAAAAAGCAAAATTCACAGAAGCCGAGTTTTAACTCTGGTTTTAGGGGTTGATGAGGATCAGACTTATGAGAATCAGACTGTAATAACTCACCAGAGGACGTTCATACACGAAGGGTGAATCAAGATGAAAATAATAATTAAACAGATGCAGTGATTTGATGTTTTTCCTCCTTCTGGTTTAGTAAAAACTGATAAGCGGCTTCTCTTATAAAAAACATAAAAATCAGCCTTTAAAAGCAGTATCGACAGTGCTAGATTTTACTTTTGTGGAACAAAAATGGCTGCTAATTAGGAATGAGAAGTGTCATCATTTAGAAATTAACTGTAGAGGTCGTTTAATAGTCAAATGACCAGACCGACGGTGGCCGAGATGTTCCAAACTCACCCATTATATGGATCAGAATTTTCCCACATACTTATGGAGAATCAGTTTGACTTAAAATCAATATTTTTCAACAGTATAAAATCTGCACTTTGATGTTTTCTGGGGATTTTTAGTGATGCACAAAATTCCGGCCGATACCGATAATTTTCTGCTTCTCATGGCCGATACCATTACCAATATTATAGTTGAAAATTATGTAATATTTGTTCCCTGTGCAAAATTAGTAAAATGCATCAGCTGCAGATTCAGTCGATGCCGGCGGCGTCATCGTTTTCCACGGTTGTTCCCAAACTCACGGATAAAAAAGAAAAACAAACTGCACCTTTTATATATCAGTTAATTCTACTGATAACTGTATCATTTGTGATGTGATATTTCTGCGTATCCTCATCTCAGGGGCCCTTAAAGATCTGGCTTGAGACAACAGATGGAAACTAAACTTTTGGCTAAATGTGGTGTATTTACAAGTTTTTCTTTGTTTTTTATGTGCATGTCGAGCTCAGATAAACAAATGAAAAAGAAAAGAATATACATACATATATATATATATATATATATGTATGTATGTATGTATTAGGGCTGCACGATTCTGGGAAAATGTGAATCGCGACTTTTTTTTTTTTTTGCTTTAAATTGAGATCACGATTCTCTGGCACGACTTTTTTTTTTCAAAAGATTTTTTTATCGCACATAAACTTTATCAAAACAACGTGTTCAAATAGTCGTTCAAACTGAAGCATGTGTTTGCACAAGAGCTTTGTTGCAGCACTTCTTTGGCAGATGCATAGTTGTCGTTCTTTACTAGGGATGCACGATATTGGAATTTTGGCCGATATTTTAAAACTTATGACCAGTAACCGATACTGATATTAAAGCTGAAAAAAACAAGCAGTCATTGCAAATAGCAGTTTTGTTATTCGTTTCCGACACTTTGAAAAATAGGGGTGGAAAAAATATCGATACACTGAAATATCACAATATTTTCATATGCTAATATCAAATTAATATCCAAAACCCGGTATAGATCGATTTTACTTACAAAATATTGCAAAATTTCATCGTTCTGTTACAAAATCTTGTGAGATTTCGTAACAGAACGATGAAATCTCGGGAGGTTTCATGAAAACTCACGAGATTTTGTTGGCAAAATAGATCGATACGTGTTTTAAAATGTCAAATATGAAATTGGCATGTGAAAATATTGTGATATTTCAGTGTATCGATATTTTTTCCACCCCTAACAGCCAATGGCTACTTTCCATCCTCAGTCCCTTTGCAGGTAGATGGAACTCAATAACTTAAAGCGACAGTACTAAACAAGTTTATTTGTGTAAAATACCTTTTATTTCCTCTAAATTTACATCTTTTTTCTCTTAAAATTACAACTTTTTTCTTGTCAATTTATTCTTGTAAATTTAAAATTTTGTTCTTTTAAATTTACAACTTTATTCGTGTGAAATAACATTTTTGTCATTAAAATAACTACCTTTTTTCTCGTGAAATTGCAACTTTTTTCTCACATATTATTCACATAATTATACAACTTCTCATTAATTTACGACTTTTTTCTCGTAAATTAGAACCTTTTTCTGTAAAATTATGACATTCTTCTCTAAATTTACAACTTTATTTGTGTAAATAACTTTTTTCTTGTTAAAATAACTACTTTTTCTTTCATAATTACCTTTTTCCTGTCAATTTTCAACTTTCTGATCTAAATTTCCAACCTTTTCTTGTAAATTTATAGCTTTATTCTTGAGAAAAGATGACAAAATTCTCTAAATTTACAACTTTTACTAAACAATAGATTTTTTTGTTGTAAATTTATTTCATTCTCATAGATTTACAAGTTTATTCTTGTAAAATGCCTTTTTTTCCTCTAAATTTACGTCTTTTCTCTCTTAAAATTACAACTTTTTTCTTATCAGTTTATTCTTGTAAATTTACAAATTTGTTCTTTTAAATTTATAACTTTTTGTGTAAAATAACATTTTTTCTCATTTAAATAACTACTTTTTTCTTGTTAAATTACAACTTTTTTTCTCACACATTATTCACATAATTTTACAGCTTTCTCACTTTATTACGACTTTTTTTTTTTCTCGTAAATTAAAACCTTTTTCTGCAAATTTATGACTTTCTTCTCTAAATTTACAACTTTTTCTCAAAAATAGCTTTCTTTCTTCTAAATTTGTGATTTCATTCTCATGAATTTACCAGTTTATTCTTGTAAAATACCTTTTTCCCTCTAAATTTACGTCTTTTTCTCTCTTAAAATTACAACTTTTTTGGGGTCAGTTTGTTCCCGTAAATTTACGAGGAAAAATATGACACCCAACATATGACACGATATAAGAACATAAAAAGGTGAAACAAGAACACGAGGTTTCAGATTAAAAAGAGCCGTCACTCAAGTCTGATGTTAAATGATGTACAACATGGAGGTTATTCCTTCTTCGTCCGGATCAGCTGGTGTTTGGTGACCCCTCCCCCGCCGGCCTTGAATGCGTCGCGGTCTGAACAGTTGAACTAAATGAATTTGATCCAGTCAGGAAGTGTGTTGGTTTCATAAAAGCGTGTGACCTGCTGCTGTGTTTGCTTTCCTGAGTGAATGTTGCAGAGCTTTGGGGACGAGTTGGTAAATGTTCTTACTCACATTTGGGACGGTGTTCTGTGCTGGTGTGTTCAGGGTACGCCCGCGTGGTCCTGGCCCTGCTGTCCTTCTACCTGATGCCCTGCTGTCCCTGGCCGGCCGTCTTCTGCTACCTGCTCAGCGCTCTGCTGGACGCCTTCGACGGCCACGCCGCCCGAGCGCTCAACCAGTGTACGTCTCTGAAACGTCTCCGTCCGCTCTGCAGGCGGACGCCACGGCTCGTACCTGAGTCATAATATTTATTCTTCTAAATTTACAACTTTTTCTTGTAAATTTACAACTTTATTCCTGGAGAAGTATGACAAAATTCTCTACATTTTTCACAAACATAGATTTTTTTCTTGTGAATTTGCGATTTCATTCACATAAATTTAGAAGTTTTATCCTGTAAAATACATTTTTTTCCTCTAAATTTGTTTTTTCTCTCTTAAAATTACAACTTTTTTCCTGTCAATTTATTCTCGTAAATTTAGGAATTTGTACTTTTAAATTTACAACTTTATTCGTGTAAAATAACATTTTTCTCATTAAAATAACTACTTTTTTCTTGTAAAATTACAACTTTTTTCTCAAATTATTCACATAGTTTTACAACTTTATTCTTCTTAATTTACTACTTTTTTCTCGTAAAATTAGAACCTTTTTCCTGAAAATTTACAACTCTCTTCTCTAAATATACAACTTTTTCTTGTAAAACAACTTTGTTTCTCATTAAAATAATTAATTTTTACTTTCATAATTGCAACCTTTTTCTTGTGAATTTATGACTTCTCACAAAGTAACAACTTTTTTTGTCATAACTACTTTTCTCGCGTAAAATTACCTTTTTTTCTCACAGTTATTCTCATAATTTTACAACTTTATTCTCATTCATTTATGACTTTTCTTTTCATAAATTAGAACCTTTTTCCATAAATTTACAACTTCTCTAAATATACAACTTTTTTCTTGTAAAATAGCAACTTTTTTTGTCAATTTAATCTTGTAAATTTACGACTTCGTCCTTATAAATTTACAACTCTCTTCTCTAAATTTACAATTTTTTTCTCAAAAATAGCTTTTTTTCTTGTTTAGTTTATGATTTCATTTCCAAATTTACAAGTTTATTCTTGTAAAATATTTTTTTTTACTAAAATTACGTTTTTCTTGCAAAATTGCGACTTTTTCTTGTCAATTTATTCTAGTAATTTACAACTTTGTCCTTATGAATTAACAACTTTTTCTTGGAACTTTATTACTTTATTCCTGTAAAAGTATGACTAAATTCGCAAAATTTAAAAACTTTTCCTCATGAAATAACTTTTTCCTTCTAAATTTACAACATTTTTTTTTGTAAACTTACGACCTTTTTCTTGTCAATTTATTCTCGTGAATTTACAACTTTGTCCATATAAATTTACGAATTTATTCTTGCAAAATAATGACTTTGTCCTTCTTATATTACAACTTTATTCTCGAAGTCTGTACAAAAAAAATCTTTGTCTTAACGTGGCCTTAATACGCCGTCATAGTTAGCCACGCTAACATGTAGCATTGATGTTTAAAAAAAAAAATTATCATTATAAATAAAAAGGGAAAAAAAAAAAAAAAAAACATTTAGCCTTGATGTCTTTTTTCAAATAATAAAAATAATAAATAAAAATGGAAAAATAAGAAAAATGTAGTGTTTATGTTTACTTCAGTAAACACAGCTTGCTGCGTTGCCGTTTAGGATCGTACTGAGGCGTGATGGAGATGGTATATGAGTCATGTAAACAACCAGGCATAAAAACTGTCACCTACATCCGGTCAGGACCAAACAGGATTTATTTTCAATGATAAACACTAAAATAAACGTCACAGTATTGATTTGAATGGTTTTATCATCCTGTCAAGGCTTCTGCTGTGAAAAAAACTCCTTTGACAAACAGAAGTTGTGCTTATGTGTCGGATTCCTTTTGGCCAGGACTCCCATGAAAAAGAGGTTTTTAATCTCAATGAGACTTTCCTGGAAAAATAAAGGTTAAATAAATAAGAAAGGTGGAGAAAAGTGGCTCCACCACCTTAAAAATGAGACTCTGAGACTGAAATGAGGAAAGAAATCTGAGTTTTAGTTCAGATGTGGTTCATTATCGTACGGGACGCGTATGTTCAAGGATTTTTATTTAAATGAATCTGGCCCTGATCGATTATTTCTAATTGATCTCATTAGTTTGTGCCAGAAACGGCAGATCGGCCGGAGGGTTTTCTATTCCCTCAGTCTGACCTGACAGGCGCCTTGTTTTCTCTCAGCCACCAAGTTCGGAGCCATGATGGACATGCTGACGGACCGCTGCGCCACCATGTGTCTGCTGGTCAACCTGTCGCTGCTCTACCCGTCGTACACCTTCCTGTTCCAGCTCAGCATGTGTCTGGACATCGCCAGCCACTGGCTGCACCTGCACAGGTGAGCGAGCGCCGTTCGCCCGCGGCGGCGCTGCGGGACGAGGACGATGAGCGATCACGCCGATGCTGCACGAGAAAGCAGGCCATGAAGGCATCGCTGGGAAGTTTGAGATTAGGGATGCACGATATCAGAATTCTGGCTGATATACAATATGCCGATATTTTATAAACTCATGTGGCCGATAACCGATATCGATACCGATATTAAAGCTGAAAAAAATAAGCAGTCATTGCAAACAGCAGCTTTGTTACCTGTTTCCGACACTTTGAAAAATAGGGGTGGGAAAAAATATCCATGCACTGAAATATTGCGATATTTTCATACGCACACATCAAATCGATATTTTAAAACGCCGTATTAATCTATTTCACTTTCGAAATCTTGCAAGATTTCATCATTGTTACAAAATTTCACAATATTTTGTGAATTCTCGCGAGATTTTGTAACAGAATGATGAAATATCACGAGATTTCATTTGTTAAATAGACCGATACCGCGTTTTTAAATGTCAATATGATATCAGCAAATGAAAATATTGCGACATTTCAGTGTATTGGTATTATTTCCCACCCTCGTCTTTAGAAGTTTTAAAGTTTGTAAAACAGAAGTTTTTGAAGAAGGTTTTTTTTATTTTTTAGACTTTAGAAACAGCGAGCTGATCGGTTAAATATCAGTTAAATATCAGTTAAATATCGGTTAAATATCGTTAAATATCAGTTAAATATCGGTTAAATATCAGTTAAATATCAGTTAAAATGGTTAAATATCGGTGGTGTGCCTGATGTCTGATACTTCGCATTAAGGCCGATATAGGCTGATACTGATAGGGGCCGATTACATCCTGCATCCCTATTTGAAACGGTTATAAATGTGTCTTTATTTGTGCTCGCCATCATGTGTCGCGCTGGTTAACCGCTGTCGTCATGGTAACTTACTGGGAGGTAATCTCTCCTTCATGGTCTTCCTCAGCTCCACCATCAAAGGATCCGCCAGTCACAAGACCATCGACCTCTCTGGAAACCCCGTCCTCCGACTCTACTACACGTCCAAGGTCAGAACCAGAACCAGGACCAGAACCAGGACCTGGACCAGGACCTGGACCAGGTCCTGGACCAGGACCAGGACCAGGTGGAGTCTGCCTCAGGTCTAATGTGAATGTGTGTCTCCTGCAGCCGGTGCTGTTCGTGATGTGCTCCGGCAACGAGCTCTTCTTCTGCCTGCTCTACATCCTGCATCACGTCCAGGAGCCTGCAGGTGAGTGCCCCCCCCCCAGAACATTTTCAGGAACCAGCCGTTCTTTGGTGCGTTCGGACACATCGGAACCAGGAACCACGGCCCTCAGTGGTCCCGAGTAGATGTGGACCATCTACTCGTCCCCACCTCCTCATCACTGGAGACGGTTCCATCTTATTTAGCCTCGTGTTCTTGTTACCGGGGTCCTCCGATGCTAATGCTAGCACAAGTCAATGGGAATCTGCTAGCCTGTCATTAGGCGCATTTGCACTGCAGGAACCTTTTGAGGTTCCTAGAACCTTTTCGGGAACGTGGCGGTTGTTTTGGGCAGTCGGACAGACAGGAACTTTGGACCCTCAGTTTCTAGAATAAACAACAGAATAACGTTTTAAATGTTTCCAGATACGACCGGCGCGTGTTTGAGAAGTTAACCTTCCACTCGTCTCCTTTATCTGCGGCGCTCTGTTCTTCCGGTCGATTCTTCTTCTCCTGCTTTCTGTGTCTTCCATCCTCGGATGTTAGACTCGTGATTAGACGTGATTAGACGTGATTGTCCGGGATTAATAATCCCGCCATGCGGACATGAAAGCAGTGGCGTTGTCTTTTCTTCTTACATTTCGCAGGTTTTTTTTTTTTACCTTGTTTGGCGGATAGTAACACATCTGTCACAGACGGTTGCGTCACATCGGTCCCCATCAGGATCCTTGACTCATGTGCGAATGCAAAATGAAACCGTTCCCCGTAGCGCTGGAAAAATATCAGTACACTGAAATATTGCGATATTTTCATGCAGATTGCATATTGATATCTAAAAAATACCGATCTAGTTTACCAACGAAATCTTGTGGGATTTCATCAGTCTCTTGCACAGATCTTGCGAGATTTTATAAGGGAACGACGAAATCTAGCGGGTTGAGTGGATACGATTGTTATTAATGACAGGCTAGCAGATTCCTATCGACTCATGCTAGCATTAGCATCGGGGCCCACCGGTAACGAGAATGAGATGAAATAAGATGAAGCTGTCTGCAGGGATGAGTAGGACCCTGCTCACTCCACAACGAGGCCAAAGCTGAGGTTCCCGTCGTGGTGGAGCCAGCAGGGACGTGGTCCTGTCTCGGTGGTAAATGTCCCGCTAACAGCTGCTGTCTGTGCTGCAGCCTGGCTCTACTGGCTGCAGGGTCTCTGCGGGATCATCTGCCTGCTGAAGTCCGGCATCAGCGTCCTGCACCTGGTCACCGCCTCCCAGAACATGGCCGCCATGGACGCCGCCGAGCGGGGAAGCAAGACGCAGTGAGGAGGAGGAAGAGGAGGAAATCCACAAGGCTTTTATTTATTTGTTCTCTGAAGGGTCGCAGGAGGTCCACGAGATTTAGAGACGAGTTATGACCAAATATGACACGGAGAGAAAATTCCCAAACACGCTCGGCAGAGATTCCCAGTTTGTTCTATTGATTATTTCATGACGAAGATAATGTTTTACTGGCCTGCACTGGAGGACGAACCACGCAAGGACACGTTCGTCACGTCAGGATACGACATGTCAGGACTCAACGGCACAATCTATCACACATTATGATTATCCTGTCATGTCAGGACACGGGATGTCAGGACATGTCATGTCATGACAACATGTCAAGACACAACCTGTCAGGGCACGACATGTCATGTCAGGACACGACCTGTCAGGACACCTCATGACACCAAAGACATGTCATGTCATATGTCAGGACACGTCATGTTAGGGCACATCATGTCGGGACACGTCATGTCAGGACACATGTCGTGTCCTGACATGTCTTGTCGTGTCATGTCACATGTCACGACAAGACATGTCATGTCAGGACACAATATGTCAGGACATGTCATGTCATGACAACATGTCAAGACACAACCTGTCAGGGCACGACATGTCATGTCAGGACACGACCTGTCAGGACACGTCATGACACGACACGACATGTCATGTCAGGACACGATATGTCAGGACATGGCATGCCAGGACACGTCATGTCAGGACACGATATGTCATGTCAGGACACTTCACATCATGACACGTCGTGTCACGACACGACCTGTCAGGACACGTGTCGTGTCATGTCACATCACGACACGACATGTCAGGACACATCATGTCACGCCAGGACATGTCATGTCAGGACACGACCTGTCAGGACACGTCAGGACACGACATGTCATGACACGTGTCGTGTCATGTCACGACACGACATGTCATGTCAGGACATGTCGTGTCAGGACACGTCATGACATGTCATGACGTGTCACGACACGTCATGTCATGATGGGACACGATATGTCAGGACATGGCATGTCAGGACACATCATGTCATGCCAGGACATGTCAGGACACGTCGGGACACGACCTGTCAGGACACGTCATGACATGTGTCCTGACACACACATGTCAATAAAAAAAACATAAGAAACACAAAAAAAAATGTAATGACAACAAAAAAATAAGGAAAAAAAAAAGGAAGATAAAAACAGGAGGGGAAAAAAAAATGACACGTCATGTCATGCCAGGACACGACCTGTCAGGACACGTCAGGACACGACCTGTCAGGACACGTGTTATAAGAATTATTAGGAATTTAGAAAAAAAAAGGACACGACCTGTCAGGACACGTCATGACACGACCTGTCATGACACGTGTCGTGACAGGACATGTCATGACACATGTCACGACACGTCATGACATGTCGGGACACGTGTCAGGACACATCATGTCACATTTGGATACATCATGTCAAGACACGACATATCAGGACACGTCACACCAGGACACGACATGTCACATCTGGATACGTCACGTCGGGACACGTCACGTCATATCTAGACACGTCATGTCAGGACACGACCGCACAATCATCACGTGATGACACGAGACATCAGAACTTTGCGGCGCATCGTGGAACGATCTGTCACGTCACATTGGCACCTCGCCGGGACTTGTGATGTCACGCCGTGCACTGCAGACGTTCGATCTTTTATCTCCGTCTCTGATCAGACTCTCCGGGTGGGCGGGGCTTACGACCTGCACTGCATCTGCAAAGATCTCGATCGGATCTTTCCGGAGCTTGTCTGACGAGGGCCCAGGTTTCTGATCCGGTCTGGAAGCCTCCGGACCCAGACCGGATCAGAAACCTGGGCCCGATCCGCCGTGGCTGCGACCGTCCGGAGAACTCGCCGCTGTTCGTGTCCCGTCGGCTGCGTGACAGCGAGCGTGAGAACGTCATTCCTGCTTCCGGTGGGATTTTTCCTCCTCTTCTCGTTCGGCAGCATCCTTTTCTTCTTACTGAACACGACGCTCCGCACGGAGCGCGTGCGCTTAAATATTCCTTCTCGTTGCATCCGAGCCATCGTTTGTTTTTTACTGCTTACTTCCAGATTCCAGCTGGCGCCGTCGTCGTGGTGACGGCTTGTTTCGCTTGTTTGAAATGTTGACTTTTTTTAAATGTGGGTTAAGATGTTTTCTTTATCATAGGCACACCTCACACGAGACGCACCAAGTATTATGTTCGTGCAAAGCCACGTGTGATCGAGTTCGTTTTTTAGAATGTAATAAAGTGTATTTGTATATCGACGTCAAAGCAAAGTATGAAGTTATATTTAAGAGAAATGTAGTAATTTAAATATTTGGAGGTTTTTGTGTTTAAATTTCCTGTAAAAAGCAGAATAAAGAGACACTGAAAACCTGATTCTGTTCGACTTTTCCATCTTTTTTTGAATGAATCCAGTGTTGGATTTTGAAGCAGGTCCTCATGTACGAAGAGTTCGTACGCACAAAAACGTGCAAGAAGCATTCCTACGAATAAATTTGTTCTGCATTAGGGATGGGCAATAAGGGATTATCACGCTTCCGCGTTCCGGTTTCCGGAAGTTGAAACATTTGACACTTCCTCTTCCGGGCCATGTTAACGACAGCCGTTCCTGCTCTGTTATACTGTTTAAATCGGATAAACTCCAAACATATTTAAGTTTTCATTCTAGACTGAAGCGATACTGGATCAAAAGCTGGATCAAAGCGACCGATTCGCCCCGGTGAAGGACCGAACTTTATAATAAAACACACGTTTGTTTGTCGCCGGTGGGGCACAACACCGGCACTTCACAGCATGCTAGCATTAGCCAGCTAGCGTTTACTGACGTGCTTAACATTGTGCGTCTTAAAACACACAAACATCTGAAAATCGCTTTCAGATGCTTGTGTGTTTTCAGCCGCACAAAGTTAGGCACGTCATCGAGCTGGCTAATGCTAACCTGCTAACTCGACTGCGCAGTCTGCCGGCCACAAACAAACGTGTGTTGTTTTATTATAAAGTTCGGTCCTTCACCGCGGCGAATCGGTCGTTTTGATCCACTTCTTCCTCAGCATCACTTCAGTCTGGAATGAAAACTTGGCATTGGCGTTTATCCGATTTACAAAGTTTAACAGAGTAGTAGCTGGCGGACTACTGTTAGCAGGTTAGCATTAGCCAGCTTGATGACGTGCCTAACTTTGTGCGGCTGAAAACACACAAGCATCTGAAAGCGATTTTCAGATGTTTGTGTGTTTTAAGACGCACAATGTTAAGCACGTCAGTAAACGCTAGCTGGCTAATGCTAGCATGCTGTGAAGTGCCGGTGTCGTGCCCCACCGGCGACAAACAAACGTGTGTTTCATTATAAAGTTCGGCCCTTCACCGCGGCGAATCGATCGCTTTGATCCAGCTTTTGATCCAGTATCACTTCAGTTTAGAATGAAAACTTAAGTATGTTTGGAGTTTATCCGATTTAAACAGTATAACAGAGCAGGAACGGCTGTCGTTAACATGGCCCGGAAGAGGAAGTGTCCAAATACCGGGAACTTCCGGTAAGCGTGATAATCCCCTATACCGACATTTTCCTGTCAATACGATACCAGTAGTTTATGTTACTTTTTAACCGGTGCTGATACTTTTTTACCGCTTTAAAGGAAATCATTTGATTGTACAGTTTGCATTCATATCTTTATAACAAGGGCAATAAGAGATAAAAGTAAAACTTGAGAACAGAAGAACTGGAAAGAAATATTGATGAGTTAAATAAAGATAAGATTAAAATCGTCTTTCAATTACAAATAAGTACAGGCTCAGATTATTTAAACTTATTCGGTGGAAAATGTTCAAACATAAAATGCAATAATAAGATTATAAATTCACCTAAACATAATGTTCAATAACCTGAAAGATACGGAAACATCATCACTAACAGGAGCAGCATCATGACATCTGATAGGGCAATGGTGGGAGAAGAGCCTTGGTGAGAGAGTAAAGAAGAAGCCAAAGATCACTGTGGCTGAGCTCCAGAGATGCAGCAGGGAGATGGAGAAAGTTCCACAAAGTCAGTATCACTGCAGCCTCCACCAGTCGGGGCTTTATGGCAGAGCGGCCCGATGGAAGCCTCTCCTCAGTGCAGACATATGAAAGCCCGCATAGAGTTTGCCAAAAACACATGAAGGACTCCCAGACTATGAGAAATAAGATTCTCTGGTCTGATGAGACCAAGATTGAACTTTTTGGAGTTAATTCTAAGCGGTATGTGTGGAGAAAACCAGGCACTGCTCATCACCTGCCCAATACCATCCCAACAGTGAAGCACGGTGGTGGCAGCATCATGCTATGGGGGTGTTTTTCAGCTGCAGGGACAGGACGACTGGTTGCAGTTGAAGGAAAGATGAATGCGGCCAAGTACAGAGATCCTGGAAGAAAAGCTCTTCCAGAGTTCAGGAGCTCAGACTGGACCGAAGGTTCACCTTCCAACAAGACAATGACCCAAGAAGACTCACGGCTGCACGAGCTCACAAGTACTTCCACTCAGTACTGAGCAAAGTACTGAATACTTATGACCATGAAATATTTCAGTTTTTATTTTTTATTAAATTTGCAAAGATTTCCACATTTCTGTTTTTTTCTGTCCAGATGGGGAGCTGAGTGACATTAATGAGAAATAAAATAAACTTTTTTGATTTTGGCTGCAATGAAACAAAGAGTGAAAAGTTTAAAGGCGTCCAAATACTTTCGTACACACTGTAAATTAAAATTTGACCAATAATTCAGACCAACCAAGTATTTATTGATGGTGTGCGTAAGTTTGAAATACTCCAATACGAATCTAGCCTTAGACCTGTAAATGGGCTTTTATTTGATTTCAGGCACTTTTGAGTTTTCTTTTTCTCACAAATAAAATATCAGTAACTTACCTGAACTGTCATCCTCCTGCGAGTGGTAAATTTTTTGAGATATATTATTTAATATTTTATTTAAAAATAGTTCTTTCAGTCAGATCCTCCATAGAAACGTCACCACCAGCATGATGGTGATGACAGTTTTTAGCTAACTGTGCTAAAATTGTAGAGTTAGCATAAATAATCTTTTAGCTAGACAGAGCTGTACAATGTTTTATATGAATCTGAACATTTTACACAAAAATCTTTAAATATGTATAAACTACAGGCTGTTTGGTGATGACGTGTGATAAAAATATCCTGCATGTCAGTATAAATGAGGAAACAACTTGCTGTTCCAGTATTTAAACGTCCGTTTTCTGTCCAACATGAGCTGCAGCACAAACTGACACAGTTAAAGAATCAGATTTAAAATCAACTTTATTGATCTAAAAATGTTTAACGTGGTGGTAATGACCGCAATATTAACGGACATATTCATTTAAAAAATGAATTATTGGATTGGACATTTTTGTCAAATATGATAAGAAATCACTCATTGTTTTGTATTTTAAGGAATTTATACAAAAACTTTCACAATTTTATGATTTTTTTAGTAGAAAGATAAAGCATTGCATATCTAAAACCTATTCTGGAGACAGAAGGAAAATAGTAAAATAGCTCCATAAAAATGCCAAAAAATGTTTTAAAAAAATGCTTTAATGAAGTTGACATTTTAGACAGACATGAGAAATTTTGTGCAATCATCACTGGTTGTTGAAACATTTACAGTTGTGTAAAAGTTTTTGCCTCCTTCCTGATTTCTGATTTTTGTGCGTGTTTGTCACACTTAAATGTTTCAGATCATCAAACAAATTTAAATGTGAGACAAAGATAACACAATTCTTTTAAATGAAGATTTTTATTAGTTGGGGGGGATCCAAACCTCCATGGACCTGTGTGAAAAAGTGATTGCCCCCCCGTTAAAACATAAATAACTGTAGTTTATCATCTTTGGAAAGCAGGGTTCAGTTTCTCTATCCACATCCAGGCCTGATTACTGCCACACCTGTTCTCCATCAGAAATCCCTTAAATAGGACCTGCCTGACAAAGTGAAGTAGACCAAAAGATCCTCCAAAGCTAGACATCATGCTGCCATCCAAAGAAATTCAGGAACAAATGAGAAACAAAGTCATTGAGATCTATCAGTCTGGAAAAGGTTCCAAAGCCATTTCTAAAGCTTTGGGACTCCAGAGAACCACAGTGAGAACCATTATCCACAAATGGTGAAAACATGGAACAGTGGGGAACCTTCCCAGGAGGGGCCGGCCGACCAAAATTACCCCAAGAGCACAGCGACGACTCATCCAAGAGGTCACAAAAGACCCCAGAACAACATCCAAGAACTGCAGGCCTCACTTGCCTCAATGAAGGTCAGTGTTCATGACTCCCCCATCAGAAAGAGACTGGGGGGCAAAAATGGCTGCATGGCAGAGTTCCAAGACCAAAACCACTGCTGAGCAAAAAGAACATAAAGGACTCGTCTCAGTTTAGCCAGAAAGCATCTTGATGATCCCCAAGACTTTTGGGAAAATACTCTGTGGACTGACGAGACAAAAGTGGAACTTTCTGGAAGGTGGAGGTCCCATTACATCTGGCGTAAAAGTAACACGGCATTTCAGAAAAGGAACATCATAGCAACAGTAAAATATGGTGGTGGTAGTGTGATGGTCTGGGGCTGTTTTGCTGCTTCAGGACCTGGAAGACTTGCTGTGGTAAATGGAACCATGAATTCTGCTTCTACCAAAAAATCCTGAAGGAGAACGTCCGGCCATCTGTTGGTGACCTCAAGCTTTATTATTTTGATTTTTGTTCAGTAGAAGCATGGGGGTGGCCGCCCCCCCCTCATAACTTGTCTTGGTTTAGGTGTCTTGACAAGTCTTTGGTTGGGGTTCTACATAATAGAATAAAAAGCAAATATTACCAAGCTGGTGGCTCCAAAACAGCGTGACAGTCCAAATAATAAGTTTTTTAAAGTAAAAAAAACTTTTAAAATTTAAATAAAACATTTTTATTTCAAGAGTAATATTTCTGTAAAGGCTCGGGACTGAAAAATGGATGTTTCTGTATCGGTAAAGCAGGAATGTGTGTGTTTTACACTGAGTGGGAGAAAATGCTTTTTGCATTTGGTGCAACTGCAGGATGAAGCTGTGAATGGAGGCTCTGCGTCATGTGCATGGAGGTCACATCCAGCTGTTGCACTTGCGCGAATCGTTACCTTTAAGATGCTCGAGGGATAAAGCCTCGTTTTAGCTAAACCCGACACCATTTTAGCGATGAGTTCCACCAACGCGGTCCGGAGCGTTCGGCCACGCGTGTCCGTGGACTGAACCTGCCGTGGACGTCTCCGCTCCGGGCGACCTGGGGGGGGGGATTAACGCCGCGCGGATTCTATAAATGTCGGATTTCATTATTTGTCGGCCTACCGAGAAGTGGCGGCGGCGGGGGCGAGAGGGACGGCTCGGCACGAGACGGGGTCCGCGAGGAGGGTGCACGCACCAAATACTTTCCCTTTAAAGCGGAGAGGGACAGAGGGGGTGAAGAGGAGATAAAAAAAGAAAAGGAAGAAAGACAGAGAGGGAGGGAGGGCGAGAGGGAGCGAGTTTGAAAAAAAGAGAAAGATGTCATCCTGCCGATTGAAACACCGAGGCGGAGCCACGGACCGCGGCCGACCGGGAGCCCTCTAGCGCGGGCGCGAGCTGTACGCAACGCCGAGGCTTGGACCCCCCCGCCGCGGCCTGGTCGGAGCTACCGAGAATAAATGAGTCCCGGACCGCTGCTGACCATGAACGGCACGTCCCGACTGCTCGTCCGCATTAAAATACGCTCGAATCTGCATGCAATTCACTAATTTAGCTTAAAGTAGACATAAGCAGATGTGTTAAAATGCACATGAAAGCACGATATCATCCATTTTGTCGCATTTGCGGTTAGCGCCTGTTTACCAGACGAACATGGCGAGCCTGGACTCCGCACGCGCCAGCGTCCGTTTATTCAGCTGAATTTTGACACATTTTCCACCAACAGCCGAGCAGGTAGCGACGCAGGCCGCGGCGGGTTTTCATAGCGGCCCCCCCAGCTTTTCTCCCCGGCCTCCGTCGCCCTCCTCCCTCTCCGTTCTGGTCCCAGGCGGGGTCGTCCCCAGCCCCTCAGGATGGACACCTCCTGGAGCAATTTCCTCTTTCAGGTGAGTCTTAATGAGGCACGAGCTGCTTGGTGGAGGTGGGGGGAGGAGGAGAAGGAGGTGGGGGTGTTTCTGGATGCGGTTAAAGAAGGTGGGGAGGTCACGGAGGGGTCAGGGGGGGGGGGGGTCTGTGGCCTGGTTCCCCACACAGACAGGATTAACCTGCAGTTACTGGATGTCCGCGAGGACACCGTGTGTCCCCAAGACAGACAGAAGTCCACCAAGAAGAACCGGGTTACAGAAGTCAGGGAACCAGAACCAGAACCAGGTTACAAAAGTCAGGGAACCAGAACCAGGATGCAGATAGTCACAGAACCAGAACCAGGACCAGGTTACAAAAGTCACAGAACCAGAACCAGGTTACAAAAGTCAGGGAACCAGGACCAGGACCAGGTTACAAAAGTCACGGAACCAGAACCAGAACCAGGTTACAAAAGTCAGGGAACCAGAACCAGGTTACAAAAGTCAGGGAACCAGAACCAGGTTACAGAAGTCAGGGAACCAGAACCAGGTTACAAAAGTCAGGGAACCAGAACCAGGACCAGGTTACAAAAGTCAGGGAACCAGAACCAGGATGCAGATAGTCAGGGAACCAGAACCAGGACCAGGTTACAGAAGTCAGGGAACCAGACCAACCAGGTTACAAATAGTCAGGGAACCAGAACCAGAACCAGGTTACAAAAGTCAGGGAACCAGAACCAGGACCAGGTTACAAAAGTCAGGGAACCAGAACCAGGACCAGGTTACAGAAGTCAGGGAACCAGAACCGGAACCAGGATGCAGATAGTCAGGGAACCAGAACCAGGACCAGGTTACAGAAGTCAGGGAACCAGAACCAGGATGCAGATAGTCAGGGAACCAGAACCAGGACCAGGTTACAAAAGTCAGGGAACCAGAACCAGAACCAGGATGCAGATAGTCAGGGAACCAGAACCAGGTTACAAAAGTCAGGGAACCAGAACCAGGACCAGGATGCAGATAGTCAGGGAACCAGAACCAGGTTACAAAAGTCAGGGAACCAGAACCAGGACCAGGATGCAGATAGTCAGGGAACCAGAACCAGGTTACAAAAGTCAGGGAACCAGAACCAGAACCAGGATGCAGATAGTCACGGAACCGGGAACCAGAACCAGGTTACAAAAGTCAGGGAACCAGAACCGGAACCAGGATGCAGATAGTCAGGGAACCAGAACCAGGTTACAAAAGTCAGGGAACCAGAACCAGAACCAGGTTACAGATAGTCAGGGAACCAGAACCAGGACCAGGATGCAGATAATCACGGAACCGGAAAATAAAGGGAACCAGAACCAGGTTACAAAAGTCAGGGAACCAGAACCAGAACCAGGTTACAGAAGTCAGGGAACCAGAACCAGAACCGGGTTACAGAAGTCAGGGAACCAGAACCAGGACCAGGATGCAGATAATCACGGAACCAGAACCAGGACCAGGTTACAGAAGTCAGGGAACCAGAACCAGGACCAGGATGCAGATAGTCACGGAACCAGAACCAGGACCAGGTTACAGAAGTCAGGGAACCAGAACCAGGACCAGGTTACAGAAGTCAGGGAACCAGAACCAGGACCAGGTTACAAAAGTCAGGGAACCAGAACCAGGATCAGGATGCAGATAGTCACGGAACCAGAACCAGGATCAGGTTACAAAAGTCAGGGAACCAGAACCGGAACCAGGATGCAGATAGTCAGGGAACCAGAACCAGGTTACAAAAGTCAGGGAACCAGAACCAGAATGAGGTTACAGAAGTCAGGGAACCAGAACCAGGACCAGGATGCAGATAATCACGGAACCGACGGGGGGAACCAGAACCAGGTTACAAAAGTCAGGGAACCAGAACCAGAACCAGGTTACAGAAGTCAGGGAACCAGAACCAGGTTACAGAAGTCAGGGAACCAGAACCAGGATCAGGATGCAGATAGTTAGGGAACCAGAACCAGGATCAGGATGCAGATAGTCACGGGGGAACCAGAACCAGGATAGAGCTAGTCGGGAACCAGAACCAGAACCAGGTTTCAGAAGTCAGGGAACCAGAACCAGGATTAGCAAAAGTCAGGGAACCAGAACCAGGATCAGCGATTGCGGAACCAGAACCAGGATGAGCTGATCCGGGAACCAGAACCAGGATGAGCAAAAGTCGGGGAACCAGAACCAGGATAGGATGCAGATAGTCACGGGGGAACCAGAACCAGGATGAGCTGGTTGGGGAACCAGAACCAGGTTACAGAAGTCAGGGAACCAGAACCAGGATGAGCTAGTTGGGGAACCAGAACCAGGATGAGCTAGTCGGGGAACCAGAACCAGGATGAGCTAGTCGGGGAACCAGAACCAGGATGAGCTAATCAGGGATCCAGAACCAGGATGAGCTAGTCGGGGAACCAGAACCAGGCTCTACCACATGAGATGTGTGGATGGATGTTGGTCACGTGGAGGTCTTGCAGATGTATGTGGGTCCAGGTTTTGGGTTCTTGGGTCGTTCTGGTCTGTAAAGATCCAGATCGTTTTGAGCGAGTCGTCTCCTTCCTCCTCATAAAGTTTAAATTTATCTGTTTTCACGTAAACTGGACGTCCCGCCGCTCGTCCTCTCAGCCGATGATGCAGATGGACTTTAACCCCGATGTTGTCCGACCGTTGCAGACGACGCCGACTCAGGGCCAAGCGGACCCGCCTCTTCAGTCCGAGCTGCTGCCCGAGCTGACCGGCCCGGCTCAGAGTCCTCCGGCGGACCACATCGTCACGCCGCCGTCCACCGTCGACACGGCCGCCCTGAGCGAGGAGCCGCTGCCAGGTGAGGACATTCGGTCGGGGGGAGCGAACCCGACACCTCCCCACAGGGAAGCGTGGTGGTGGTAGCATCATGCTGTGGGGGTGTTTTCCATCAGCAGAGACTGGGAAACTCGTCCCGAACTGGGGAATGGTGGGTGGAGCTAAAGCCAGGGAAGTTTTCAGGAAAATCTGGATTGAAATGAGCAAATTTGACTTTATTTCTATTTTATTTTTTATTCCATATTTTATTGTATTATTGTACTTCCTCTTTCCTATTATGGAAACAAACAGTCCTAAATATGGTCTTCTTTCTGCAGATTATTAATTAATTTCAAAACTATATTTATTACTTATTCAAATTTAATTTATGTAATTTAATTTAAATTTAATTTAATTAATTTTATTTTATGTGCCTTTCTCTTTCCTTCATTATTTAAATGACTTTTTTCGTTTTGATTTATTTATGAAAATTAATAAAAATATCCTTTAAATTTCATCTAAATTACCTGTAATGCAAAAAAAGAAAATGAGTGAAATGTTAGAGGCATGAATACTTTCATTCTTCGGTATCCTATATGTCCAATGATACGCATGAGCATAAGTATTTTAAACATCTGATTTTGCATCAACTATGGAGACAATTAGTCCTAAATGTGGTCGTCTTTCTGCAGGTTAATAATTTATATTTATCACTTATCTAATTCTAATATTGACCAAAGTCTTTTTCCTTATTTTCACCGTTTAAATAACTTTTTAAAAGCGCGTTGATAAAAGTTACCTCCTCCCTCTCTGCTGTGCTTCAGCTCCGCCTCAGAGCCCCTCCCTGCAGATGCTAGTAGCCACGGAAACGAGGTGTGACTTTCCAGACCCCTGATTGTGATTGGTTACTTGCATTCAGGCCTGATGGAGTCTTACACGACCGTAGTTCTGCTTCTAAGGAGAGTTTGGTCTAAAAATTGTCTCCAGTGATGAAGTCTGGACACGTTTTGTCCTCCGTCCCAAGATTATGGTAGTTTTGGACTTTTTGTTTTTCAGTTCAGTTAGTTTTAGTTAGTTTTGTGAGCAGGTTTGCTAGTTTGCTTTTTTTAGGAAAATGCTCATGTTTAGTTTAGACCGCATGTATCCAGCTGTTCTGCAATTCCTCTAAATTTGAAAAATGAAACAAATTTACTTCTTTATATAAAAGAAGTATAATCAAAATCATCAGAAAGTCACTTGGAATAAAACCGGTAGAGGAAAATAAATAGATTAAATAGAAATATATTTCATATCAACCCAAAAGGTTTATGTATTACATAGGGGTGTCCCCGAATAGTCGACGATTCATTTCCTACATCATTTTGATTCTCCAGACATTAGACAGGGTTCCCACACGTCCTGGAAAACCTGGAAAATAAATGAAATATTTTTCCAGTCTTGGAAAACATTTGAAAAATGAGAAAAAGAGTAAAATGTCCTGGAAAAGCTTGAGTTGTCCTAAAAAAAATTATTTTTTTCTCCCTCTCATTGCCGCTTCGTAACTGCTGCCTCTCAGCTACGTTGTAGTTTCATCACAGCTTCATCACCGTTTTGCTGCAAAATCGTCGCAGCTTCGTCGCCGTTTCATCGCAGCTTCGTCGCGGTTTCATCGCAGCTTCGTCGCCGTTTCATCGCAGCTTCGTCGCGGTTTCATCGCAGCTTCGTCGCCGTTTCATCGCAGCTTCGTCGCCGTTTCATCGTAGCTTCGTCGCAGTTTCGTCGCTGTTTCATCGCATCTTCGTCGCCGTGTCAACGCAGCTTTGCCGCCGTGTCATCGCCGTTTCATCGCAGCTTGGTCGCCGTTTCATTGCAGCTTCGTCGCCGTGTCATCGTAGCTTCGTCGCAGTTTCGTCGCTGTTTCATCGCATCTTCGTCGCCGTGTCAACGCAGCTTTGCCGCCGTGTCATCGCCGTTTCATCGCAGCTTCGTCGCCGTTTCATCGCAGCTTCGTCGCCCTTTTAATCGCAGCTTCGTCGCCGTTTCATCGCAGCTTTGTCGCCGTGTCATCGCAGCTTCGTGGCCGTTTCATCGCAGCTTCGTGGCCGTTTCATCGCAGCTTCGTGGCCGTTTCATCGCAGCTTCGTGGCCGTTTCATCGCAGCTTTGTCGCAGTGTCATCGCAGCTTTGTCACCGTTTCATCGCAGCTTTGTCGCAGTGTCATCGCAGCTTTGTCACCGTTTCATCGCAGCTTTGTCGCAGTGTCATCGCAGCTTTGTCGCAGTGTCATCGCAGCTTTGTCGCAGTGTCATCGCAGCTTTGTCGCAGTGTCATCGCAGCTTTGTCGCAGTGTCATCGCAGCTTTGTCGCCGTTTCATCGCAGCTTTGTTGCAGTGTCATCGCAGCTTTGTCGCCGTTTCATCGCAGCTTTGTCGCCGTGTCATCGCAGCTTTGTCGCCGTTTCATCGCAGCTTTGTCGCCGTTTCATCGCAGCTTTGTCGCCGTGTCATCGCAGCTTTGTCGCCGTTTCATCGCAGCTTTGTCGCCGTGTCATCGCAGCTTTGTCGCCGTGTCATCGCAGCTTTGTCGCCGTTTCATCGCAGCTTTGTCGCCGTGTCATCACAGCTTCGTCGCCGTGTCATCACAGCTTCGTCGCCGTTTCATCGCAGCATCGTCGCCGTTTCATCGCAGCTTGGTCGCCGTTTCATTGCAGCTTCGTCGCCGTGTCATCGTAGCTTCGTCGCTGTTTCATCGCATCTTCGTCACCGTGTCATCGCAGCTTTGCCGCCGTGTCATCGCCGTTTCATCGCAGCTTCGTCCCCCTTTTAATCGCAGCTTCGTGGCCGTTTCATCGCAGCTTCGTGGCCGTTTCACCGCAGCTTCGTGGCCGTTTCATCGCAGCTTCGTGGCCGTTTCATCGCAGCTTCGTGGCCGTTTCATCGCAGCTTCGTGGCCGTTTCATCGCAGCTTCGTGGCCGTGTCATCGCAGCTTCGTGGCCGTGTCATCGCAGCTTCGTGGCGTTTCATCGCAGCTTCGTGGCCGTTTCATCGCAGCTTCGTGGCCGTTTCATCGCAGCTTCGTGGCCGTTTCATCGCAGCTTTGTCGCAGTGTCATCGCAGCTTTGTCGCCGTTTCATCGCAGCTTTGTCGCCGTGTCATCGCAGCTTTGTCGCCGTGTCATCGCAGCTTTGTCGCCGTTTCATCGCAGCTTTGTCGCCGTGTCATCGCAGCTTCGTGGCCGTTTCATCGCAGCTTCGTCGCCGTGTCATCGCAGCTTTGTCGCCGTGTCATCGCAGCTTTGTCGCCGTTTCATCGCAGCTTTGTCGCCGTGTCATCGCAGCTTGTCGCCGTTTCATCGCAGCTTTGTCGCCGTTTCATCGCAGCTTTGTCGCCGTTTCATCGCAGCTTTGTCGCCGTGTCATCGCAGCTTTGTCGCCGTTTCATCGCAGCTTTGTCGCCGTGTCATCGCAGCTTTGTCGCCGTGTCATCGCAGCTTTGTCGCCGTTTCATCGCAGCTTTGTCGCCGTGTCATCACAGCTTCGTGGCCGTGTCATCGCAGCTTCGTCGCCGTTTCATCGCAGCTTCGTCGCCGTTTCATCGCAGCTTGGTCGCCGTTTCATTGCAGCTCCGTCGCCGTGTCATCGGCCGTCGCTGTTTCATCGCATCTGTCCCGTGTCATCGCAGCTTTGCCGCCGTGTCATCGCCGTTTCATCGCAGCTTCGTCGCCCTTTTAATCGCAGCTTCGTGGGCGTTTCTCGCAGCTTCGTGGCCGTTTCCCGCAGCTTCGTGGCCGTTTCATCGCAGCTTCGTGGCCGTTTCATCGCAGCTTCGTGGCCGTTTCATCGCAGCTTCGTGGCCGTTTCATCGCAGCTTCGTGGCCGTGTCATCGCAGCTTCGTGGCCGTGTCATCGCAGCTTCGTGGCCGTTTCATCGCAGCTTCGTGGCCGTTTCATCGCAGCTTTGTCGCCGTTTCATCGCAGCTTTGTCGCAGTGTCATCGCAGCTTTGTCGCCGTTTCATCGCAGCTTTGTCGCCGTGTCATCGCAGCTTTGTCGCCGTTTCATCGCAGCTTTGTCGCCGTGTCATCGCAGCTTTGTCGCCGTTTCATCGCAGCTTTGTCGCCGTGTCATCGCAGCTTTGTCGCCGTTTCATCGCAGCTTTGTCGCCGTTTCATCGCAGCTTTGTCGCCGTTTCATCGCAGCTTTGTCGCCGTTTCATCGCAGCTTCGTCGCCGTTTCATCGCAGCTTTGTCGCCGTTTCATCGCAGCTTCGTCGCCGTTTCATCGCAGCTTCATCGCCGTTTTATCGCAGCTTTGTCGCCGTTTCATCGCAGCTTCGCCGCCGTGTCATCACAGCTTCGACGCCGTGTCATCGCAGCTTCGTCGCCGTGTCATCGCAGCTTCGTCGCCGTGTCATCACAGCTTCGTCGCCGTGTCATCACAGCTTCGTCGCCGTTTCATCGCAGCTTCGTCGCCGTTTCATCGCAGCTTGGTCGCCGTTTCATTGCAGCTTCGTCGCCGTGTCATCGTAGCTTCGTCGCTGTTTCATCGCATCTTCGTCACCGTGTCATCGCAGCTTTGCCGCCGTGTCATCGCCGTTTCATCGCAGCTTCGTCGCCCTTTTAATCGCAGCTTCGTGGCCGTTTCATCGCAGCTTCGTGGCCGTTTCACCGCAGCTTCGTGGCCGTTTCATCGCAGCTTCGTGGCCGTTTCATCGCAGCTTTGTGGCCGTGTCATCGCAGCTTCGTGGCCGTTTCATCGCAGCTTTGTGGCCGTGTCATCGCAGCTTCGTGGCCGTGTCATCGCAGCTTCGTGGCCGTTTCATCGCAGCTTCGTGGCCGTTTCATCGCAGCTTCGTCGCCGTTTCATCGCAGCTTCGTGGCCGTTTCATCGCAGCTTCGTCGCCATTTCATCACACCTTCGTCGCACCTTTCTCTGTTTCGTCTTAACTTCATCGTTGTAAAAAGATATCAGCTACAATAGTAGAACACGTCTCCAAAAGCTTGTGGTGGAAGTCATCAGCGTTGTGATAGTTTGACTTGTACTGTAGCTGGAAAAGTCCTGGAAAGCAACTTCTAGAAAAGAGTGGGAACCTGATTAAATTGTTAAGGGTGGGAAAAACATGGATACACTGAAATATTGTGATATTTTCATTGCCGATATCAAATCGATATTTAAAAACGAGGTATTGATCTATTTTACAAACAAACAAAATCTTGCAAGATTTCGTTTGTAAAATTGATCAATACCTCGTTTTTAAATTTCAAGATATTAGCATATGAAATATCGCATATGAAAATATCGCATATGAAATATCGCATATGAAATATCGCATATGAAATATCGCATATGAAAATATCGCATATGAAAATATCGCAGATGAAAATATCGCATATGAAATATCGCATATGAAAATATCGCAGATGAAAATATCGCATATGAAATATCGCGTATGAAATATCGCATATGAAAATATCCCAATGAAATATCGCGTATGAAATATCGCATATGAAAATATCGCTCTTCCTCTGGAGCAGGAAAAGACTCAAATAAGATTATGAATCAATAAGGGAAGAAAACATGATTCGATGATTTTTCGACACATGGCACGATCTGACGAATCAGGTTTGACGATGAAGGTTCTTCGTCGGGGACGTCCCTCGTAGTAAACAAATTAAAAAGACTACGGATGTTTTTTCAGTAATTTTAGTTTTTAAGACACAAAACAGTTTCAGTTAGTTGTCATTAAAAACTGTCATTTTTATTTTTATTTGCTTTAACGAAAATGTTTTTCACTTTTAGTTTTTGTTCTTCCTTAGTGTTAGTTAACTTTGCTTCGTGCCGAGTGGAGCTGCGACCTGACGCGATGTCTGTCTGTCCGTCAGTCAAACCGCCCGTCAAACCGGGCCGGCCGGCCCACATCTGCGCCACCTGCAACAAGGAGTTCAAGAACAGCTACAACCTGCGGCGGCACCAGTCCGTCCACACGGGCGTCAAGATGAAGGACCGGCTGGCGCGGGAGAAGGAGGAGGCGGGGAAGGCGGGGCGGGGGGAGAAGCAGACCATCCCCCTGTCCCTGCTGCAGCTCACCCCTGCCCCCCACAGCCCCCGCCCGACCCCGACGCCGTCCCCCAGCCCATGCAGCTCCCCAACCAGGAGGGCCAGCCCGTCTCCGTCTCCATCGCCCCGGCAACCGTCACCATGGCTGCACCGCCTCAAACCATCCAGGCAGCTGTGGTTGTTGTTGGAGCCGTGGACCAGGTGGGCGGGGGCGGGAGGGGAGGGGGGGGGGGGGGGGGGGGGGATGGGAGGGGGGGGGGGACAGGAGGCGGGGACAGTAGGTGGGGGACGAGAGACAGGGACAGTAGGCGGGGGACAGGAGGGGAAATGGGGATGAGAGGTGGGGATGGGACGCCCAATGGGAGGTAGGGGACAAGGGACGGGGACAGTAGGCAAGGGACAAAAAGACAGGGACGGTAGGTGGGGGACAGCATGCGGGGATGAGAGGCAGGGACAGGAGACGAGGGAAGAGGACAGTAGGCGGGGGACGACAGACGGGGATCAGTAGGCAGGTACAGGGGGAGGAACGGGGACAAGAGTTGGGGATAGGGGGGGGGGGGGACCCCAGATGGGAGGTGGGGGACAAGAGACGGGGACAGTAGGCAAGGGACAAAAGACAGGGACAGTGGGGAGGGGGTGAGGTGGGTTGGGGGGTGGGGGACGGACAGTAGGCGGGGGACGAGAGGTGGGGACAGGAGACGAGGATGAAAGGTAGGGATGGGACGCCCAATGGAGAGGTGGGGACAGGAGGTGGGGGGACGAGAGATGGGGACAGTAGACGAGGATAAAAGGTAGGGATAGGACGCTGGGACGAGATGTGGGGACAGGAGACGGGGACAGGGGTCTCCCTCCATGGTAACTGAACCTGCAGCCACGTTGGACGTGATGGAAAAGCTGAACTTGTCCTCTCTGTCCCTCAGAACCCGGTCCCCGTGTCCATCCCCGTCCCCGTCCCCAGCACCAACCAGGTGAGGAAGAACCACGCGTGCGAGGCGTGCGGGAAGGCCTTCAGGGACGTGTACCACCTGAACCGCCACCGTCTGTCCCACTCGGACGAGAAGCCGTACTCCTGTCCCATCTGCCAGCAGCGCTTCAAGAGGAAAGACCGCATGAGCTACCACGTGCGCTCCCACCAGGGCGGCGTGGAGAAGCCCTACGTCTGTCCCCACTGCGCCAAGGCCTTCTCCAGGTGGGGGACGCGTCCCGGCCGGCCCGCCGGACCCCCGTCCGCCGACGCTGACGCTTTCTCCTGTGTTTTCCAGGCCGGACCACCTCAACAGCCACGTCCGGCAGGTGCACTCCACGGAGAGACCCTTCAAGTGCACGGTAACGTTTCCCAGCAGCGGGTGGACGTCGTCATAGAAACCAGAGACAGAAAGAGTCTCCGCAGCAGCCTGATGGGATTTATTACTAAGACCATGTTAAAGGAGAACGTTTTTACTCAGCGGTGACGTTTCTATCGTTCAGTCGGCCGTCGGCGTGCGTCCATATAACGGGAGAGACGGGCGGCTTCTGTACCACGTTATCTGCAGTAAAACTCCTTCATTTTTTCACGTCCGTACAAACCAGGAGTTTATGGCACTTTTCCGCGATACAGATACCGATACTTTTTGTTCTTTAAAAGAAAATCACATGATTGTACATTTTGAAAGGGGAATACTAGATACAAGTAAAACCTGAGAACAGAAGTACTGGACAGGAACGCTTTTAAAACAATAATAAATTATAATGATGATAAAATTAAACAAAGATCATTTTAAACGTCTTTCAGTTATTAAATAACATAATGTATACTAGCTAAAATAATCACATTTATTACCGTATTTTCCGGATTATAGTCACACTTTTTTTCATAGTTTAGCAGCTTGTGCGACTTAAATATCAAAATATCTACAATTTCACATATTTTTAAGTCTCAATTAATGTTGACTGACACGAGCCAAGGAGTAAATATTACCATCTAGTGTCAAAAGAGGGCGCTCTAAGTTTGTGACGACTATATTCTGCTCCAAGGGCAAAAATCCCAAAATAGTCTTATCTCAGTGAGATAAGTTCATTTTGGACAAATGTCTGTACGGTGGAACAAATCCTCAAAAAACAGGATTATCCTTCTTAATAATGATGTTTATGATCATTTACAGACGTTAACTTTGGTTATTTTTAGCAGTAACAAGTGGAATCTGAAAAATCCTAAAATCACCCTATTTTAATTAAATAAATGCGACTTTTATGTTTTTTTCCTGTTTATGATGCATTTTTTGACTGATGCGACTTATAGTACGGAAAATACGGTAGGTGGAAATGTTAAAATAGAAAATGTAATAGTTACATTACAAATTTACCAAAACATAATGTACAATAACCTGGAAAAAAAAAGTTGAAATAGTTTCTCATAAAAAAGTAAAATTTTAACGTTCTCTTTTCATTCTGTTGGTGTACTATCCCTTTAAAATCCCAGTTTATCATCATCTCAGTGAGAGAAGCTGATTTTGGGCGTGTAGGTGATCCAAACCCACCAGAAAACATCAATCCTCCTTATTTATGAAGTTTCAGATCATTTCCAGCCTCACATGTAGAATTTTATCATTGAGTCCAGAAACAGTTATTTCACCCGACACTCTAAAAATCCACATTTGCTCCGATTTCACTGAGAAAAGCTGAAGTTTTTCCACAGATGTTAACATAATCCACCAAAATCCACTTCATCCTCCTCACTGATGAAGATTCAGACAGTTTCCAGCCTCCCAGGATGACCAGGGGTCCTCCCCCCAGGATGACCAGGGGTCCTCCCCCAGGATGACCAGGGGTCCTCCCCCAGGATGACCAGGGGTCCTCCCCCCAGGAGTGACCAGGGGTCCTTCCCCCAGGATGACCAGGGGTCCTTCCCCCAGGATGACCAGGGGTCCTCCCCCCAGGATGACCAGGGGTCCTTCCCCAGGATGACCAGGGGTCCTCCCCCAGGATGACCAGGGGTCCTCCCCCCAGGATGACCAGGGGTCCTTCCCCAGGATGACCAGGGGTCCTCCCCCCAGGATGACCAGGGGTCCTCCCCCAGGATGACCAGGGGTCCTCCCCCCAGGATGACCAGGGGTCCTTCCCCCAGGATGACCAGGGGTCCTTCCCCCAGGATGACCAGGGGTCCTTCCCCAGGATGACCAGGGGTCCTCCCCCCAGGATGACCAGGGGTCCTCCCCCAGGATGACCAGGGGTCCTCCCAGGCTGAGAATTCCTCCTCCGATGGCCACTAGACGGCGCTGTTAGACTAGAAACGAACCCGCTCTCTACTTCTACAACGAACCCATTCCTGAGGTTAATTATGCGAAATAAGGTGGCGTTACGCTTCACTTCCTCATAGCAACAACGTCTGCGTAGGCACATTAAACATCAGCATGCTGGGAATGCTGGGAGATGAAGTTCTTCCAGAATACCAGCGCTAATGGAACAAGATCTCGCCAGGTTTTGTTCATAAAATATCAATATTGATATGATTTGGTAACACAAAACAGTGGGATCCCGTATCAGACGAGGAAAACGGCTTTATGCTCTTTATGCTGCAGAACATCTCGGCTTCCTCGTGGGTTCTGTTAAAATGACTCATCGGTGTCCTTTAGGGGGAAAAACGTGGGTCGATGGCGTTTGGAAAAGGTTGTATTCTGTTTTTATTTCCTCGTTCCAGCTATTTTTGGAATCAGGGTTTATTATCACATATTTTTATTCAGAATTTAGTGATTTGGAGTTTGTCTAACGTCCAGATGAAGTGGTGTTTGTCCATCTGTGGGGACGTCCGTCCTGAGCTGGTCTGGAGAGAAATCCCAGATGTGAGCTGCAGTTCAGCAGCTGGACCAGCAGGTGGCGACATTTCCCCTCATCTGAACCACAGAGACCAGCAGGAGGACGCTGGTGTCCTCAGCGTGAGGGGGATGTCGCCATGGTCACACAAACGCTGTCTCTGTCTCATGTTGGCATGGACTCGGATGTCTTTCCTCCTTGGCAGCGTGTTCTTACACCTCCGTGCTTTTATGGAGCTACTCGCACTCATCGGTCATTTCTGTTTCATGACTTTATATGATAAAAGCTGGTCACATGAGATTATCCTCTGCTTTAAATCAGTGATTTATTTGCTTGTTTATCCTTTATGTATTTTTGTATGAATGTATGTAAGAACGTATTTTTTATTCATTCACATAGAGGTGTGTTTGTTTTTTATTTTATTCATATACAGGTGCATTTATTTATTAAATTATATAGAGGCATTTATTTATTCATTCATTCATGTAGAGGTGCATTTATTTTTTAAATTTTTCATTCATATAAAGGTGCATTAATTTTTTTATTCATACAGCGATGCATTTATTAATTTATTCATATAGAGGTGCATTAATTTTTTATTTTTTTATTCATATAAAGGTGCGTTAATTTTTTTAAATTTTTTATTCATGTAAAAGTGCGTCAATTTTTTTTATTCATACAGCAGTGCATTTATTTATTCATATAGACGTGCATTCATTTTTTTTATTCATATAAAGGTGCATTTATTTTTAATTATTTTTTTATTTATGTAAAGATGCGTAAATTTTTTTTTTATTCTTATAGCGGTGCATTTATTAATTTAATTATATAGAGGTGCATTTTTTTGTTTTTTTATTCATAGAGGTGCATTTATTTCTTCATTCATCTATATTTATGCATGTTTTTTAATTTATTTATAGAGAGGTGCATTTATTTATTCTTTCATTCATTTATATTCATGCATTTTTTATTCATTCATAAAGAAGTGCATTAATTATTCATTCATTTATGTAGAGGTGCATTTATTCATTTCATGAATTTGTTCAAATTTATTTATATAAAGGCGCATTTATTCATTCGTTTATATAGAGGTGCATTTATTTATTTATTCATATAGAGGTGCATTTATTTATTCATAATGAGGTGCATTTAATTATTCATATAGAGGTGCATTTATTTATTTAATCATATAGAGGCGCATTTATTTTTAATTTATATAGAGGTGCATTTTATTATATTTTTATTCATAGAGGTGCATTTATTCATTTATATATATTAATGCATTTTTATTTATTCATATAGAGATGCATTTATTTATTCTTTCATTCATTTATATTTATGCATTTATTCACATAGAGGTGCATTTATTTATTTATTCATATAGAGATGCATTTATTTATTCTTTCATTCATTTATATTTATGCATTCATTCACATAGAGGTGCATTTATTTATTTATTCATATAGAGATGCATTTATTTATTCTTTCATTCATTTATATTTATGCATTTATTCACATAGAGGTGCATTTATTTATTTATTCATATAGAGGTGCATTTATTTATTCTGTCATTCATTTATATTTATGCATTTATTCATATAGAGGTGCATTTATTTATTCTGTCATTCATTTATATTTATGCATTTATTCATATAGAGGTGCGTTTATTTAACAATCACAGGCATCTCAGCTGTTTCAGTGATAAATGTTTCTGTCTCCGGAATGAAGCCGTGATGTGAACGACTGGTTCTGTCTCCTCAGACGTGCACGTCGGCTTTCGCCACGCGGGACCGTCTCCGTGCACACCTGATCCGACACGAGGAGAAGGTTCCGTGTCACATCTGCGGGAAGCTGCTGTCGGCCGCGTACATCACCGACCACATGAGGGTCCACAACCAGTCGCAGCATCACGCCTGCCACCTCTGCAACCGCAGTAAGACGCCGGCATCGCATCACGCGCACACGCTCGCACACAGGTTTATGAGCACGGTGTCACGTGCAGAGCCACCCCGCCGGACCAACGAGGCTCCACAAAGCCCCACTGTTTGGCCCGTCAGCGGCCCGTAACTGATAAAACACTTACATACCTAATTATACCAAATCAGATTCCAGCTGTGTGGGGTGTAAGTTATCGGGGTCAGTCGTTATGCTATCGGACTTATAGGAATGACGTAACTGTCTGTTATCGGGCCGATAACTATCGTGCACCCCTCCTACGACCAGCCTGGATGCATCCGCAGCAGAAAATAGTCCCTTTCATCCAGTTTGCGTATCGTGATGGAGGCTGACGTTTGTAACGGCTTCGTGTCCTGTGTGTGTGGCAGGCTTCACCACCCTCACCTACCTGCGAGTCCACGCCCAGAAGCACCACGGCCAGGAGTGGAAGGAGAGCGGCGGGGCGCGGGGAGGCTTCGGCGGGACGGGGGCCGGCGGCGTGCTGCTCTGCCAGCTGTGCGGGGTGCAGTGCAAGACGGCCACGCAGCTCCAGGGTCACATGGGCACCCACGCCCAGCAGGGCGACCCCGGCCCCGACCCCACCAGTGCGGGGCCCGTGGGCACCACCAGCGTGGCCGTCACCGTGTCCAGCGCCAGCACGGTGGGACTGCTGGTTACTGACTGCTCCAGTATCGCCCCCCAGCCCCACAGCTAGCACGCTGACGGGGGGAGCCGGGGATGGGGCGGGCGGGGGCGGGGGTGGAGGCAGGTTGGGTGGAGGAGAGGGCCGAAGACGGCAGCCAGTCCAGGTGTGTAAACCTGTTCAAACTGGTTCTGCTTTTTTTTAACTGTAGAAGAAGAACTTGTAGTTTATTTAAAAAAAAAAAAACTCAGATTAGCAGGACATGGTAGGGGGGGGGGGCTCACGCCCCCTCCCGCGAGCCCCATGGGACCTTAGAAACTCAAAAACATGGATGGAAGTCAGAAAATAATAATCTTCTCCCCATTTCTGACTTGCATTCATATTTTTTGTTGCGGGCTGGAAGTAGATTCATGGGGGGGGACGTCGGCCCACCCATAGTCTCGCATTGTGAAGGTGCATTGTGGGTAATGGAGGCAGTAGGGCTTTACCAGAAACTGGGATGTTAAAATAAGACTGTTGGTCCTTTCGTACAAGATTCAGAGTAGGAATGGGGTTAAGAAATATTTCATGTGGATACAATACCAGTAATTTATAGTACTTTTTTAATCAATACTGATACTTTTGGGCCCTTTAAAGTAACATCATGATTGTACAGTTTGCATTAATATCTTGAATGCAAGTGCGATATTAGATAGAAGAAAAACTTGAGAACAGCGCTGGAAAGAAATGCTTTTAGAACAAGGTCATCTCAGAAAAGCAGCAGGATGCTTGTTTATGCTGTTATCATGTTTCGGACTTTTACACGTCACCGATGTTTCCAAGCACAAAATACTTTTGGTAAAAAAAAACTTGATCTGAAAAAACAAAACTTAAAACCTAAATTTCCATGTTTGTTCCTGACTGAGTAGATGTACGAGGTTAAAACGTTTCCTGAGTTATAGTCATCTTCACATGCACACTACTACACGCCTGTGCTCACACTGCTACACGCCTGTGCTCACACTACTACACGCCTGTGCTCACACTGCTACACGCCTGTGCTCACACTACTACACGCCTGTGCTCACACTGCTACACGCCTGTGCTCACACTACTACACGCCCGTGCTCACTACTACATGCCTGTGCTCACACTGCTACATGCCTGTGCTCAACACTATTACACACCTGTGCTCACACTGCTACACGCCTGTACTCACACTACTACACGCCTGTGCTCACACTACTACACGCCTGTGCTCACACTACTACACGCCTGTGCTCAACACTATTACACACCTGTGCTCACACTGCTACACGCCCGTACTCGCTACTACATGCCTGTGCTCACACTGCTACATGCCTGTGCTCAACACTATTACACACCTGTGCTCACATTGCTACACGCCTGTACTCGCTACTACATGCCTGTGCTCACACTGCTACATGCCTGTGCTCAACACTATTACACACCTGTGCTCACACTGCTACACACCTGTACTCGCTACTACACGCCTGTGCTCACACTGCTACACTCCTGTACTCGCTACTACACGCCTGTAGTCACACTACTACATGCCTGTGCTCAACACTATTACACGCCTGTGCTCACACTATTACACACCTGTGCTCACACTGCTACACGCCTGTACTCACAATACTACACGCCTGTGCTCACAATACTACACGCCTGTGCTCAACACTGCTACACGCCTGTGCTCAACACTATTACACACCTGTGCTCACACTGCTACACGCCTGTACTTGCTGCTACACGACTGTGCTCACATTGATACACACTTGTGCTCACACTGCCACACACTTGTGCTCGCTGCTACACGCCTGTGCTCACACTGCTACACACTTGTGCTCGCTGCTACACGCCTGTGCTCACACTTCTACACGCCTGTGCTCACACTGCCGCATGCCCCTCCAGATAAAAGCCATCTTTTCCACCATCATTATGATGCAGCAAGGCAGCCAAAATGGATGACTCTATCCAAGCCTGTGATTGGTTGGAATGGGCTCCACTACTTCCTGAACCTCAGCAGCTACTTTGTCCCCTGTCTTTAATCACTGGACAACCTGAACAATCCAGGTGTCTCTGGCCATAGTTGTCATGGTTACTGAGGTCAGACACACCTGGATTAATGAAATCATCCAGTAATGAAAGAGGGGAGACAAAGCAGCTGACTGGCATATTTATGAGTGTACAGGTGTGCGGCAGCGTGCGTATTATGGAGGAAAAGGTTACTAATGCTTGGAAGGTTTTATCATTTTATCCATTTTATGGTCAAAAATATTCTCTGCTGTGTAGAAACGTGAAGTGTTGCTCAGAACGAAGCTCTGCCGCTCGCGGATGACGACCTCGTCTGAGACGCGCTTCTGTTCGGCTTCAGCCGAGTCAACTTAAATGTGCAGCAGTGGTCGTAACAAACATCAATGTCACATCCTCGTTCTCATCTTCCAGATATTGTGGCGACGCCCGGCCGCGGATCAGGAGAATCTGCGGTGGAGGTCGGACTCCGGGAGGACGGCGCTGTTTCCAGACCTCTGAGCGGCCGATCGGCCTCCAGCTCTGACGGACTGTACATTCGAATCCAGCGACCAGTCGCATGACAAGGAGACCTCTGAAAAAAGAACTTGTATTTTTGTTCCCACGGCTTCGCAGTTAGCTGCCATCATGTCATCGTTTTAATCCTCCGAGCTGCACAGCCTCTCATGGTTTTGTAAAGCTATTGTTGTTTTTAAACCGTTTATACTCCATGATATCAGTGTTTGTTTGTGACGAGGAAATGATTTATTCTTCTGGCTGATGACCTCAGCGAGTTTCCGACGGGCCATCGTGTACATACACTTTTCTATAGCTGACGAAGGCAGACTAATAGTTGTTTGTGTATATTCCCTCTGAACATGAATGTGCATAACTTCTGCTTCATATGATCTTCGTTCTTACTCTGGATGCTGATTTGTAACTCTGAAATTTGCCATGTAATTTGTAGCTACCTTGGTGACACATTTTTCTGTGGCTGTGCATATTGATTGTACTTGATGCATAGTGCATAGCGCAATGTCGAGATTACTGTATTAAAAGACAGTAAAATGCATGTGTGGACTCAAGCAGAGATCAGCTCTGTCCCCGTGGTTGTCTATGTGTCCTCTGATGACAGGGTGCACATGCGTCCTGGAAAACCTGCAACATTTTTCCAGTCATGGAAGACACATGGAAAATAAGACCGAGTGCAAAATGTCCTGGGAAATGAATTTTTCTCCCCCTGTTTAATCTCGGCCACGTCTTTGTTTCGTCTTAACGTCATCCCCATTTCGTCACCGCTTTGTTTCCACATCATCTCTGCTTTGTCGTGACTTCTTCACCACTTCATCACTGCTTCGTCTCTGCTTCATTTCGGCTTTGTCTCTGCTTCATCGTAACATCGTCTCTGCTTCATCGTAACATCCTCTCTGCTTCATCGTAACATCGTCTCTGCTTCATCGTAGCATCGTCTCTGCTTCGTCTCTGCTTCATTGTAACATCGTCTCCGCTTCGTCTCTGCTTCATTTCGGCTTCGTCTCTGCTTCATTGTAACATCGTCTCCGCTTCGTCTCTGCTTCATTTCGGCTTCGTCTCTGCTTCATCTTAAAGGTGCCATGACATCAAATTTCACTTTTCTGGGGTTTTGGCTGTATAATATGATCTGTTGTGCACTGATGAGGTCATGTGAATGTCCAGAGTGAGAATCAAAGTTCCTGTTTATGGTCTGTCAGCTTTGTCTCTCTGCTCAGAAACAGTTGAATCAGACAGCAGGCTATCATTCTACGTAGTTCCATCATTCTACGAAGTTCTATCATTCTACGAAGTTCTATCATTCTACATAGTTCCATCATCCTACGTAGTTCCATCATTCTACGTAGTTCCATCATTCTACGTAGTTCTATCATTCTACGTAGTTCCATCATTCTACGAAGTTCTATCATTCTACATAGTTCTATCATTCTACGTAGTTCTATCATTCTACATAGTTCCATCATTCTACGTAGTTCCATCATTCTACGTAGTTCCATCATCCTACGTAGTTCCATCATTCTACGTAGTTCCATCATTCTACGTAGTTCCATCATTCTACGTAGTCTCTATCATTCTACGTAGCTCCATCATTCTACGTAGTTCCATCATTCTACGTAGTTCCATCATTCTACGTAGTTCCATCATTCTACGTAGTTCCATCATTCTACGTAGTTCTATCATTCTACGTAATTTAATTGCTCCAATAAGAGCACACTATCAAGTAAACAGCGCCCCCCCTCTCTCTCTCCTAACGGTTTATGCACCGTCCGCCTCCCGCCTCCCCCTCCCTGTCTGATTCAGCTTCGTGTATGGAGCTAGTAGTAACTTCTCTGCAGTCAGGTCTGGATTTTCAAACAAATGGATTTAAAAGCAAACTTCTGCAGCAACACTGAGGAGGGGGCCACAACCTTGTCATTACCTGTAAGTTTATTTATTTTCTAAATGCTGTCTTGTCTGATAAACGTAGCTCACACTGTCTGAAGTGCCCATGTTGCTAGCAGTTAGCCTTTAGCAAACTCCGGCCGCAGCTTGACCTAGATTCTCCAAATAAGGTCATAGCCAAATAAGGTGTAGCCAATCAAAATGAAGTCAACGTGGTCTCCGGGTAAAGCTGCATATCATCACCGGACCCAACTGTATTACTGAGGAAGTGAGGTCTGGCGTTTCAAAACAATACTCCGCTGTAAAAATGCCGTTTTTTTCTTTGGAGTATTTACATATGCAGTAATGCCAACAACATAAACTAGTTTTTAACTGCTATGTCATCACTCCTTTAACATTGTCTCTGCTTTGTCGTGACATCATCACCACTTCGTTGCTGTTTTGTCTCCGCTTTGTCTCTGCTTCATCTTATCATCTCTACTTAGTCTCTGCTTTGTCGCTGTACAAAGTATAAGTTACATTTGTGAACACTTCTCCAAAAGCTTGTGGTGAAATTTATTTGTCCATGTTGTGATAACTTGACTCACACTGTAGCAGCTGGAAAAGTCCTGGAAAAGAACTTCAAGGAAAGAGTGTGAACCCCGAGTATGAAACGTCTCACGTGGAGGACCACCACTCTGGGCCATTTTAAATCTCCTTTTACTCCGTTTTCATATTTGAGGCTGTCCTACATCTCTGGTGATTTTTGAATGACTGAATTTCATTTTTCTTGGTTTTCTGTCTTTTGGCCACATTGACAACCAGTTTTAGGAGTTTCATCTGTCTCTATATAACGTCTTGTAAATTTGTTCAGGATATCTACAATCTTCATCTCCTCAACATTCATCCATGTGGTGGTTTTGTGTCTGAGTTTGGTCATTTTTGTGTTTAATTGTGTATTTAACTTCATATTTAGGTTGTTCTGCAGTGTTTGCTGGCATCAGTGATGTTCAGTGTTTTGTATTGTTTATGGTTGGCACAGGTTTTTCTGCTACGAGCTATTTTGCATCTTTTCTTGGTCATTTTGTTTTGTATTGGTTCGTAGTGCTCCTGCAGGCTCCATGGAGTTATCACCGGTGCTGCAAAGATCCTGCCGACAACGCCAAATGTCACAGGTATTAATGTCTGAATGAACTAAGTTCACCCTAAAAACCTGCTTTTTTTTCCAAACTGAAGGGGTCGCATAGTCTCAAGTGTCCGACAACATACTTAAGAGGAGAAATAAATCAAAGTATTTTTAACCAAGGCCCGTCACACACTCTTAATATCACGGGTATGACAGGAATACCTGAACAAAAACAAAAGTGACTTATGGAAAAGATCTGGGAGCAGGTTTGAAAGGTGGACTAACAACTCCATTATTTTGTTTTAGGGCTGCCACACACCATTATTTCAATAATCGACTAGTCAGCCATTTGTCAATCATACGAATATTGTAGCATAGTTACAGTAACAGTCAACGGTTTCAACACTTTCTAATAGAATCTAATGGAAAAGTGTGTCCAAACTTTTGATCAGTAGTGTGTTTGTCAGTATACAATTCAAGAAAAGGTGACCTCGATGGCTACGACTACGCAACAAGCGGCAAAAATAAAGCTTAAAAACAAACGATTGGCTTTTTTAGAATAGTCAGCAACTAATTATGAAATTAGTTGCTGACTATTTTGATAATTGACATAATCGCAATCAACTAATCGTGGCAGCGATGTCATTTATTGGTTTGGGTAACTCCCTATCAAATCTACCTGCTTTTAGCCTTCAGTTCCTGGAGTTCTTGATACCCGACTGTGTTTTCCCGAGTGAACATCGCAGTGATAGTTTACCGTCTGCAACATGCCATTCTTGGGTTGTTCGGGTATTCCTGTTATCCCTGGCATGTTGGGAGTGTGTGATGGGCCTTGGTTATGCTGATGAGTTTTTTTTGTCTGTGTTAATGAGACTTTTCTATGCTCACATATTGGTTTGTCCATTCAGACATCAAACGTGTGTTCCAGTTATCTCAGAACTGTTTTTTTCTGAGGTAACTTTGGGCAGAAGTGTCGTGGTGAACTGGTTTTTCCGAGCTGTGAGCTCGTAATTGCAGAGGACCCTGAGACTGTAGATTTAAAGATGGCTGCATCCAGTACCATTGTTGTGTTTAGTCTTGGAGACGTCTTATTTTTTCTTGAGTTGGTTTGATTGGAACGGCAAATACCTGGTGATGACATCACCAACTCTACTGCTGGAATCCTGAGACAGCTGGAACGCACCATCATACCTGCAACGTCTCGGCGTTGTCGGCAGGATCCAAACTGGTAACAGGGGTTAGAATTGGGGACGGGGGGAGAGAGGAGGGTGGGAAAGGGGGGGGAGGGGGGGGGGCTGGGGGGGTCTCAAAAGGGGTATATAATGAAGGGTATATTATTTTTTAAATTTTATTATTATTATATTTTATTTTTTTTTTTTTTTTTTTTTTTTTATTTTTATTTTTTTTAATTTATAAAAAAAAAAAAAGAATTATTATTTTTTTTTTAATTTTAAAAAAAAAAATTTATTTATTTTATTTATTGTTTATAAAAAAAAAAAAAAAGAAGGAAAAAAAAAGAAGAAAAAAAAAAAAATAAATAATTTAATTTAATAAAAAAAACAAAAAAATAATAATATAAAAATAAAATAAAATAATAAAACAAAACAAAAAAACCCACCCCCACCAAGCAAACGACCACCAAAAAAAAAAAAAAATTAAAATTGGGATTTTTCCTTTCTCCCCACACCCCCATCATCCTAAACACAATCCTCATGAATATGAAATTATAATAAATATAATAAAAAATATAAAAAATAAAAAAAAATAATAAAATAAAAAAAAAAAAAAAAAGTACCCTCTACAACGCCTTTCCCATAGCGGACCACGCAAACGGAAAGAGGAGAAGAGGAAAAGAAGCAAAAAAAAAAGAAAAAAAAAAAAAAAAAATAAATAAATAAATAATTATTTTAATTAGTTATTGTTTTTTATTTGTATTTATTTTTTTTTTTTTTTTTTTTTTTTTTTTTTATTATTTATAATTAAATTTTTTTTTTTATTTTGTTTGTCTAAATTATACTACAATCCCCAAGAGAAAAAGCAAAAAAAAAAAAAAAAAAAAAAAAAAAAAAACTCTCGTGAGGGGAGCAACAAGGAGGAGTGTCATACAATAGTGTACATGGTTACATCAAGAACAAAACCACTGGAAGGTTTGAACAATAAACATAACGGGGTTGAAATAAAGGAAATTAAGATATTTTGCGCACAAAATACAAAACATAGTTACGAAGCGATTGACATTTTTTAAAGAGATGAGAAATATTGTAAAAGTTAATTTATAAAACAGGTGAAGGTTTTTCATTTCATTGTGCACAAGATGGGAGGGAACAATCAGCTACGAGAGTGAGATCTGGATATATTTGTGGATTTTTATGCTTTAAAGGTGCAGTGTGTAAAAAATCAAACATCACTGGCAGAAAAATGTGATACATAATTCAAAACTGTGTTTCTATTGATGTGTAATCGCTGCACTAGAATAACTTTTATGTCTTTATTTTCTTTGAATGAGTTATCTTTATCTACTTGCTGGGGGTGGACATACATGGAGGCTGCCATATTTGTGCCACCATTTTTACAACGGTGTACCCTGAATGGACAAAGCAATGTGAGAGAAGTAAGAACCCACTGAACTTTCAAACTGCTGTAGCAGCTTTGTTTAATGGGACTTAGAGACTGTTTGGGATCAGTAACGTCTTAAAAGACATTAAAGTAGTTCCTCATAGACATAGCTACACCTAAGACCACTGATTCACTCACAGATGAAAACATCTTTATATCTGGGAGAATTTTGGCCACTAACGGCCACCGTACATTCACAACAGTGCTGGATGAAATCATTTGAAAGAAAAAACATCCTTTCTTTCAAATACCCATCTTTACCACTAGGTGTCATTAATTCTTACATACTGTACCTTTAATGAAGTGTTTACTGGTAAGCAACAACAGATAGTCACTGTGGAACTTTTAAAAATATGCGAGCAATCTTAAAAAGATTTTTTTCCGCAGAAAATTCATTTGTTTGACATTATTCAGGTGTTAACGGGCGGTTAAGGTAGCGACAGATAAATGAGAAGGAATGAAATGCCTCCTTCCGTTTAGTTTTTACAACGTATCTGAAGGAATAAGCGGAAAGAAAGCCGTCACCAGACAGCTGTGGAGTCTGCAGTTGCTAGGCAACGGGACTGGAGCACTATGGGGAATTCTGGTTGGCTAGGACGTCCCATTTCAGCAGCTAGCGTTTCATAAGGCTGCTTCGGAGTGCGCGGACGCCGCCGTCCGCTCCGTAGCCTACGTCGTCCGTGCACTTCTCAGTGTGCAGACTGCAACATGAGACCATTTCTGAAGGTTATTCTGAAGTTAAAACGAATTTTAGTGGCTTCTGTGTAATTTGTTGGGTGTCATTAACAAACGTTACATTTGGAATTTTGCAGCATTGCACTGAAGCTTATACATTTAGATACATTTGTGTTTCTGTATGCCTTATTTAATGTTCAAAGTAGATTTATTTTATTCATTTAATATTAATATATTGCTAAACAGCTGTAAGGTGCATATTTGTAGCCTATATTAATTTTCAATTTGAACATTTTGCATAAATTATCAATAACAGAGGGGTTTTTGAGGGAGAAATGATGAATAAACGCATCATTTAACTAAAAAATAATAATCATTTGAATAATCGTGGTGTAAATATTGACCAAAATAGTCATGATAAGGATTTTTCCATAATTGTGCAGCCTTATGCATCTCTGCAACAATTTTTAGAGGTGCACGGTAACGATCGGGGTGATAATTATAAGACTGATAACAGGAAACTGTTATTTCCATAAGTCTGACATCATGACAACTCTAATCTATCCGTGCACCATTTTCTAACTCCTCGATTGCACTTTTTCAGTTTGTAATCCTGATGCAGCCGATATGTTTGCATCGGTAAGCATTACACCTTATTTAAGCTGATGTGCGTTTGAGATATCAAATAGTTTTGTCTGATATCTTCTAGAAATTGTCCATTACCAAATATCTGATAATGGACTGAGGGCATTATCCCACTTGTACCATCATCACTTATGAAATAAATCGATAAAATGTAAAAATCCAAAATGCATTCAGACTTCACGAAAGAGTGAAAAGTCTTTTTGTAATATTGATGTCATGATTTCTGTTTAATGTGTTTCTTTATTTCATTCATTTATAAAATATAAAAGGAAAATAAATAAAAACAAAACAATATATTAATGAATGAAAGCGGATAAAAAGAAGCGAAATGTCTCACTTTGTTAAAATAGATTAAGTCAAATTAAACGTCTACAAGAAAATAACATAAAATAAGCTAAAGCGACGGCTGCAGGTCAGCTTTCTACAACGTTACACGTACACATGTGTAACTGAGCACATAAATACATGTATGTGTTCAACAAAAATGAAAACATTCACATTTTCACACACGTGTCCATCACATTTCATATTTCTGAATTATATTGTTTTAAAACATCATTAAAATGTACTGTAAGATCTGGCTTCTTTGCTTTATTCAGATTATTCCATAATGTGACTCCTCTCATTACTTATATACATATGTGTGTGTGTTATCGGTTATCGGTATCAGTATCGGCCCAGGAGCTGAAATTTATCGGTTATCTTTTTTAAAGGTTATTATGCATCCCAAGGAATTTTGTGTAACTTATTTGTCATTTTTTGTTCATTTTGCATCTTTTTCTATATATTTGAGGTCAGTTTGCATCTTTTTACTGCTTTTTTTTTGGGGGGGGGGGGGGGGGTCCATCTTTGGTTGATAAATCTGACTTTGGTTTATTGTTCCTGATTATTTATGTGCATCTTTGCCTTATTTTTCAGTTATCCATCTTGGTAATGTCGCTTCTGCGTGGGTGGTGTGTGTGTGAATGGGCGCGTTTTTGTAACATTGTGGGGACCATGTTCCAGATTTTTACCATCACTGTGGGGACATCTTGCCCTCGTGGGGACATTTTCCCGGTCCCACGGGTATGAACCCCATTTTGAGGGTCAAGATTAGGTTTTAGAGATTAAGTTACAATCATGTTTTGGTTAGGATTAGGTTTTTCTGGTCATTTCTGGCACGTGAACGCTGCTTTGCGTCATTTTCGGTCATGTTTTCATCACTTTGTGCTCATCTGCATCCAGTTTACTTTTGTCTCTCATGTTTTGGTTTATGACGTGGGAGACGTGGACAGGAACGGGGGCCCTGGTCGGCTCTGTGATGTGTCCACGGGGGGGTCGGAGCTCCTGGTTAACGTTGTTTACAGCGCAGGGAAAAGCACCACCCCTCCCCCACCGGCTCCCCCAGCTCCTCCTCCTTGCAGCTAGCCAGCTAGCCGTAGCTGTCGCTGTGAAAGCGACCGAAAGCCCAGCTGGGCTGAAGGACCCGAACGCAGAAGCAGGCAGCCCGGAGAAGCCTTCATCCAGAACCGGCTTTTATCTGGACACCAGCACTCCGGATACCGCGGCACGATGGCCGGCTAGCGAGCAGCGCGGAGCCCGCTAGCCGCAGCTAGCAGCCCGGCTACATCCTCGAGCTAGCTCCGGGAGATCCGGGCGACGAGCCTCCAACTGTCCGCCGTTCCGCCTTCACGAGCCCGGGTTTGTGTCATGTCATCGACCGTTTGAACAAACCAGGTTTGTGCGCCGTTTCCACGGAAGCGCTCGCGGATTCTCCGTTTCTGAAATTATTTAGGTCACGGTAGTCGGCATGTGATGAATATGTGGGTCACAGATACGCTCGGGTTAACTAGTTAGCCGGAGCAGCTCGCTGCCACGAAACCTGCTCGTTTTACTAGTTAGTGATGGGTAAAACTAACACGCATATGGGTTTATTCATTAAAATGTCCGCACATTAAGCAGTTATGCGCAACATGATGATAAATATCAGCTTTAGATGTGTCTTGAAGCTGACTGACTGGTTAGCTGGGTGAACTGGGAGAAGCTGCTGGGTAACTCCGCTAACGACCAGTTCGATCCGAACAAAGGTAACTAAACTCACTAGTTAGTGTTTGAGTTACGCTTCAACTCACGCTGCTAATCCACATCCAGCCCGGTGGTTAATGTGCGTGTTTCTGCTGTAAATGATGTGCTTTAAATATTTGTTTGCACACTGAACAATCGAGCCTCGCGCTGGTGTTGGGGGGGATTCTGTATCCCTTCAGATTCGGTGACCCGATGGGGGTTTCAGGTTGGTCCTGATTTCGTCTTACAAATTAAAATAAAAACCAAACTTTTTTGGTGGCTGGTTGCAGTACCACATTAAATACGGGTCACATTTGTGGAAATTAATTTGGTAAATTACGGAGGGAGGGGGGGGAACGTGAACATGACAGCTGGGATGTGTTTACTCTGCGGGTCATCGAATCCGTCGGGTCGCAGAATGTGTCTGTACACCTGCTTCAGTGTCATCTTTTTCGTGGCTCCGCTTGTTTACATGACATTTGTCCCTCTGTGCTCGCGCAGGAAACTGATGGGTCATGCCGCGTGAGGAGCGGTGTTTCCTCCGCGCCTAGCCGGGGAGCAGCAGCTGCAGTTCGGCGCCGCTCGCCTAAAGTGCCCGGTTTGTGGCTCCGGTGACGGGAGGACATGGCGTTTCACGGCGCGGGCCGGCAGACCGTCTGTGGAGATCTGTTTCCGGGCTCCGAGCTGGGTCACAAGTACTTCTGTGTCAGCTCCTCCTGCGGAGCTCCCTCCACGGGCCTCAGCGCCACACCGTGCCTGACCGGACCCACCGCCCCGGCCGGGACGCCGCGTCACCCCACGGCCCTGGGCGGGAGCACCGGCGGCGGGGCGGCGGTGCCGCAGCCCTACAGCAACCCGGCCAGCGAGGTGCCCAGCCCCGCAGAGATGGAGCCAGACCGACCCATCGGTTACGGAGCTTTTGGTGTCGTTTGGTAAGAAAAGAAGCGGGTCTGCGGGTCTAGTTTCAGGGGGAAAACAGGAGAAACTGGCTGTATCGGTGCAGTCACGGTTCGGTTTTTCTTCGGTACAGTGATGGAAGAAAAATACTAGGGCTGGGGGAAAAATCGATACACTGAAATATCGCGATATTTTCAGAAGAAGATTTCATATAGAGATTCAAAAATGCAATATTGATCCATTTTTCCAATGAAATCTTGCGAGATTACATTAGTAAAATAGATCAATACCACATTTTTACATATCAATATGATATCAGCCTCTGAAAATATCGTGATATTTCAGTGTATCGATTTTTTTTCCCAGCCTTAAAAAATACAAATATGTTTCATCAACAAGTTCACTAAGATTTAACATCAAAGCTGTTTGTTTTTGGAATATTGTTTAAATTAAAAAAATATAAATAAAGAAAACATTTAAAAATAAACTCCTGCTGTTTGTTTTTTTACACTTTTCAATGAAAAAGTGGGAAAAAAAATGTTTTCATATCTAAAGTGACACCATCTCCATTTTAAAGGTTAACTTTATTTTTTTTTCAACCTGGATTAGGGCTGCACAATATATCGCAAATTTATCGTTATTGTATTATTAGTCGGCGCATTAAACATATTGCAAAGATGGCTTGAACTGCAATATATATGATAGGGTCTATGTTTGCATATATTTAAAGAAGGGATATGATGTTCCAGTCGCCTCCGCGAAGTCCATTAATTTCTGATGATGGACAACCTCTGAGGGCATTATCCCGCGTGTACCATCATCGCTTACGAAATAAATAAATAAAAATCCAAAATGCATTCACTTCACAAGACATTTACTTGTTATGGTGTTGCATAATAGTGACGTCATCAAAGCTGCCGCAGTAAAAAAAAAAAAAAGAAAGAAAAAAGTCTGTAAATAAGGACGAATCACCACAAAAAAACGCAGCTTCGAGTTCACAGGGGGGTCCGACTGTTTGGTCACAAAACAGTGAAATGAAGGAGTTTGTGGCAGATAATGTCTTATTTAGAGGCTGCACTCGGTCTCCCCCCCAACTTCCATCATATCAGACATACGCTGATCTGGAGTGGATCTAAATATCTCCTGAAGGAATTCAAGTTACACCAAAACTGTCTGGGGGAGGAAATGAACGGATTACATGCAAAAAAAAAAACGAAGTTCCGCTTCAATATCATATATTAACAAATAAAGTAGCATTTATTTGAAAAAATGTTCTATAAAAATAGTTAAAGATCAAGTGTGCATTTATTAGATATTAATTAAAACAGAAATGACTGGATCAGAATGCTGGGTCTGACTAATTAATCCGATATCTGATCATTTCTCAGTATCGGAGCCGATATCGGATCCAGGTATCGGATCGGTGCATCTCTAGTATCTAAGGCAGCCAGGTGTCCAAAATAGGCCTGGGACGATGACAAATTTTGCTGGACGATATATTGTCCTACATTTTATTGACGATAAACGATGTTATCGTCAAGGCCGGAAAAATTATTGAGTTTGATTTTCATTTATCAGAGCTGGGGAAAATATCACACTGAAATTTCGCGATCTTTTCATATCCCGATATATCGATATTTAAGTGTGCGGTATCAATCTATTTTATTAACGAGATTTTATCGTTCTCTTATGAAATCTCACGAGATTTCATTAGTAAAATAGATCAGTATCGCATTTTTAAATATCAGTGTACCGGCATATGAAAAGATTGCGATGTTTTAGTGTATCGATATTTTTCATTGATTAATTGATCTTTTCATATGCTGATATCATATTGATATTTAAAAAATCGCGATACTGATCTATTTTACAAACGAAATCTTGCAAGATTTCATGAAAACCCACAAAACTTTGTAACTGAATGGCGTGATCTCGCGAGATTTCGTGAATAAAATAGATCGATATCGTCTCAGGCCCAGTGCAAAATGAACTGTTCTGACTGAGTTAAGGATATTTTGGGATATTTGCTCTTAGAGCAGAATATAGTTGTGTATCTCAGAATATGACAGATGCAACCACCCGGTTTTTCTGCAGAGATCGGTATCGGTTGATATTGGAAATTAAGACTTGGACAATATCGGTATGTCAGATATCGGTTAAAAAAAGCCCGGGTGAGGGCTTTTCTTAACCCTGTCGTTTTCTTGGGTGCAGGTCTGTGACGGATCCCCGCGACGGTCGGAAAGTGGCTCTGAAGAAGATGCCCAACGTCTTCCAGAACCTGGTCTCCTGTAAGAGGGTCTTCAGAGAGCTGAGGATGCTCTGCTTCTTCAAACATGACAACGTAAGCTGGGGGCGGCGGGGGGGTGCTTTAACGTGGGCAGGACGCAGTCTGAAGTCTGCTGTGGTCGCCTGCAGGTGCTGTCGGCGCTGGACATTTTGCAGCCCCCGCAGATCGACTGCTTCGAGGAGATGTATCCTTGCTGTGGTTTCCTGCCGTCTGTCCCCGTTTCTCCTCGTTCACTGGCCTCCTTTAATTCTCCTAATTTAGCTGCCGTCTGCTCCACATCCAGCTCATCGCTGCAGATGCTGAATGTTTCATGTGGGCAGCTTTTTTCTGCCATCCCGCTCGGCGGCTATAAAAAAGCCGATGCCGGTGATGCTGGTGTAGGTGGAGGCTGATTCTTCCTTGACAGCAAACGCCTCGCAGCTACGTGATCACGGAGCTGATGCAGAGCGACCTCCACAAAGTCATCGTGTCTCCTCAGCCTCTCACCACCGACCACATCAAGGTCTTCCTCTACCAGATCCTCCGAGGTGAGACATCCACGCCGAGTCTGAGTCCGACCTCAGAACAGGGATCACGTCGCTGCTCTGAGCCGACGTGATCCCGACGGGGGGGGGGAGGAGCTTCAGGTTGTTTCTGGATGTTAAACCCGTAAAACTCTGCTTGATCTTCACAGACTGAGGCAGAGGTGGTTCCATGTGCATGTAAACCTCGTCTCCAAACACTTAACTAGCAAGTAGATTTTTTATTTTTTAGAGTTAAAAAGATAATACAAGGTGGGGGGGGGGGGGGGGGGGGGGGGGGGGGTGATAAGATTAATGCAGCATTTCAGATAATTATACACAAAAAGATACTGGGTTAGCACGGTAAATGAGTTAATGGATAAATAAAAAGCAGAATCAGATGGAGATCAGTGCAGAAGAGGATTAAGGCCACTGGAAAAAAATGAAATAAAATTCTGAGATTAAAGTCAGTATTCTGACTTTTTTCAGAACATTAAAAAAAAAACATTTCAGGAAAAAAAAATTCAATTTCTGAAAAATTCAGAATTCTGACTTTAATCTTAGATTTTTTTTTTTTTTTTTCCAGTGGCTCTAATCCTCTTCCGTAGATCAGTCATAACGGTGTATAGTTCATAATTAGTGTGTATTGTAGGGAAGTGTTGAAGGCAGCAGTGGTATTGCTATAACAATAGAATAATAAAGTAATCATAACTACAATAATAATAATAATCACCATTACCACAATCATATAAAATCATATTAATGATTAGGGCTGCACAATTAATCGTTAAAAGATCGTGATCTCAATTCACACATACATGCAATCTCAATTCTACCCACAACAATTCTGAAACATTTTTAATCACGAGCTTATCACAAATAAGTTTCCATTCTTCCCAGATTTTTTCAAGCGCCCCTCAAATGCAACACTGCCGTTGCCTCCCCACCCCCTAACCAATGTTAAAGAACTACAACTATGCATCTGCCAAAGAAATGCTCCAACAAAGCTCTTGTGCAAACACATGCTTTATTTTGAATAACCTTTTGAACAGGTTGTTTTGTTTGTTTTGTTAAAGTTTATTTGTGCAATAAATACTTTTAGGGAAAAAAAAAATCGTTTTAGAGAATCGTGATCTTAATTTTAAGCAGAAAAATCATGATTCACATTTTTACCAGAATCGTGCAGCCCTATTAATGATAATAAAGATAATCTTATTACTGCTATCTTAACTACAACGGGCTACATTCAGCTCTGAAAACAGCTCAAAAGTCCCGCCTCTTCCACTACGACAGCAAGATGGCGTCTGTTTAGTGTGAGAAATGCGCTTCGTTCTGCTCTGGATTTTTGACCGATTTTATGGCATCCGGGTTTTTCAGAGCTCTGAGTTTTAGATGAAACCACATTTACACTCAAAAGTAGTGAACCACGAGGTGCAGGTGCGCGGACTGAGACGGACGCTTTCCCAGCAATGAGCAGCTTCACTGGGCCAGTAATCAGTCACAGTTTTAACCAGAATTAAAATTTCAGACGGTATTTGTAATCGTTGGGAATTTTATCATGGTTAACCATTTTACAGCTAATCGTTCCACCCTTCCAGAAACTTCTCTGGATATGAACCCCCCCCCCCAAACGGTAGCTCAGCCCTGCTGAATGATGCCTTCATGAACTCTGCAACGAACCTTGCCGTTACATGACAATGTAGATATGAGGCGTGATTTAATAACCGAATAATTTATGACGGCTGATCTGCCGACGGAGCAGGTGAAAAGTCTGGTTCATAGAGCCGAGGTTCAGAACGAGCCTCCGTTATTAACTCGCTGACTGCCAGACGTTCGACGCTATGCAAACACTGAGTCTATCAAAGGAAAGCGTCACTCTGTTCTTTCATCAGGAAAAAAAAACGCATTCCTAGCATTTTCCGTTCTTTTGTAATCTGCAGTAGAAAATGAGGTCGTTGCAGCAAAAACACTGCTTTTCACCAAAAAGCTGAGAAAACACACGTTTCATGCAGCAGGTGGAAAAGTGACTTTGATGCCAATATTTTTACTTTAGTGACGCCTCCAACATCTGAGCAGCTGTTTACGACTATGAAACAACAAAAACAACACTAGTCGTCTTCAAAATTATTCACACGCTCCAGTTAAAGAAGGAAAAATCAGCTGTTAGTGAACTAAGTTGAAATTGACAATAATATATAAAAATTCTTTAAAAATCATGACATTGATTTTGAATTGTGGTTCAACAGAAATATTAAAAGCAGACACACAAAAAATAAAACAAGTAAACAAACATGATGGAGCTCCGAAGATAAAATGTTGCTTAGCAACACTTTGAGACAATCACTGCAATCAGGTGTTTCTGTAACGTCCAATCAGACGTCTGCACCTGTTCACAGGTATGTTGGTTCATGTTCATGGGAAAGATGCTCTGATGTGTCTGAGACAGTTTTGTTTTTTTGTTTTTTAAAAATATTATTTCCAACCACGATTCAAAAGCAATAATTTATTTCTCTAAATTATAATTTTATAAATTTTTATTTATTATAAGTTTCTTTAGTTTCTTGTGATTTGAATTATTATTGAGAATTGATCATTTTCTTTAATTGGAGGGTGTGAGTGATTTTTATGAACTGTAAGCTTTAACCGGGTTGTGTGTTTGTGTGTTTGTGTGTTTGTGTGGTTGTGTGTTTGTGTGTTTGTGTGGTTGTGTGGTTGTGTGTTTGTGTGGTTGTGTGTTTGTGTGGTTGTGTGTTTGTGTGTTTGTGTGGTTGTGTGTTTGTGTGGTTGTGTGTTTGTGTGGTTGTGTGTTTGTGTGTTTGTGTGGTTGTGTGGTTGTGTGTTTGTGTGGTTGTGTGTTTGTGTGGTTGTGTGTTTGTGTGTTTGTGTGGTTGTGTGGTTGTGTGTTTGTGTGGTTGTGTGTTTGTGTGGTTGTGTGTTTGTGTGTTTGTGTGGTTGTGTGTTTGTGTGGTTGTGTGGTTGTGTGTTTGTGTGTTTGTGTGTTTGTGTGTTTGTGTGGTTGTGTGTTTGTGTGGTTGTGTGTTTGTGTGTTTGTGTGTTTGTGTGGTTGTGTGTTTGTGTGGTTGTGTGTTTGTGTGTTTGTGTGGTTGTGTGTTTGTGTGTTTGTGTGTTTGTGTGGTTGTGTGTTTGTGTGGTTGTGTGTTTGTGTGTTTGTGTGTTTGTGTGTTTGTGTGGTTTGTGTGTTTGTGTGTTTGTGTGGTTGTGTGGTTGTGTGTTTGTGTGGTTGTGTGTTTGTGTGGTTGTGTGGTTGTGTGTTTGTGTGGTTGTGTGTTTGTGTGGTTGTGTGTTTGTGTGGTTGTGTGTTTGTGTGTTTGTGTGGTTGTGTGGTTGTGTGTTTGTGTGGTTGTGTGTTTGTGTGGTTGTGTGTTTGTGTGGTTGTGTGTGTGTTTGTGTGTTTGTGTGTTTGTGTGGTTGTGTGTTTGTGTGTTTGTGTGTTCAGGTCTGAAGTATCTGCACTCGGCCGGGATTCTGCATCGAGACATCAAACCCGGAAACCTGCTGGTCAACAGCAACTGTCTGCTGAAGGTGACGCTCCGTTCGTCTGCTTCTGTCCTCACGCACGGCCGAGTTTTACGTCCTCGGAGCTACGCAGGACCGGAACCTGGTTCTGCTCCGGGACTGGAGACAGAAACCTGGTTCTGCTCCAGGACCGGAAACCTGGTTCTGCTCCGGGACCAGAGACAGAAACCTGGTTCTGCTCCAGGACCGGAGACAGAAACCTGGTTCTGCTCCAGGACCGGAGACAGAAACCTGGTTCTGCTCCGGGACCAGAGACAGAAACCTGGTTCTGCTCCGGGACCAGAGACAGACCGCAACATTTCGTGAAATCTCATGAGATTTCACTGTTTTGCTTTGAAATCTCGTGAGATTTCGTGAAATCGATCGATACCATGTTTTTACGTATTGATATATTGGCATATGAAAATCATTCGATATTTCAGTGGATCGATATTTTGTCACACCCCTTTACATTATATAGAAATAGATTTAATATCAACCCAAAAGGCTGATGTATTAAATAAATGTACAAAGACTAAAATTCAGGATGTTTTTGCAATAATTTTAGAAAGTTTAGTAAAGATGCGATACAGTTTCATATAGTTGTTTCTTAAAAAACGTCATTTTTATATTTGTCTCCATTAACTGATGTCTTTCCCATTTTAGTTTTCGTTTTTTTTTGTCAGTTTTAGTTAACCATAATACCCTTGCGTCCGGCCTCTTACCCCGCCCTGTCCCTGCTCAGATCTGCGACTTCGGCCTGGCCCGCGTGGAGGAGCCCGACCCGTCTCGTCACATGACCCAGGAGGTGGTGACCCAGTACTACCGCGCGCCGGAGGTGCTGATGGGCTGCCGGCACTACGGCTCGGCCATCGACGTGTGGTCGGTGGGCTGCATCTTCGCCGAGCTGCTGGGCCGGCGGATCCTGTTCCAGGCTCAGAGCCCCATCCAGCAGGTGAGACCGGGACGGGAAGGTCCGCCTTGTTCAGGACCGATGCCTGCAGGTCTGTCCTCACCTGTCTCCTCCTCTGGTCCAGCTGGACCTGATCACAGACCTGCTGGGAACGCCGCCGCTGTCGGCCCTTGCTTCGGCCTGTGAAGGAGCCAGAGCCCACATCCTGAGGGGGCCCCACAAACCGGTACGTCAGCTCAGCCGGGGGGGGGGGCTGGCGCTGGACAGATCCTTACTGGAAATGAGACCTTGTATCGCATCAAGTTAAACCTGTACAAATAAAGAGAAAATTCTAATTGTAATTAGTCATGTTTGATATTGAGGTTTTTACCGATATCTGATATACCGATATTGCCCAACTAGATGTGGGAAAAATATTGATACAATTAAATGTCGCAATATTTTCATATGTCAATATCATAGCAATATTTTAAAATGCGGTATCGATCTATTTTACTCACGAAATCTCGCAAAATTTCATTAGTTAATACAGAAACTAGAATCTGATAGGCTACCACCATCATGTGGTACAGAAGCTAGAATCTGATAGGCTACCACCATCATGTGGTACAGAAGCTAGAATCTGATAGGCTACCATCATCATGTGACACAGAAGCTAGAATCTGATAGGCTACCACCATCATGTGGTACAGAAGTTAGAATCTGATAGGCTACCACCATCATGTGATACAGAAGCTAGAATCTGATAGGCTACCACCATCATGTGATACAGATGCTAGAATCTGATAGGCTACCACCATCATGTGGTACAGAAGCTAGAATCTGATAGGCTACCACCATCATGTGATACAGAAGCTAGAATCTGATAGGCTACCACCATCATGTGATACAGAAGCTAGAATCTGATAGGCTACCACCATCATGTGACACAGAAGCTAGAATCTGATAGGCTACCACCATCATGTGGTACAGAGGCTAGAATCTGATAGGCTACCACCATCATGTGACATAGAAGCTAGAATCTGATAGGCTACCACCATCATGTGATACAGAAGCTAGAATCTGATAGGCTACCGCCATCATGTGACACAGAAGCTAGAATCTGATAGGCTACCACCATCATGTGGTACAGAGGCTAGAATCTGATAGGCTACCACCATCATGTGACATAGAAGCTAGAATCTGATAGGCTACCACCATCATGTGATACAGAAGCTAGAATCTGATAGGCTACCGCCATCGTGTGACACAGAAGCTAGAATCTGATAGGCTACCACCATCATGTGACACAGACGCTAGAATCTGATAGGCTACCGCCATCATGTGACACAGATGCTAGAATCTGATAGGCTCCCGCCATCATGTGGTACAGAAGCTAGAATCTGATAGGCTACCACCATCATGTGATACAGAAGCTAGAATCTGATAGGCTACCACCATCATGTGATGCAGAAACTAGAATCTGATAGGCTACCACCATCATGTGACACAGAAGCTAGAATCTGATAGGCTACCACCATCATGTGATGCAGAAGCTAGAATCTGATAGGCTACCACCATCATGTGATGCAGAAACTAGAATCTGATAGGCTACCACCATCATGTGACACAGAAGCTAGAATCTGATAGGCTACCACCATCATGTGATGCAGAAACTAGAATCTGATAGGCTACCACCATCATGTGACACAGAAGCTAGAATCTGATAGGCTACCACCATCATGTGATGCAGAAACTAGAATCTGATAGGCTACCACCATCATGTGATACAGAAGCTAGAATCTAATAGGCTACCACCATCATGTGACACAGATGCTAGAATCTGATAGGCTACCGCCATCATGTGACACAGATGCTAGAATCTGATAGGCTCCTGCCATCATGTGGTACAGAAGCTAGAATCTGATAGGCTACCACCATCATGTGATACAGATGCTAGAATCTGATAGGCTACCACCATCATGTGACACAGATGCTAGAATCTGATAGGCTACCACCATCATGTGACACAGAAGCTAGAATCTGATAGGCTACCACCATCATGTGATACAGAAGCTAGAATAAAAAAAAAAAAAAAAAAAAAAAAAAAAAAACTGATAGGCTACCACCATCATGTGACACAGAAGCTAGAATCTGATAGGCTACCACCATCATGTGATACAGAAGCTAGAATCTGATAGGCTACCACCATCATGTGATACAGATGCTAGAATCTGATAGGCTACCACCATCATGTGACACAGATGCTAGAATCTGATAGGCTACCACCATCATGTGATACAGAAGCTAGAATCTGATAGGCTACCACCATCATGTGATACAGAAGCTAGAATCTGATAGGCTACCACCATCATGTGATACAGAAGCTAGAATCTGATAGGCTACCACCATCAAGTGACACAGAAGCTAGAATCTGATAGGCTACCACCATCATGTGATACAGAAGCTAGAATCTGATAGGCTACCACCATCATGTGATACAGAAGCTAGAATCTGATAGGCTACCACCATCATGTGATACAGAAGCTAGAATCTGATAGGCTACCACCATCATGTGATACAGAAGCTAGAATCTGATAGGCTACCACCATCATGTGATACAGAAGCTAGAATCTGATAGGCTACCACCATCATGTGATACAGAAGCTAGAATCTGATAGGCTACCACCATCATGTGATACAGAAGCTAGAATCTGGCTGCTTTTATCATTTCTTTGCATAAATCTCTCAGAAGTGTAAATAAACTCCATGTTTTTTACCTGTACAGTCGTATCTTCATACACAAAAAAGTATCGAAACCGATATTTTGTCTGACTGGTATCGAAGTATTGACTGCACGGTATCGATAGGTCCATCCCCAGCTCGTCCCACAAACACATCTTCCGTACACACGTGTGGCTCTATTTTAAAGGAAACAGTCTTTCCCAGCATGAGATTCATTTATCAAAAGTTTTATTACAAAAAATAATCCAGTGAAGTTTGGTTTGAGATTAAATCCGCTCGTCATCAACGATCCTCCTCTAGGCAGCTTGTGAAAGCCGCTAGATGTTTGTGTATTCTATCTTCTGCTTCTCATCAGCTTCCTACTTTATTGACAGACTCAGCTGATCAGCGTTTAGCTGCTGAAGAGGCAGAAAAACCGTCTGAACCATGTCTGGTTTCTGCTGTCAGCTGTTCACCTCAGATTAGATCGGAAACAGACACGACATGTTCCTGGAGAGCTCCGTGTTTACCGTCTGGTGGAGGAAACACCGTTGGAGTCATTGATCTTTGCTCAGTCCTCATTTCTCTTCCTGTTTTTCTTACAATGTGACTTATTAACCCTTAAAACTCCAAAAGATACCCAACTCCCAAAAATATGGATATCACCACCAGCTCTGCAGAGACGGCAGTGTGTAACTGTAAATTATGACTGGGATTAAAGGTTCTGATACTGACTGGGATTAAAGGTTCTGATGCCGACTGGGATTAAAGGTTCTGATGCTGACTGGGATTAAAGGTTCTGATGCTGACTGGGATTAAAGGTTCTGATACTGACTGGGATTAAGGGTTCTGATGCTGACTGGGATTAAAGGTTCTGATGCTGACTGGGATTAAAGGTTCTGATGCTGACTGGGATTAAAGGTTCTGATGCTGACTGGGATTAAAGGTTCTGATGCTGACTGGGATTAAAGGTTCTGATACTGACTGGGATTAAGGGTTCTGATACTGACTGGGATTAAAGGTTCTGATGCTGACTGGGATTAAAGGTTCTGATGCTGACTGGGATTAAAGGTTCTGATACTGACTGGGATTAAGGGTTCTGATGCTGACTGGGATTAAAGGTTCTGATGCCCACTGGGATTAAAGGTTCTGATGCTGACTGGGATTAAAGGTTCTGATGCCCACTGGGATTAAAGGTTCTGATGCCCACTGGGATTAAAGGTTCTGACACTGACTGGGATTAAAGGTTCTGACACTGACTGGGATTAAAGGTTCTGATACTGACTGGGATTAGAGGTTCTGATGCCGACTGGGATTAAAGGTTCTGACACTGACTGGGATTAAAGGTTCTGATGCCGACTGGGATTAAAGGTTCTGATGCTGAATGGGATTAAAGGTTCTGATGCTGACTGGGATTAAAGGTTCTGATGCTGACTGGGATTAAAGGTTCTGACACTGACTGGGATTAAAGGTTCTGATGCCGACTGGGATTGAAGGTTCTGATGCTGACTGGGATTAAAGGTTCTGATTCTGACTGGGATTAAAGGTTCTGATGCTGACTGGGATTAAAGGTTCTGATGCTGACTGGGATTAAAGGTTCTGATGCTGACTGGGATTAGAGGTTCTGATGCTGACTGGGATTAAAGGTTCTGATACTGACTGGGATTAGAGGTTCTGATACTGACTGGGATTAAAGGTTCTGATACTGACTGGGATTAAAGGTTCTGATGCTTACTGGGATTAGAGGTTCTGGATGCTGACCGGGATTAGAGGTTCTGGATACTGACTGGGATTAGAGGTTCTGATACTGACTGGGATTAGAGGTTCTGATACTGACTGGGATTAAAGGTTCTGATACTGACTGGGATTAGAGGCTCTGGATGCTGACTGGGATTAAAGGTTCTGATACTGACTGGGATTAGAGGTTCTGGATGCTGACTGGGATTAAAGGTTCTGATGCTGACTGGGATTAAAGGTTCTGGCTGATGACTGGGATTAAAGGTTCTGATGCTGACTGGGATTAAAGGTTCTGGCTGATGACTGGGATTAAAGGTTCTAGATGCTGACTGGGATTAAAGGTTCTGATGCTGACTGGGATTAAAGGTTCTGATGCTGACTGGGATTAAAGGTTCTGATGCTGACTGGGATTAAAGGTTCTGATGCTGACTGGGATTAAAGGTTCTGATGCTGACTGGGATTAAAGGTTCTGATACTGACTGGGATTAAAGGTTCTGATACTGACTGGGATTAAAGGTTCTGGATGCTGACTGGGATTAGAGGTTCTGATACTGACTGGGATTAGAGGTTCTGATGCTGACTGGGATTAGAGGTTCTGATACTGACTGGGATTAGAGGTTCTGGATGCTGACTGGGATTAGAGGTTCTGATACTGACTGGGATTAGAGGTTCTGGATACTGACTGGGATTAAAGGTTCTAGATGATGACTGGGATTAAAGGTTCTGATGCTGACTGGGATTAAAGGTTCTGATGATGACTGGGATTAAAGGTTCTAGATGATGACTGGGATTAAAGGTTCTAGATGATGACTGGGATTAAAGGTTCTGATGCTGACTGGGATTAAAGGTTCTGATACTGACTGGGATTAGAGGCTCTGGATGCTGACTGGGATTAAAGGTTCTGATGCTGACTGGGATTAGAGGTTCTGATACTGACTGGGATTAAAGGTTCTGATACTGACTGGGATTAGAGGTTCTGATACTGACTGGGATTAAAGGTTCTGATACTGACTGGGATTAAAGGTTCTGGATGCTGACTGGGATTAGAGGTTCAGCTTCCTCACACATGGTCTTCTTCTGCTCCTCAGCCGTCGCTCTCGGTTCTCTACATGCTGTCCGACGGCGCCACCCACGAGGCCGTGCACCTCCTCTGTCGCATGCTGGTCTTCGACCCGGTGAGTTCAGACAGAACCTGAGCTGAGGCGACGGTTTGACGTCAGAGCGAGCTTGTCATTTCTTCTTCTCTGCGCACATCCAGGCTAAAAGGATCTCGGGCAGCGACGCGCTGTCCCACCCGTACCTGGACGAGGGCCGTCTCCGCTACCACACCTGCATGTGTCAGTGCTGCTACTCCGTTCCCAGCGGCCGAGTTTACACCCGGGACTTCGAGCCGGTCGCCGAGCGGCCGTTCAGCCACAGCTACGAGAACAGCCTGCTGTCTGTGTGGCAGGGAAAAGGTTCCGCTTCTCACGTTCTCACACCTGTACTGTAGAACTCCCATCACGTCCCAGATTAGGAATCAGAGGGAAGAAGAAGAGATTAATTTATGGTCATGTGAAGCTCTGATGATCTTCTGTTTTCAGAGTTGATCCATCGCTTCATCACAGAGCACCAGCAGGGAAAACGGGTGCCGCTCTGCATCAACCCTCAGAGCGCTGCCTTCAAGACCTTCATCAGGTGAGGCAGAGGAGCGGGAGATTACCGTGTTGTAGACAGACATGTCCTAGACTGACATGCCGTAGATTGATATGTCATAGATTACCATGTCGTAGACTGACAGGTTGTAGACTGACGTGGTAGATTGACGTGTCATAGATTAACATGTTGTAGATTGACGTCGTAGATTACCATGTCGTAGACTGACATGTCGTAGATTACCATGTCGTAGATTGACATGTCGTAGATTGACATGTCGTAGATTGACATGTCGTAGAATGACATGTCGTAGATTGACATGTCGTAGATTAACATGTCGTAGATTGACATGTCGTAGAATGACATGTCGTAGATTTCCATGTCGTAGATTGACATGTCGTAGATTGACATGTCGTAGATTACCATGTTGTAGACTGACATGTCGTAGATTACCATGTTGTAGACTGACATATCGTAGATGGACATGTCGTAGATTGACATGTCGTAGATTGACATGTCGTAGATTGACATGTCGTAGATTGACATGTCGTAGATTGACATGTCGTAGATTGACATGTCGTAGATTTCCATGTCGTAGACTGACATGTCGTAGATTCCCATGTTGTAGACTGACATGTCGTAGATTGACATGTCGTAGATTGACATGTCGTAGATTACCATGTCGTAGATTGACATGTCGTAGATTGACAGGTCGTAGACTGACATGTCGTAGACTGACATGTCGTAGACTGACATGTCGTAGATTGACAGGTTGTAGACTGACATGTCGTAGATTGACATGTCGTAGATTACCATGTCGTAGATTGACATGTCGTAGATTGACATGTCGTAGATTACCATGTCGTAGACTGACATGTCGTAGATTACCATGTCGTAGGCTGACATGTCATAGGTTAACATGTCCGAGACTGACATGCCGTAGATTGATATGTCATAGATTACCATGTCGTAGACTGACAGGTTGTAGACTGACGAGGTAGATTGACATGTCGTAGATTGACATGTCGTAGATAACCATGTTGTAGACATGTCGTAGATTACCATGTTGTAGACTGACATGTCGTAGATTGATATGTCGTAGATTACCATGTCGTAGAATGACATGTCGTAGATTACCATGTCGTAGATTGACATGTCCTAGATTGACATGTCGTAGATTGATATGTCGTAAATTGACATGTCGTAGATTACCATGTCGTAGACTGACATGTTGTAGATTGACATGTTGTAGATTACCATGTCGTAGATTGATATGTCGTAGATTACCATGTCGTAGATTGACATGTCGTAGATTGCCATGTCCTAGACTGAAGATGTAGAATACCATGTCGTAGATTGACATGTCGTAGATTACCATGTCGTAGACTGACATGTCGTAGATTTACCATGTCGTAGACTGACATGTCGTAGATTACCATGTCGTAGATTGACATGTCGTAGATTGCCATGTCGTAGACTGACATGTCGTAGATTGACATGTCGTAGATTGACCATGTCGTAGATTGACATGTCGTAGATTACCATGTCGTAGACTGACATGTCGTAGATTGCCATGTCGTAGATTGACATGTCGTAGATTACCATGTCGTAGACTGACATGTCGTAGATTGACATTGTGATTGAGATGTCGTAGATTACATGTCGTAGACTGACATGTCGTAGATTGACATGTCGTAGATTGACATGTCGTAGATTACCATGTCGTAGACTGACATGTCGTAGATTAACATGTCGTAGATTGACATGTCGTAGATTGACATGTCGTAGACTGACATGTCGTAGACTGACATGTCGTAGATTGACATGTCGTAGATTACCATGTCGTAGACTGACATGTCGTAGATTACCATGTCGTAGATTGACATGTCGTAGATTACCATGTCGTAGACTGAAATGTCGTAGATTTCCATGTCGTAGATTGACATGTCGTAGATTACCATGTGTAGACTGACATGTCGTAGATCTGACATGTCGTAGATTACCATGTCGTAGATTGACATGTCGTAGACTACCATGTCGTAGACTAACATGTTGTAGATTGACATGTCGTAGATTACCATGTCGTAGATTGACATGTCGTAGATTACCATGTCGTAGATTGACATGTCGTAGATTACCATGTCGTAGACTGACATGTCGTAGACTGACATGTCGTAGACTGACATGTCGTAGATTGACATGTCGTAGATTGACATGTCGTAGACTGACATGTCGTAGATTGACATGTCGTAGATTACCATGTCGTAGATTGACATGTCGTAGATTACCATGTCGTAGACTGAAATGTCGTAGATTACCATGTCGTAGATTGACATGTATTAGATTACCATGTTGTAGAATGACATGTCGTAGATTGATATGTCGTAGATTAACATGTCGTAGATTGACATGTCGTAGATTACCATGTCGTAGACTGAAATGTCGTAGATTACCATGTCGTAGATTGACATGTATTAGATTACCATGTTGTAGAATGACATGTCGTAGATTACCATGTCGTAGATTACCATGTCGTAGATTGACATGTATTAGATTACCATGTCGTAGACTGAAATGTCGTAGATTACCATGTCTCAGCCTGACATGTCTTAAATTGACATGTTGTAGACTGACATGTTGTAGATTGACATGTCATAGACTGACATGTCTTAAATTGACATGTTGTAGATTTCTGCGCCGTCTGCACTGATTATTTTGGAGCGGTGATGTAACGGTGACGTCTCTGTCCTCAGGTCCACAGCATGGCACTCCTCCAAGGTGTCCAGGAAGGAGGAGAGATGAGCGCTCTTTGTCTGGGCCACGAGGAGCGACAGCGGTCTGAGGCAGGATTTCATCTGCCGAGGCATCTGCAGAGTTCCGGTCGTCTTTTTTCTTTTCTCCTCCGTGCGGAGGGGAGGGGAAACGACACGCCCGACCACCACAGACCCCGCCTCATGAAACACGTGCCCCCTGCGAGCCCGCGACGTTCCCCGATTACGAAAACCCGAAGGGGCGACGCTCGAGACGTTTCCGGTGCTGAATTCCAGAAGAAAACCAAATCGCTGCTGAAGATGAGGAAGATCAGGACTGATCCCGGTACTGGACTGGACCCCCCCCCAGTGTGTCCTCCTTATGGAAATATGCGTTTAACTCTGGTAGAATTAGTGGTTTCCTCTTTGTAAATCATTCCAGGCCCGCGCCGCCAGTGGGCGGAGCTAAAGCTGATCACATGACGCCATCACCCGCCAAACACCGCCAAGTCTGATTTTTATGGTTTTAATGCATCCAAACATCACTCACTGTGTTGTCGTCATGGCGACAGTAATGCAACTCAACAGATGTAGCAGGTTGATCCGCTTCCAGCCTTCCGGACGTTCGATTTCTGGGAATGACGACTGGGAGTTTTCTTTCGGAAAGAGGCTGGAACGGGTGTCGTCCCACCACGCCTCAGATGTCCCACTCAGCCCCCCCGTCTTTTCTCTCTAAGTTATTGTTGGTGTGGCGGTCTGTTACCTCAAACCCTGAAGACGAGACGGTGACGTGAAGCCGAGGACGCCGTGGAGGACGCCGTGGAGGACGCCGTGGAAGACGCCGGGGAGGACGCGGCTCCTCCGGACCGGTTTTACCTCGCGCCGGTCTCTCGGCGCCGCTCTGGACGGAAGGACGTCGTCGGTGAAATGCTGCTGTTGTTCGTGTTTTAGTTTTAGTTCGAGCTCAGGTGCGACGTCGTAGACTCGGAACTGTATAAAGACACACCAGGACGCACCAGTGTTGGTCCTGGTCCACCGGACCTGAAGGTTCCTCCGGTTCTGTTTCCACTCCGGTCCAGTCCAGGTGAGGATGAGGAGGATGCAGATCCTGCTGGACTTCCTCATCGGTCCTGCAGCGGTTTTTCCTCTCAGAGCATTTTCTCAGTAGCAGGTCGTTGCTCTCACAGACATCTGGAGACATCTGGAGACGGTCTAAAGTTGTTCTGGAGACATCCGAGACCTGTTTGTGGTGTGTTTAATGTCTACTTGTCCTTTTCAGGACTGATGAGATGTCCAACTGTCCTCAAGCAGAAAGACTCATTTGGCACTTGTGCTGAAACTTATCAGAGTTCTTAAAGAAACCTTTAGACCCGAAGTACTGAAACCAGCCCAGCACCTTGAACGCATCACTGATGTTGGGGACCCTGAACGCATCGATGTGTCGTTTGGGATCCTGAACGCATCGATGTGTCGTTTGGGACCCTGAACGCATCGATGTGTCGTTTGGGACCCTGAACGCATCGGTGTGACATTTGGGACCCTTAACGCATCGATTTGTCGTTTGGGACCCTGAACGCATCGCTGTGACGTTGGGGACCCTTAACGCATTGCTGTGACGTTGGGGACCCTGAACGCATTGCTGTGACGTTGGGGACCCTGAACGCATCGCTGTGACGTTGGGGACCCTGAACGCATCGCTGTGACGTTGGGGACCCTGAACGCATTGCTGTGACGTTGGGGACCCTGAACGCATCGCTGTGACGTTGGGGACCCTGAACGCATTGCTGTGACGTTGGGGACCCTGAACGCATCACTGTGACGTTGGGGACCCTGAACGCATCACTGTGACGTTTGGGACCCTGAACGCATCGCTGTGACGTTGGGGACCCTGAACGCATCGCTGTGACGTTGGGGACCCTGAACGCATCGCTGTGACGTTGGGGACCCTGAACGCATCTGTGTGATGTTTTAAGATCCTGAACGCATCGCTGTGACGTTGGGGACCCTGAACGCATTGCTGTGACGTTGGGGATCCTGAACGCATCGCTGTGACGTTGGGGACCCTGAACGCATCGCTGTGATGTTGGGGACCCTGAACGCATCGCTGTGACGTTTGGGACCCTGAACGCATCGCTGTGACGTTGGGGACCCTGAACGCATCGATGTGACGTTGGGGATCCTGAACGCATCTGTGTGATGTTTTAAGATCCTGAACGCATCGCTGTGACGTTGGGGACCCTGAACGCATCACTGTGACGTTGGGGATCCTGAACGCATCTGTGTGATGTTTTAAGATCCTGAACGCATCGCTGTGACGTTTGGGATCCTGAACGCATCTGTGTGATGTTTTAAGATCCTGAACGCATCGCTGTGACGTTTGGGACCCTGAACGCATCTGTGTGATGTTTAAAGATCCTGAACGCATCGCTGTGACGTTTGGGACCCTGAACGCATCGCTGTGACGTTGGGGACCCTGAACGCATCTGTGTGATGTTTTAAGATCCTGAACGCATCGCTGTGACGTTGGGGACCCTGAACGCATCGCTGTGACGTTTGGGATCCTGAACGCATCGCTGTGACGTTGGGGACCCTGAACGCATCGCTGTGACGTTTGGGATCCTGAACGCATCGCTGTGACGTTTGGGATCCTGAACGCATCGCTGTGACGTTGGGGACCCTGAACGCATCGCTGTGACGTTGGGGACCCTGAACGCATCTGTGTGATGTTTTAAGATCCTGAACGCATCGCTGTGACGTTGGGGACCCTGAACGCATCGCTGTGACGTTGGGGACCCTGAACGCATCGCTGTGACGTTGGGGACCCTGAACGCATCGCTGTGACGTTGGGGACCCTGAACGCATCGCTGTGACGTTGGGGACCCTGAACGCATCGCTGTGACGTTGGGGACCCTGAACGCATCGCTGTGACGTTGGGGACCCTGAACGCATCGCTGTGACGTTTGGGACCCTGAACGCATCGCTGTGACGTTGGGGACCCTGAACGCATCGCTGTGACGTTGGGGACCCTGAACGCATCGCTGTGACGTTGGGGACCCTGAACGCATCGCTGTGACGTTTGGGACCCTGAACGCATCGCTGTGACGTTTGGGACCCTGAACGCATCGCTGTGACGTTTGGGACCCTGAACGCATCGCTGTGACGTTTGGGACCCTGAACGCATCGCTGTGACGTTGGGGACCCTGAACGCATCTGTGTGATGTTTTAAGATCCTGAACGCATCGCTGTGACGTTGGGGACCCTGAACGCATCGCTGTGACGTTGGGGACCCTGAACGCATCGCTGTGACGTTTGGGACCCTGAAAGAATCAAACAAAGCTCTGATGCCTTCAGGGTCACAGCAGCGAATGCAAACAGGGATTTTCCTGCTGCAGGACTGGGACCTGGACTCTGACCTGTGAGGAAGACCAGCTCTGTGGTCCTCGACAGAAACCGCCGACATCACGGTCTGACTGGTGGTTCTGAACCTGAACCAGCTCTGAACTGGTTCCAGTTGGTTAAAGGTGGAAACTGGACTGGAACTGGACTCTGGAGGAACCTGCAGGTCCTGGAAACCGGGTCGGTCCTCACAGTCGGATGAATTTCGTCTTTTTGTATTCGCCCTGAACCTCCAGCAGGCGGGTCCCCTCGCGGCGGCCCCTCCGTCTCCTGGACCGGGACATTGTGGAACCCCTGAAACCTCAGCCGGTCCTGTTCGGGAACCCGGTCTCCGTGGCGACGCCGAGACCACTTGTATATCTGCATGTGTATATTTATTAGCCCGTGGAGAGCAGTTGGGTTTGGATGCTGTGCAATGGTTGAGTTTGTCGACAGAAACGTTCACGTTGTGGTCATTTAATTTAATTCATCTTAGGAGGTGATTTTATTTGTTTTTCTTTTTTTGTTTGTTTGTTGTGATTTAACTAGCTTCTTTAATTCTTCTTCTTCTCCTTCTGGAGTCCGGAGTCGTCGCGTTGGTTGTGTCCCGCTGACGCGTTGGTCACGTGACGGGCGGATGTTTCCTCGTTCAGAATCGGCTGCCGTCGCGCGTTGGATGGAATATTTAGGGATGCGTCCGTCATCGTGGCCACTTTGATTCCTGACGGTTTTTATTGATTCAGACTGGAAACGATCAAGTTAATGAGCCGCGAGCTTCACACAACCATGAAAGCAATAAAACCGCGTGGTCTTCGGATCGTTTGTGTCGTCAGAGCGACTCGTTAAAGGAACCGGCACCAGCCGGGGATTTGAGGCGCCGATGGCGGTTTTTGGGGCGATAACCGACCGGGACGCCTCCCTCCGGACTCCCGTGGTGGTATTAGTGAGATCCTTCCAGGTTAGCGGCAGTTGTTGAAGTAGACGACCCGTGTTTGGTCCTTCCCTCCCTGCACGCTGTCCTCAGATCGCTGCGTTCAGGATCTCGGCGTGGACGAACTTCTGTAGAGATTAGATCGTTTTTTCTTCTGACAAAAGAAACTTGATGTGTTTTATTCTAATTCTAAATATGGATCTGATGTTTTAAAATGATGTTTTTGTCTTTGTTTTAGCTAAAGAGTTTTCTGTTGTTGTTTTTTTTTTTTTTTAATTTTAATTTTTGAGCTGTGTTCCCGACAAATACTTGAATTTCTTAAAAACTGTTTAGACTTTAAGTAGTGAATGACCATAAATAAATAAATGGACACTGGATGACATCCCTCATCTGTCTCATTATTATGGGGTTGAATTACAACATCAGTTCATTTATAGATTTAAATCTTCAGCACTAAATTAATGAGAGGAAAGTGTGAAGTATAAACCGATGGAGGGTGAAAGCGGGTCAAACCGGTTCTGTCCGCTACTGAAGCGTTCACCTGTTTTTCTGAATTAACAAAATAATTTAAAAAAATAAATAAAATCGTTTCTTTTTCTGAATTGAGAATTTTTACAAAACGAATAAAAACGTTTTTCTAAGCAGATGCTAAAGATCCAAAAGATCCAGTTTAAACTGGTTCTTTACTAAGTCGTCTGTTCAACACGACTCTGCTTCATCCTGCAGTCAGAAGACTTTTATTCTGAAGGAGTCACAGGAGGTAAGATCTGGTACCAGGACTGGACTGGAACTAGTCTGGTTCCGGGACTGGACTGGAGCTAGTCTGGTACCAGGTTTTAATTTGAACAGGTCCGGTCCGCCGGGATGGTGGGGGGCTGGCTGGGCTGTCTGGTCCAGGTAATTTGAACAGGTCCGGTACCGGTGGACTGGAAATGGTCTGGTTCCGGGACGGGACTGGAGCTAGTCTGGTACTAGGTTTTAATTTGAACAGGTCCGGTACCAGGACTGGACTGGAACTAGTCTGGTACTATACCAGGTTTTGACTGGAACTGGTCTGGTTCTGGGACTGCACTGGAACTAGTCTGGTACTGTACAAGGTTTGGACGGGAAATGGTCTGGTACCAGGACTGGACTGGAACTATACTGGCACCAGGTTTAGACTGGCCTGGTATTGGGACTGGACTGGAACTGGTCTGGTACTGTACCAGGTTCAGACTGGAACTGGTCTGGTTCCGGGACTGGACTGGAACTAGTCTGGTACTGTACCAGGTTTTGACTGGAACTGGTCTGGTTCCGGGACTGGACTGGAACTGTGGTGTCAGGTGCTGGAACTGGTCTGGTTCCGGGACTGGACTGGAACTAGTCTGATACCAGGTTTAAACTTGAACAGGTCTGGTACCAGGACTGGACTGGAACTATACTGGCACCAGGTTTAGACTGGCCTGGTATTGGGACTGGACTGGAACTGGTCTGGTACTGTACCAGGTTCAGACTGGAACTGGTCTGGTTCCGGGACTGGACTGGAACTAGTCTGGTACTGTACCAGGTTTTGACTGGAACTGGTCTGGTTCTGGGACTGGACTGGAACTAGTCTGATACCAGGTTTAAACTTGAACAGGTCTGGTACCAGGACTGGACTGGAGCTAGTCTGGTACTGTACCAGGTTTAGACTGGAACTGGTCTGGTACCAGGACTGGACTGGAACTAGTCTGGTTCTGGGATTGGACTGGAGCTAGTCTGGTACCAGGTTTAGACAGGAACTGATCTGGTGCCAGGACTGGACTGGAACCTGTCGAAAAAGACCAGTTTAGAGGATTCAGAGATGAAAGACCAGATCTGGATTTCTGAACAGAACTTTATCTGGAACGTCCAGATTTGAGTGAAAGAATGAAGCCTGAACGGATCAGAACATCTTCCCTGGATTTTTCTTTATCACGTTTACTGAGTCGGGAGGTAAATGGTTGTGATGTAAATGAGTTGTGTAGAATGTGGCTTGTGGATGATGATGCTGGTTTTAATCCCAGCCCTCCCATCACCACGCCTCTCTGACAGGTGGCAGCAGGAGGCTCCGCCCCCTCTGATCCTCTTCCCTGAGCTCCTGCAGAGCTTTCAGCACTCAGAACAGAAACTCACACAGTAAGCATGCTGGCCCTGGTGGCTGCTGGCTCCGTCTTCTTCCCCGGCCTCTTCCTGGCCTCCAGGCAGACTCTGCGGCTCCTGATGGGATGGAGCGAAGGTGACGCCGTGGTCGTGTCCACACGGTAAGAACATTAGAGAACGCCAAACCCAGATCCTGCTGCCACGGAAGCACGAGCATCAGGGTGGTTTTTCTTTCTCTATAGGCTGATTTGTCTGTTCTCTGAGTCTCCACTACCATCAGACCAGGACGTGAACTGGTGATGGATCCAGACCAGGACATGAGCCAGTAATGGATCAAGACTAAGACATGAATCAGTGATGGACCCAGACTGGGACACGAACCGGTGTTGGATCCAGACCGGGACATGAACCGGTATTGAATCTAGACTGAGACATGGAACCAGTGATGGACTCAGACTGGGACACGAACCGTTATTGGATCCAGACTGGGATATGAACCAGTGATGGACCCAGACTGGGACATGAACCGTTATTGGATCCAGACTGGGACATGAACCAGTGATGGACCCAGACTGGGACATGAACCGTTATTGGATCCAGACTGGGACACGAACCAGTGATGGATCCAGACTGGGACAGGAACCAGTGATGGATCAGACTGGGACAGGAGATGGATCCAAACCAGGACATAACCTTTGATGGATCCAGACTGGGACATGGACCGTTATTGGATCCAGACTGGGACATGAACCAGTGATGGATCCAGACTGGGACATGGACCGTTATTGGATCCAGACTGGGACATGAACCAGTGATGGATCCAGACATGAATCCAGTGGTGTTGCTAGGGTCTTATGGGGCTCCAAGCAAGAGGCATGGGGTGGGGGCCCAACAAGGGGCTTTTCTACTACGGTGTCATTTCATTGCAAAGTACAGGTACTACCCAAAAAATTAGAATACCCTGAAAAAGTTCATGTATTTCTGTAATTCAATTTAAAAGGTGCAATTTACATTTTTTTTTAGATAAATAATATGTGAATCAATATATTTCAAGCTTTTATTTGTTTGGATGTTGTTGATTAGAAGTTGCAGCTTTAGAAAACCTTAAATTCAAAAACTCAAAAAATGAGAATAGTGTGAAAAGCTCCAGTATTGTAGGTTCAGAGTGTCACATTCTAATCAGGTCAGTAATCCAAACACCTCCATAAGTACCCTGAGCTTTTAAAAAGTCTCTGTGTTGGTTTAGAAGAATCCACAATCATGGGGAAGATGCTGATCTGACAGTTGTGCAGAAAACCATCATTGACTCCCTGCACAAGGTGGAAAGACACAAAAAGTGATAGAAAAGAAGCTGGATGTTCTCAGAGTGTCTCAAAGCACATTAATGGACAGTTAAGTGGAAGGAAGAAGTGTGGAAGAAAACGGTGTAGAAGCCGGAGGGCTGACAGCAGCCTGGAGAAGATGGTCAGGAAAGGGCCTTTCAGACGTGTGGAGGACTTCATAAGGAATGGACCTGTGAGCTTCATCAAGTCCAGCATCAATGCAGCCGTCTACCAGGACATTTTGGACACCTTCATGCTTGCTTCAGTGGACCAGCTGTACGGGGATGCAGACTTCATCTTCCAGCAGGACTTGGCACCTGCCCACACTGCCAAAACTACCAAATCCTGCTTCAACAACCATGGATCACCATGCTGGATTGGCCCACAAACTCACCTGACCTGAACCCCATTGAAAACATGTGGGGCATCCTCAGAGAAAGCTGAACAGGAAGAGACCAAACAATAAAGAAGAACTCAAGGCTGTGATAGAAGCATGTTGGTCTCCATAACAGCTGAGATATGCCACAAGCTGCTAGCAACCAATGTCACGCCGGGTTAGCTGCTAGCATCCATGCCACGCCGGGTTAAAGCTGCTAGCATCCATGCCACGCCGGGTTAAAGCTGGTAGCATCCATGCCACGCCGGGTAAAAGCTGGTAGCATCCATGCCACGCCGGGTTAAAGCTGGTAGCATCCATGCCACGCTGGGTTAAAGCTGGTAGCATCCATGCCACGCCGGGTTAAAGCTGGTAGCATCCATGGTGCCACGCCCCCGGGTTAAAGCTGCTAGCATCCATGCCACGCCGGGTTATAGCTGCTAGCATCCATGCCACGCCGGGTTATAGCTGCTAGCATCCATGCCACGCCGGGTTAAAGCTGCTAGCATCCATGCCACGCCGGGTTAAAGCTGCTAGCATCCATGCCACGCCGGGTTATAGCTGCTAGCATCCATGCCACGCCGGGTTATAGCTGCTAGCATCCATGCCACGCCGGGTTATAGCTGCTAGCATTCATGCCACGCCGGGTTATAGCTGCTAGCATCCATGCCATGCCGGGTTAAGGAGTATTTCATGCAAAAGGGCCCAAAACAAAGTACTAAGTAAACATGCAAGATTTTTCTTTAGGAGGCCTGATATTTTTGTATTTAAAGTCCTTTTTAAATTGATTTCATGAAACATTTAAGTTTTTTTAGTTTTAGAATTTGAGGTTTTCTTAATCTGCAGCTTCTAATCAGCAACATTCAAACAAATAAAAACTTGAAATATGTTGATTTGCATATTATTTGTCTATACAATATGCAAATTGCACCCTCTAAGTTGAATTATAAAAATACATTAACTTTTTCACAAAATTCTAATTTTCTGGGTAGTACCTGTAAATGCCAATTCTTGTCTTTGCTGTGCAGTACAATTTGTCAGCCCATGGGGGCCCCCTAGAGACGGGGTGCAAGCAACTGCCTGGCTTGCCTGTCCACAAGCCTCGCCTCTGCATGAATCAGTGATGGGTCCAGACAGGGACATGAACCGGTGATGGATTCAGACCGGGACGTGAACCGGTGATGGATCCAGACCAGCATGTGAACCGGTGATGGATCCATGCTGGGCCATGAACCAATGATGGATCCAGACCGGGACATGAACCGGTGATGGATCCAGACCAGCATGTGAGCCGGTGATGGATCCATGCTGGGCCATGAACCGCGATGGATCCATGCTGGGACATGAACCAATGATGGATCCAGACTGGGACACAAACTGGTGATGGATCCAGACCGGGATGTGAACTGGTGATGGATCCAGACTGGGACACAAACTGGTGATGGATCCAGACCGGGATGTGAACTGGTGATGGATCCAGACTGGGACACAAACTGGTGATGGATCCAGACTGGGACATGAACCATTGTTGGATCCAGACCGGGATGTGAACTGATGATGGATCCAGACTGGGACATGAATCAGTGGTTGATCCAGACCGGGACTCAAACCGGTGATGGATCCAGACCGGGACATGAACCATTGTTGGATCCAGACCGGGATGTGAACTGATGATGGATCCAGACTGGGACATGAATCAGTGGTTGATCCAGACCGGGACTCAAACCGGTGATGGATCCAGACCGGGATATGAATCCGTGATGGATCCAGACCGGGACTCAAACTGGGGATGGATCCAGACTGGGACACAAACTGGTGATGGATCCAGACTGGGACATGAACCATTGTTGGATCCAGACCGGGATGTGAACTGATGATGGATCCAGACTGGGACATGAATCAGTGGTTGATCCAGACCGGGACTCAAACCGGTGATGGATCCAGACCGGGATATGAATCCGTGATGGATCCAGACCGGGACTCAAACTGGGGATGGATCCAGACTGGGACTCAAACCGGTGATGGATCCAGACTGGGACTCATGGATCCAGACTGGGACCTACAGGCTGTCATCTGTCACTCATAGTTTGTCTCTGCGCTCTCAGGCTGGTGTCGTCCCTCCAGGCCGTCATGGCCTCGTCAGCCGGATGCATCATTGCCTCGTCCTGCAGGGACGTCATGGAGGACAGGTGAGGACTGAACCTTCCCTTCAGTGCCATCATTTTACCTGCCAGTGGTGTCCATCCTTCCTGTCTTTAGGATCAGAGGTTATCCTCCCAAGTCCAGCTGTGACACCCCAAACAGACCCAGTTTCCGGTTTTGACCTGCTGTTCCAGTAAAATCCAGACCTGGTGTGTTCATTCAGATTTCTCACGCTCACTCACAGTTTGAGCTCCTTCTAGTCGCCTGTAATCTAATTAACAATCTGAGATTAATTAGCGTCCTGAGCCGAGCAGCAGAGCTATTTCAGTCCGTCTCTAATCCTCCTCGCTGGGCATGGCAGGAGGTGGAGGATGCGCTCCTCATTTCCCAGTCAAAGTGGAGCGGAGGTTTCAGTCTGACTCCACAAGCATTTGTTTATCAAATCAAACCTGGAGCTGCAAGGAATCCTGGGATTGTTTTCTATGTCCTGCAGCTCCAGAAAGACCAAAAGGTTTTACTCCAAAGCAGAGGAGGGAGGAATTCATCATTTCTACTGGGGGGAAAAAACAAAACAAATAAACAAACAAAAACTTGTTCAGGTTTGAATAAAGATAAACATTCATGTAAAGAATGAGATAGAAGATAAGAAGATAAACGTTCATGTAGAAAATGAGAGAGAAGCCTCAGAAATACATCGAGTAACGTTAAGAGAAGCAGGAAGCACATATGTCACATAATTAAAACGTTTAAAACCATAGACAGTCTGGACTCTGGCCAAGATTCTGGTCTGGTTAGGTCTATATTCTCTGAACAGATCCAAGATGCATTCTGGGATTTATAAACCATTTGTAGGACTTAAAATCTGAATGGGAAAGTATAAAGATAAAGAAACTGGGAACCAGTATAAACCGATAACCAGTGTAAACTGATAACCAGTATAAACCAATAACCAGTATAACCTGAGAACCAGTATAAACCAATAACCAGTATAACCTTGGAACCAGTGTAAACTGATAACCAGTATAAACCAATAACCAGTATAACCTTGGAACCAGTGTAAACTGATAACCAGTATAAACCAATAACCAGTATAACCTTGGAGCCAGTGTAAACTGATAACCAGTATAAACCAATAACCAGTATAACCTAGTAACCAGTATAAACCAATAACCAGTATAACCTTGGAACCAGTGTAAACTGATAACCAGTATAAACCAATAACCAGTATAACCTTGGAACCAGTGTAAACTGATAACCAGTATAAACCAATAACCAGTATAACCTTGGTAACCAGTATAAACCAATAACCAGTATAACCTTGGAACCAGTGTAAACTGATAACCAGTATAAACCAATAACCAGTATAACCTGAACCAGTGTAAACTGATAACCAGTATAAACCAATAACCAGTATAACCTGGTAACCAGTATAAACCAATAACCAGTATAACCTTGGAACCAGTGTAAACTGATAACCAGTATAAACCAATAACCAGTATAACCTGGTAACCAGTATAAACCAATAACCAGTATAACCTTGGAACCAGTGTAAACTGATAACCAGTATAAACCAATAAGATAACCTGGTAACCAGTATAAACCAATAACCAGTATAACCTAGGAACCAGTGTAAACTGGTAACCAGTATAACCTGGGAACCAATAACCAGTATAACCTGGTAACCAGTATAAACCAATAACCAGTATAACCTTGGAACCAGTGTAAACTGGTAACCAGTATAACCTGGGAACCAGTGTAAACCGATAACCAGTATAACCTGGTAACCAGTATAAACCAATAACCAGTATAACCTTGGAACCAGTGTAAACTGGTAACCAGTATAACCTGGGAACCAGTATAAACCAATAACCAGTATAACCTGGTAACCAGTATAAACCAATAACCAGTATAACCTTGGAACCAGTGTAAACTGATAACCAGTATAAACCTATAACCAGTATAACCTGGTAACCAGTATAAACCAATAACCAGTATAACCTTAGGAACCAGTGTAAACTGGTAACCAGTATAACCTGGGAACCAGTGTAAAACGATAACCAGTATAACCTGGGAACCAGTGTAAACTGGTAACCAGTATAACCTAGGAACCAGTATAAACCGATAACCAGTATAACCTTGGAACCAGTATAAACCGATAACCAGTATAACCTGAGAACCAGTATAAACTGGTAACCAGTATATCCTGGTAATCAGTATAAACTGATGTTTAATGGTCTGACTGGGAGATCCAGTTAAAGACCACTCCAGTCTACTGGAGATGAACAATGGAGGAGTTTCTACTGGTTTTACTGGGAGGTCCAACTCATCTTGTAGCTCTTTATAAATAATCTAAACGTGGTTCAGCACAGTGACTTCCTGGAGTACTGGGTAAACTGGTTTGATCAAACGCGGACTGGACGTGTATCGGACACGGTGGTGGTTTGTCGGTCATTCCCAGTTTGCTGACATAACAGTGTCCGGTTCCATCCGGTTCCGTCCGGTTCCGTCCGGTTCCGTCTAGTTCCGTCCGGCTCCGTCCGGTTCCGTCCGGTTCCGTACGGTCCGTCCGGTTCCGTCTAGTTCCGTCCGGCTTGTCCGGTTCCGTCCGGTTCCGTCTGGTTCCATCCGGTTCTGTCCACGTTCTGTCTGGTTCCATCCGGTTCCATCCGGTTCTGTCCGGTTCTGTCCACGTTCTGTCTGGTTCCATCCGGTTCCATCCGGTTCCGTCCGGTTCCGTCCACGTTCTGTCTGGTTCCGTCCGGTTCCGTCCAGTTCCGTCCGGTTCCGTCCGGTTCCGTCTGGTTCCGTCTAGTTCCGTCCGATTCCGTCCGGTTCCGTCCGGTCCGTCCGGTTCCGTCTAGTTCCGTCCTGCTCGTCCGGTTCCGTCCGGTTCGGTCCATGTTCTGTCTGGTTCCATCCGGTTCCGTCCGGTTCCGTCTAGTTCCGTCCGGTTCCGTCTGGTTCCGCCCGGTTCCGTCCGGTTCCGTCCACGTTCTGTCTGGTTCCGTCCGGTTCCGTCCGGTTCCGTCTGGTTCCGTCCGGTTCCGTCCACGTTCTGTCTGGTTCCATCCGGTTCCATCCGGTTCCGTCCGGTTCCGTCCGGTTCCGTCTGGTTCCGTCCGGTTCTGTCCGGTTCCATCCGGTTCCGTCCGGTTCCGTCTAGTTCCGTCCGGCTCGTCCGGTTCCGTCTAGTTCCGTCCGGTTCCGTCTGGTTCCGCCCGGTTCCGTCCGGTTCCGTCCACGTTCTGTCTGGTTCCATCCGGTTCCGCCCGGTTCCGTCCGGTTCCGTCCGGTTCCGTCTGGTTCCGTCCGCTTCCGTCCGGTTCCGTCCGGTTCCGTCCACGTTCTGTCTGGTTCCATCCGGTTCCATCCGGTTCCGTCCGGTTCCGTCCGGTTCCGTCCGGCTAGTCCGGTTCCGTCCGGTTCTGTCCGGTTCCGTCCGGTTCCGTCCGGTTCCGTCCACGTTCTGTTTTCCATCAGAGGGAACATGAAGTTTGACCAGAAGAGTGAAGGAGGGATGTTTTCCTCCTCAGACACTGGCTGACCGACGCCTACATCCTGTTCGCCGCGCCGTACTTCGTCTACGACATCTACGCCATGTTCCTCTGCTACCGCCACAAGATGCAGGTCAAAGGTCACGAGGAGGCGGGGCCTGATGGTTCCACGTGGGCGGCGGCGTTGGGGTACCTGCGCAGGGAGGTCCTCATGGTGCTGCATCACGTCTTCATGGTGGCCTTCTGCTTCCCTGCTTCTCTGGTAACTATGGCAACGCTGAGCCAGAATCAGGACCAACGCTCAACTCTACGATTTAGATAAGAGATGAACTGGGTTTGGACTGGTTTAGGTGGTTTAGACCTGATCTCTGGCTCCTTTAATCCTGGTTTGGACTGGGTTTAGGTGGTTTAGACCTGATCTCTGGCGCCTTTAATCCTGGTTTGGACTGGTTTAGGTGGTTTAGACCTGATCTCTGGCTCCTTTAATCCTGGTTTGGACTGGTTTAGGTGGTTTAGACCTGATCTCTGGCTCCTTTAATCCTGGTTTGGACTGGGTTTAGGTGGTTTAGACCTGATCTCTGACTCCTTTAATCCTAGTTTGGACTGGTTTAGGTGGTTTAGACCTGATCTCTGACTCCTTTAATCCTGGTTTGGACTGGGTTTAGGTGGTTTAGACCTGGTCTCTGGCTCCTTTAATCCTGGTTTGGACTGGTTTAGGTGATTTAGACCTGATCTCTGGCTCCTTTAATCCTGGTTTGGACTGGGTTTAGGTGGTTTAGACCTGATCTCTGACTCCTTTAATCCTGGTTTGGACTGGGTTTAGGTGGTCCTAAATCTCTGGCGCCTTTAATCCTGGTTTGGACTGGGTTTAGGTGGTTTAGACCTGATCTCTGGCGCCTTTAATCCTGGTTTGGACTGGGTTTAGGTGGTTTAGACCTGATCTCTGGCTCCTTTAATCCTGGTTTGGACTGGGTTTAGGTGGTTTAGACCTGATCTCTGACTCCTTTAATCCTGGTTTGGACTGGGTTTAGGTGGTTTAGACCTGATCTCTGGCTCCTTTAATCCTGGGTTTGGACTGGTTTAGGTGGTTTAGACCTGATCTCTGGCTCCTTTAATCCTGGTTTGGACTGGGTTTAGGTGGTTTAGACCTGATCTCTGACTCCTTTAATCCTGGTTTGGACTGGTTTAGGTGGTTTAGACCTGATCTCTGGCTCCTTTAATCCTGGTTTGGACTGGGTTTAGGTGGTTTAGACCTGATCTCTGGCGCCTTTAATCCTGGTTTGGACTGGTTTAGGTGGTTTAGACCTGATCTCTGGCTCCTTTAATCCTGGTTTGGACTGGGTTTAGGTGGTTTAAATTGTTCGAACTCTCTACTTAGCTGGGAATCGAACTAGCAACCTTCTGACTGTGAGGCTGCGGTGCTAGCCACCACGCCACAGTGCAGAATTATTCAAATGAAGGAAATTTTCAGCTAATCACTGCAGAGGAGGTGAAGATGTTTATTGATGATGTCATCTGTTGTTGAACCTGAACGCTCCAAATTAAAGCTTAAACTTTTTCTGCTTCCTGTGTGCGTGTGCGTGTGTGTGCGTGCGTGTGCGTGCGTGCGCGGCCGTGTGTGCGCGCCTCAGCTATGGCGGCAGGGGAAAGGTGATTACTTCCAGGGCGTCTTGTTTCTGGCTGAGCTCAGCACGCCGTCCGTCTGTCTGGGGAAAGTCCTGATCCAGGTAATCCTCCCCGTGATTACTTCACTGACTGTGGGACAAACACACGCTGATCACTCTCTCTGCGTGTGTGTGCATGAAACATCAGTGGCATCCAAACCAGGTTCTGGTATCGACCCGGTATAATTGGTTTTGTCGGATCTCCGTAAAGATCTTTTCTAATATTATTATTATTATTATTGTATATAATAATGATAAAAATAAAGACAATAATGATAATAATGATAGTAAAAATAATGTTGATGATAATAATAATAATAATAATAATAATAATAATGATAATAATGATAGTAAAAATTATAATAATATTAAAATGATAAAAAATGACAATAATTATAATAATGATAATGAAAATAATGATGATGATGAGAATAATAATCATAATAATAATAATAATAATGATAATAATTATAATAATAATAATAATGATAATAATGATAGTAAAAATAATGATGATAATAATAATAATGATAAAAAAAATAATGAAAATAATTATAATAATGATAATAAATAATGATGTTAATAATAATAATGATAAAAATAATGAAATAATATAATAATGATAATAAATAATGATGATAATAATAATAATGATAAAAATAATGACAATAATTATAATAATGATAATAAAAATGATGATGATGAGAAGAAGAAGAATAGTACTTGGATAAAATAAATGGGATTAATGAAGTTGTGTCTAGATGCAGCAGAATGCAGCAGTTTGGGACTTTGCTTTAGCACCTACAGCGGTTCACCCTTAAAAACGTCATTTAAACTCATCTTTACCACCTTAAAAGTCTCAGCAGTCCTAATCCGCACAGGTTAAATCAGATTTACCTCCTTAAATCTGTTTTCCTCTGATAAGTCTTGAATTTATGAGGGAACACGTGATCGGAACCTTCTGGACATGTCGGCTGCATCACGTGATGATGCGACCAGTCGCTGCAAAGATGGAAAGTAGTTCCGCTTTCTTCCGCTAGAGGGCGACGTGGTGCCGCGCGCGAGCACGTTTGTTTTCTTTTAACTTGTTTGTTGAGTCATTCTGTTGTTTTGTGGAGATTCTAATAATAGATAATAATAATGATAATAGAGTTTACATGATTCAATTCAGAAATACTTCAGTTTCAGAAAAACATGAAATTTTAAAATAAAATTAAATTAATTTTAAAAAAAAAAAAAAATTTTTAAAAAAAAATTTTTAAAAAATAAAAAAAATTTTTTTAAAAAAAAAAAATTTTTTTTTAATTTTTTTTTAAAAAAAATTAATTTTTAAAAAAAATTTTTTTTTTTTTAATAAAAAAATTTAATTAATTAAAAAAAAAAAGAAGAATTTATATAAAATTTTTTTTAATTAAATAAAAAAAAAAATAAATATTTTTTTTTTTTATATAAATAAAAAAAAAAAAAAAAAAATAAAAAAAAAAAAAAAAAATTTAAAAATAAAAAAAAAAAAAAAAATTAATTAATATAAAAATAAAATAAAAAAAAAAAAAAAAAAAAATCGTTGTTTATATCAAATATTTATAAAACACTTCCTTCCTTCTTTCTTTCCTTCTCTTTCCTTCCTTCTTTCTTTCATTCATTGCTTCCATTTTTCTTTCTTTCCCATTTCATTCCTTCCTTCTTCCCCATCTTTTATTCCTTCATTCCTTCCTTTTTCCTTCCTTCTTCCCCCTCTTTTATTCTTTCATTCATTCCTGCTTTCTTTCTTCCTTCCTTCCTTCTTTCCCATTTTTATTCCTTCTTTCTTTCTTTCATTCCTTTCTTTTGTCCTTCTGTCCTCACCTCTTTTATTCCTTCAGTCATTCATTCCTTCTTTCTTTTCCCTTCCACTTCCTTCCTTCCTTCCTTCTTCCCCTCTTTTTTTCCTCCATTCTCTCCTTCTTTTCCTTCCCTTCGTTTCTTCCTCTTTCCTTTTTCTCTCCTTCCTTCCTTCCCTCTTTCATTCCTTCTTTCTTCCCTTCATTTCTTCCTTTTTCTCTCCTTCCTTCCTTCCTTCCCTCTTTCATTCCTTCTTTCCTTCCTTCCTTCCTTCCTTCCTTCCTTCTTTCCTTCCTTCCTTCCCTTTCTTCCTTCCTTCCTTCCTTCCTTCCTTCCTTCCTTCCTTCCCTCCTTCCTTCTCTACTTTGAAAAATTGAAATGAAGCTTTAAGTCGTTTCAAACACAAACTTTCAGATGCTGATTGTAAACAAACAAACAAACAAACAAACATGTTAGTGGTGAATGAAGAGGAACCGTAGACACAGACCGACTTTAGTCCTCACGTTTCTGCTTCCTGGCCTCTGTTTGTTTGTTTATTTGTTTGTTTTTCTGTCCTCAGTACAACAAACAACACACACTGCTGCACAAAGTCAACGGTGTGATGATGCTGCTCATCTTCTTCAGCTGCCGCGTGCTGCTCTTCCCCTACCTGTACTACGCCTACAGCAGGTCAGCTCACGTCCACGTCCCACGTCTGTCCCACGTCTGTCCCACGTCTGTCCCACGTCTGTTCCACGTCTGTCCCACGTCCATGTCCAACGTCTGACCCACGTCTGTCCCACGTCTGTCCCAAGTCTGTCCCACGTCTGTCCCAAGTCTGTCCCACGTCTGTCCCACGTCTGTCCCACGTCTGTCCCAAGTCTGTCCCACGTCTGTCCCAAGTCTGTCCCACGTCTGTCCCACGTCTGTCCCACGTCTGTCCCACGTCTGTCCAACGTCTGACCCACGTCTGTCCCACGTCTGTCCCAAGTCTGTCCCACGTCTGTCCCAAGTCTGTCCCACGTCTGTCCCACGTCTGTCCCACGTCTGTCCCACGTCTGTCCCAAGTCTGTCCCACGTCTGTCCCACTTCTGTCCCACGTCTGACCCACGTCCTTTCCCACGTCTGTCCCACGTCTGTCCCACGTCTGTCCCACGTCTGTCCCACGTCTGTCCCACGTCTGTCCCACGTCTGTCCCACGTCTGTCCCACGTCTGTCCCACGTCTGTCCCACGTCTGTCCCACGTCTGTCCCACATCTGTCCCACGTCTGTCCCACGTCTGTCCCACATCTGTCCCACGTCTGTCCCACGTCTGTCCCACGTCTGTCCCACGTCTGTCCCAGTCTGTCCCACGTCTGTCCCAGTCTGTCACGTCTGTCCCCGTCTGTCCCACGTCTGTCCCACGTCTGTCCCACATCTGTCCCACGTCTGTCCCACGTCTGTCCCACGTCTGTCCCACGTCTGTCCCACGTCTGTCCCACGTCTGTCCCACGTCTGTCCCACGTCTGTCCCACGTCCATGTCCCACGTCTGTCCCACGTCTGTCCCACATCTGTCCCACGTCCATGTCCCACGTCTGTCCCACGTCTGTCCCACGTCTGTCCCACGTCTGTCCCACGTCTGTCCCACGTCTGTCCCACGTCTGTCCCACGTCTGTCCCACGTCTGTCCTACGTCCATGTCCCACGTCTGTCCCACGTCCATGTCCCACGTCTGTCCCACGTCTGTCCCACGTCTGTCCCACGTCTGTCCCACGTCTGTCCCACGTCTGTTCCAAGTCTGTTCCAAGTCTGTTCCACGTCTGCCCCACGTCTGTCCCACGTCTGTCCCACGTCCATGTCCCACGTCTGTCCCACGTCTGTCCCACGTCTGTCCCACGTCTGTCCCACGTCTGTCCCACGTCTGTCCCACGTCTGTCCCACGTCTGTCCCACGTCTGTCCCACGTCTGTCCCACGTCTGTCCCACGTCTGTCCCACGTCTGTCCCACGTCTGTCCCACGTCTGTCCCACGTCTGTCCCACGTCTGTCCCACGTCTGTCCCACGTCTGTCCCACGTCTGTCCCACGTCTGTCCCACGTCTGTTCCACGTCTGTCCCACGTCTGTCCCACGTCTGTCCCACGTCTGTCCCACGTCTGTCCCACGTCCATGTCCCACGTCTGTCCCACGTCTGTCCCACGTCCTGTCCACGTCTGTCCCACGTCTGTCCCACGTCTGTCCCCGTCCTGTCCCACGTCTGTCCCACGTCCATGTCCCACGTCTGTCCCACGTCCATGTCCCACGTCTGTCCCACGTCTGTCCCACGTCTGTCCCACGTCTGCCCCACGTCTGTCCCACGTCTGTCCCACGTCTGTCCCACGTCTGTGCCAAGTCTGTCCCACGTCTGTCCCACGTCCTGTCCCACGTCTGTCCCACGTCTGTCCCACGTCCTGTCCCACGTCTGTCCCACGTCTGTCCCACGTCTGTCCCTGTCCCACGTCTGTCCCACGTCTGTCCCACGTCTGTCCCACGTCCTGTCCCACGTCTGTCCCACGTCTGTCCCACGTCTGTCCCACGTCTGTCCCACGTCTGTCCCACGTCTGTCCCACGTCCTGTCCCACGTCTGTCCCAGTCTGTCCCACGTCTGTTCCACGTCTGTCCCACGTCTGTCCCACGTCTGTCCCACGTCTGTCCTACGTCCATGTCCCACGTCTGTCCCACGTCCATGTCCCACGTCTGTCCCACGTCTGTCCCACGTCTGTCCCGTCTGTCCCACGTCTGTCCCACGTCTGTCCCACGTCCTGTCCCGTCTGCCCACGTCGCCCACGTCTGTCCCACGTCTGTCCCACGTCTGTCCCACGTCTGTCCCCGCCTGCCTGTCCCCGTGTCCCACGTCTGTCCCGCTGTCCCACGTCTGTCCCACGTTGTCCCACGTCTGTCCCACGTCTGTCCCACGTCTGTCCCACGTCTGTCCCTGTCCCACGTCTGTCCCACGTCTGTCCCACGTCTGTCCCAGTCGTCCCACGTCTGTCCCACGTCCTGTCCCCGCTGTCCCACGTCTGTCCCACGTCTGTCCCACGTCTGTCCCACGTCTGTCCCACGTCTGTCCCAGCTGTCCCACGTCTGTCCCACGTCTGTCCCACGCCTGTCCCACGTCTGTCCCACGCCTGTCCCCGTCTGTCCCACGTCCTGTCCCGTCTGTCCCCGTCTGTCCCACGTCTGTCCCACTGTCCCACGTCTGTCCCACGTCTGTCCCACGTCTGTCCCACATCTGTCCCACGTCCTGTCCCACAGTCTGTCCCACATCTGTCCCACGTCTGTCCCACGTCTGTCCCACGTCTGTCCCACGTCTGTCCCACGTCTGTCCCACGTCCTGTCCCACGTCTGTCCCCACGTCTGTCCCACGTCCTGTCCCACGTCTGTCCCACGTCTGTCCCACGTCTGTCCCACGTCCGTCCCACGTCTGTCCCACGTCCGTCCCACGTCTGTCCCCGTCTGTCCCCGTCCGTCCCACATCTGTCCCACGTCCGTCCCACGTCTGTCCCATCTGTCCCTCGTCCGTCCCACATCTGTCCCACGTCTGTCCCACGTCTGTCCCACGTCTGTCCCACGTCTGTCCCACGTCTGTCCCACGTCTGTCCCACGTCTGTCCCACGTCTGTCCCACGTCTGTCCCTCGTCTGTCCCACGTCTGTCCCACGTCCGTCCCACGTCTGTCCCACGTCCGTCCCACATCTGTCCCACGTCCGTCCCACATCTGTCCCAAGTCCGTCCCACGTCTGTCCCACGTCTGTCCCACATCTGTCCCTCGTCCGTCCCACATCTGTCCCACGTCTGTCCCACGTCTGTCCCACGTCTGTCCCACGTCTGCCCCACGTCTGTCCCACGTCTGTCCCACATCTGTCCCACGTCTGTCCCACGTCTGTCCCACGTCTGTCCCTCGTCTGCCCCACGTCTGTCCCACGTCTGTCCCACGTCCGTCCCACGTCTGTCCCACGTCTGTCCCACATCTGTCCCACGTCTGTCCCACATCTGTCCCACGTCCATGTCCCACGTCTGTCCCACGTCTGTCCCACATCTGTCCCACGTCTGTCCCACGTCTGTCCCACATCTGTCCCACGTCCATGTCCCACATCTGTCCCACATCTGTCCCACGTCCATGTCCCACGTCTGTCTCACGTCTGTCCCACGTCTGTCCAAGCAGCTTATTTGTGCTGATTCGTCCTCATTTACAAACATTTACTTGCTATGATGTTTCATATCAGTGACGTCATCAAAGTTCAAATGAAAATCAGGAAACTACGTTCCCGTGCGTCTGACCAGCAGAAACACCTGCAGATGTTCTGGATGCTGATTGGGTGAAATCTCCGCAGGTACGCGTCCATCCCCGTCTACGCGGTGCCCCTCGTGGCCCCGTGGCAGTGCAACCTGGGGGCCGCTCTCCTGTGGCCCCTGCAGATTTACTGGTTCGCGCTGATCTGCAGAGGAGCTCTGCGGCAGTCCAGACGACACCTGAACGCACCGCGGGGGACCCTGAAAGACAGCGACCCGGCCAACACCTGAGGGAGGAAGAGGAGGAGTCCTCCAGGATGAAGGTCGTCATAAACGAGCTGCAGAGTTTCAGCTCAACATGACCCGGAAACGCTGAAGCTCTGGGTTCAGGCCCGAGGACAGGAACATGAGACCGGGTCCTGTCCAGATCTGGACGTCCTCAGAGGACCCGTCTCCCCCTGAACAACAACGAGGGACGAACATCTGCGGCGGACGAGCTGCAGCGTCTATAAACTCACTGTCATTAAAATATAACCTGGCCAAAGACGTGTTTGCTTTTCTCTTATGAGTCCAGCTGTTTTACTGCCATGAGAGAGGGGGCGGGGCTGGGGGCGTGGTTAGGGGCGGGGCTGGGGGCGGGGCTAAGGGCGGGGCTATGGGCGGGGCTGTGGGGCGTGGCTACGGGCGGGCCTACGGTGCTGCTCATAACATCAGGATGATGGCTGTCCCACTAATGACCAATTTCTACGTTTCTGGTCCAGAAACAGAAATTCTGGTTTTGTTTTGGACGTATCCTGAAACTTTAGAAAACACTTAACAAACAACACAGTTGACCAAAGTGTTTCACTCTAAGGTAAAACAGACAAAGTACAACGTTTAAAACATACGCTCCACTTATAAAACCAGGTCAAATAGCCCAAGGCCACGTTTCCACGACGACGCTCCGCAGGAAAAATGCGTTTAGAGGAGAAATCCTGCACGTAGACGGGCAGCAAATATGTTGGAATGTCAGAGTTTTTGATGCAAAGCACACTTTGTGTTAAAAAAACAAACACTGCAGAAACATAACGGACATTGAACACAAAGAGATGAACATATTGAAATATGACACACATGCGCGTTCTCATGCGCTCTCAGAGCCATAATCCACATTACGCATGATCATCAAAGCTAATTAACCATCTGAACTATTGGGCTTAGCAAAGACACAAAGAGTTCTCACGCGTCCTGGAAAACCTGGAAAATGATTGAACATTTTTCATGTCACAGAAAACATGGAAAATGAGAAAAAGAGTAAAATGTCCTGGAAAAGCTGGATTTGTTCTGGAAAATGACTCTTCTTCCCTCTACTGCTCTCTGCATTGTGGCTGAACACAAACGGACGTCGCTGCCTCGTCACTACTACGTTGTCGCTACTACATTGTTGCTACTACTTGGTCGCTACTACTTTGTCGCTGCTACTTCATCACTACTACGTTGTCGCTACTACATTGTTGCTCTCTTGTCGCTACTACTTTTTCGCTACTACTTCATCACTCTACGTTGTTGCTACTCTTTGTCATCACTACTTCATCACTACTACATTGTCGCTACTACTTCGTCAGTACTACATTGTCGCTACTACATTGTCACTGCTACTTCATCACTACTCGTTGTCGCTACTACTTTTTCGCTACTACTTCATCACTACTACGTTGTCGCTACTACTTTGTCATCACTACTTCATCACTACTACATTGTCGCTACTACTTCGTCAGTACTACGTTGTCGCTACTACATTGTTGCAACTACTTGGTCGCTACTACTTTGTCGCTACTACTTCGTCACCACTACGTTGTCGCTACTACATTGTTGCTACTACTTGGTCGCTACTACTTTGTCGCTACTACTTCATCACTACTACGTTGTCGCTACTACATTGTTGCTACTACTTGGTCGCTACTACTTTGTCACTACTACTTTGTCACTACTACGTTGTCGCTACTACTTTGTCATCACTACTTCATCACTACTACATTGTCGCTACTACTTCGTCAGTACTACATTGTCGCTACTACATTGTCATTGCTACTTTGTCACTACTACGTTGTCGCTACTACATTGTTGCAACTACTTGGTCGCTACTACTTTGTCGCTACTACGTAGTCGCTACTACATTGTTGCTACTACTTTGTCGCTACTACTTCATCACTACTACGTTGTCGCTACTACATTGTTGCTACTACTTGGTCGCTACTACTTGGTCGCTACTACTTGGTCGCTACTACTTTGTCGCTACTACTTTGTCGCTACTACATTGTCGCTACTACTTCGTCAGTACTACATTGTTGCTACTACATTGTCATCACTACTTCATCACTACTACATTGTCGCTACTACTTCGTCAGTACTACATTGTCGCTACTATTTGTCGCTGCTTCGTCGCTACTATGTGGCTACTTTGTTTCTGTTTTGTTTCTGCTTTATTGCTACGTCGTCACTAATACTTCGTCGCAACTCTTCGTCACTACTACTTTGTCACTGCTTCATCTCTTCTTCGTCTCATCTCTGTCGCCGCTTCGTCGCTGCTTCGTCGCCGCTTCGTCGCCGCTTCGTCGCCGCTTCACCTCTTCTTCGTCGCCGCTTCATCGCTACTTTGTCGCTAAGCACTATTGCATTGCGGCTTTATCGCTGCTTCGTTGTTGTAGAAAATAACTTCTTCAAAAGCTTGGGGTGGAATTTATTAGTCATTATTAGTCCTGAAAATGTCCTGGAAAAGTCCTGGAAAATCACTTCAAGAAAAGAGTGTGAATCCTGACACAGAGATGCTGTTTACTTGTGCGCAGCTCTCAATTTAAAGGGACTAGAGGCAGGAATTAAAAAAACAAACATGTATGTCCATTTTTTTCATGCTAATGGGTGATGAAGCACTAAATACCAAAAACAACGTTTCCACCCACGTTTCTCTCCGTTGCCTTGAACAGGCTGTGTGCTGCATAAAGCTGCAATTCGGTGTCTGAATTTCCCGCGCTGCCCTGCGGACGTGACGTCAAATGACGCTACATCCGCAGTTTTGATCCAGGAAGGAGTTGCGGTAAATTCAAACACTGTAAGCGATAGTTATGGATTATTCTGCCGTCAGCAAACGATCCAGATCAACTGAAAGACACTAAAAAGTGGAACTACGAAGAAAAAGCGTAGAAACAACATCATAGCTTCAGTTTGTGCTCCCGTGACGGCTTGGCTCGTGTCTGCAGTTACCTGAAGCGCCAGTCGCAGCAGTCGCGAGTTTCGTTTCTTAATCTTGCCTTAAGTCCCTTTAAAGGGCAAGATGGCGGCTTGGCTATGAACGCATTAATTGACCTATGGCTAAACCACGCCCCCAAAGGATGAGCAAATCAAAGTGCGCAAAGCTTTCCTATACACTGAGATTCTCTGCTTGAAAGTCCATTGAAAAGCATTGAAGATATTCCGTTTTTTTTCTTTTTTTTTTTTTTTTTTTATAATAAATATAACGATGGGGAGGTGGAAACTCACTATAATAATATGTGGGTGGGTGGAAGGGGGATTTTTTTTTTTTTAAAACCATAAAAAGAGAAAAAATTTGAGAACACAAAAACAACAAAAGAGATAAAAAAAAAAGAGTTCTTCTTTTAAGGAAGGGAAAATCGTATTCAAGGAAAATGTGTACTTTTTTGAAAAAATAAGAGTATCTTCCTCTTAGTTAAGTTGTACTAGCTAAAAAACAGTTGGGGAGAAAAACTCTGGATGAGGGGGGTAATGATAAAAACCCCCGGTTAGCGCCAAATCCCCTTCGGGTTGTTATTTTTTTTGGACTATTTTTGGAAAGAGCGGAGAGATGTGAAGAAATGAGGGAGGAGAAAGATCATAGAAAATGGCTGATTTCTCTCCCGTTTAAGAATCTAAAATTTTTTTTTTTTGTTTGTATTTTTTTTTTTTTTATTCCGTCATGATCACTCAGCTGTCAACAGGAAAGGGGAAAGCATCCGGATCAATTGGGGGGGGGGGGAATTATCATCATGTGTGTCTGATTTAGGAAGTAGTAATAATTTATTCGGTCAAGCACATACGGAAAAAACATTTACAATCAACTTAAGTATGTTCATTAGACAACATCAATCCTTACAATTCGTGACGGAAAGGGTTTAGGCTGAAGTTAAAGTCATTTTGCCCGATCCAATACAAAGTTAACCAACATCTCCGCGAGCTCATTTTCAAAGATGAGCAGGAGATGCTTTTCAGTCTCTCTGTGAGCATCGTTGCTCTGCAGGTGGATTTAATCCTGTTTACACCTGAAAACAGGCTCCACAGAGAAACTGGAACAGGCAGCGTTACCAGAATACCAGTAAACAGTTTATGTTGGGAACATCTTTGTCCAATGAGTTCAAAACTTCAATAATGGACGGAAACTGATGTCCCCGTCCACTGTCCATTTGATGAGTGACCCAAACAGTCAATGCAGAGCCTCCAAACCAAGTCAGAGCCTGCTCGGTACCTTTGTACAGCGATGAAGTCGAAACAATGTAGCGACAAAGTAGCAACGAAGTGGTGATGAAGTAGCGACGAAGTAGCGATGATGGAGAAACTGAACAAAGATGAAGAAGTGACAAAGTAGCAATGAAGTAGTGATGAAGTAACGATAAAGCAAAAATTAAACAAAGATGAAGTAGCGAAGAAGTAGCGACGAAGCAGAAAGAAAACAAAGACGAAGTAGCAAAGAAGTTGCGATGAAGTAGCAATAAAGTAGCGACAAAGCAGAAAGAAAACAAAGACGAAGTAGCAAAGAAGTTGCGATGAAGTAGCGATAAAGTAGCGACGAAGCAGAAAGAAAACAAAGACGAAGTAGCAAAGAAGTTGCGATGAAGTAGCGATGAAGTAGCGACGAAGCAGAAAGAAAACAAAGACGAAGTAGCAAAGAAGTAGCAAAGAAGTAGCGATAAAGTAGCGACGACTGTTTGTGTTCAGCAATGCAGAAAGAAGTAGAGAGAGGAAGAATTATTTTCCAGGACATTTTACTCTCTTTCTAATTTTCCATGTGTTTTCCATGACTGGAAAAATGTTCATTTTCCAGGTTTTCCAGGACGCATGGTTTTCCATAACCCTGCATTCTCATTGTTTTACAATCTTAACTTTATTCAATACAAAAATATTCTTCTTTTTGACGATACGTGATACATTTATCTTTTAACCATAAATATTTGAACTGAATAACGTTGAGACTTGAGCAGTTTTTAATCAATGCCATTTTAACCTTTTCCTTAATCTCCATACAGTCATATTCATAATTCAAACCAACTAACTCAGGATGTGTGGCCCACTTTCTCACAGCTAACTACTGCAGGTAAGCTTTAACAGGTGTAGCATGTGTTAGCTTCTTTGCTAAAGAGAGCTAGCTAGTTTCCCATAGAAACGTCATCACCAGCGTGATGGTAATGATTACAGTTTTTAACTTATTGTGCTAAAATGGTAGAGTTGGCATAAATAATCTTTTAGCTAGACAGAGCTGTACAATGTTTTTATATGAATCTGAAGTTTTTACACAAAAATCTTTAAATATCTATAAACTACAAGCTGCTTGGTGATGACACGTAATAAAAAATATCCTGCAACTTGTCAGTATAAATGAGGTAGAAACTTGTTCCAGTATTTAAACGTCTGTTTTCTGTCCAGCATGAGCTGGAGTTGCAGCACAAACTGACACAGTTAAAGAATCAGATTTAAAATAAACTTTATTGATCTAAAAACATTTAACGTGGTGGCAATGACTGCAATATTAAAGGACAGACATATTCATTAAAAAATTTAATAAATGGATTAGACATTTTTGTCAAATATTATGAGAAATCACTAATTCTGTTGTATTTTAAGGAATTTATACAAAAAACTGCTATATTTTTATCAATTTTTAGTAGAAAGATAAAGCACTGCATATCTAAAACCTATTCTGGGGACCGAGGGAAAACAGTGAAATAGATGCCTAAAAAATGTTGAAAAAATGCTGAAATGAAGGTGAAATTTTAGGCAGACGTGAGAAATTTTGTACAATCACCGCTGGTTGTTAAAACATGTATATGTATACATTTAAATGTTTTCTTAAAATAAATCAGGGGCGCAAAAAGGCCCGAAATCAAATAAACACCCATCGACATTCTCCATAAATGCTAAAATTGAACATTTTTATGAGAATTTTCAGACCAACATGACTTTTCTTTTGTCTTTTTGAAGTTGTTGGGGGTGATAACTTAAAACAGACTTGCAGCAAAGCTCAGAATATTTTCCCCTGCATCCTATCTACCAAATTTCACAGTTGTATGACTGTTTATGCCATTGTAGTCCCTAAATATTTGGATTTTCCTCATTTTGCCATTAAAATGCCCCTATAACAGGTTGTTGTCCACCCTGGTTCTGGTCCTTGAAGGTCCTAGAGATCATTTCTGGTGGCAAACGTTTACAAAGCTCCGTGTTTGTTACTTTAACCCTTTTACCCATAGACTGTAAAAATACCTAATGCTTTTACCCCCATAATAGTAACAGTCCGCCTGGTCCCCTTTTTCTCTTTATTTATCCATAAATCTCTCAAAAATTGCCTCAAGTGTGAAATCTTTTTCTTCTTTTTTTCAGGATAAGTATACATTTCAACATCTCTTGTGAAATAATCATTTTTAGATGATATAGATTTATAAATTGTGTGAAATAACTTTTTTTTAAAAAATGGATTTGTATTTTCAGCAAGCTTTCCTCTACAAACATTGGAGATGGACAGATCCAAAGGTTTTGAGATGAAAAAAAGAATTTTTTGACTATAATACATTAACACAAGCAGTTTTGTTTGCCTGGATAGTTTTATTTACTGCTTTTTAATAGTCTTAAACGTGATCAACCTGCTTTGATTTACGTCATATTGCATTTTCCCATTTTAATAAATAACGTTTTTAAATTATTTTTCAAACTGCTATTGCTAAAAACAATAATAATTCATTTATCAGTTTATTTGCATCTCTAAAAGTCGCTGTTTGTGAAAGCTGCAGGTGTACAACTAGAAACTGCGCTGGAACCAGACGCTGCACTCACCGACCTCACCGCAAGTATCGCGAGAAGTGCGGCAGTGCGAGAAGAACGGCTCCAGGCAAGACATAGCAATATTCATATTTAGCAACAACAACAACAACCTTTAGGAAAATGATACTTTGGTCTCGTGGACAGGCAGAACGATGACCCACGCGGCTTCTTTACTCGCAGACGAGCTCTCCGGGCTGTGACGAACAGGTACGAGTCCCACCGCTCTGCGCACGAGCTCTGTTGATAGCTAGTTAGCTGATTTATTAATAGCTAGCTAGCTGGCTAACAGTTAGCCGAGCTCGTAGAGAATGTTTGGCGTTAGCTGCTGTTGGATGAGTCAATATGTGGTCATTTGAGCATCAGCTAACATCAGCCACCACCAGAGCAGTTATAAATAACCAGTGCTGCGAGATGTAGATGCTAATCAGCGGCAGCTCCGGGCTGGAGCTCCGCAGCTATTGTTAGCTGGCTAACGTTGCACGTCTGGAAAGAGCTGATTGAGCAAGATTCTCACATTAACGCAACTTTAGGACACTCAACGCTGCTTTTAGCTGTGATTTACTGTTATAGTTTGGTGGAGGAAGTTCCCACGAGCTTTATTTAGGTAGAAATACAAACGCCGAACAGATAACACACAAGTAGAAGTTGTATCAGCTGAAGTTATCCTCATGAGACATCACAGGTGGGATGAAAATGTCCGATATCAGCGTGAAATATCCCCCCAGGTGATTCCTGTCCTCAACACTCAGTCTGGGATTCACACAGATCAATAATGTCATTTTCACAACAGGAATGGGAACACTGCAGGGTTCCTGGAAAACCTGGAAAGAGATTGAACATTTTTACAGTCATGGAAAATAAAAAAAAATAGTCAAGTGTCCTGGAAAGGCTTGGTTGTCCTGGAAAATAATTTTTCCTCCCAATGCTTCGTCTCAGCTTTGTCGCTGTAAAGAATATAAGCTACAATGTAGAAAACATCTCCAAAAGCTCGGGGTGGAATTTATGAGTCGATGTTGTGATGAACTTGTACTGTAGCAGCTGGAAAAGTCCTGGAAAGGTCCTGGAAAAGTCCTGGAAAATTGCTTTAAGAAAAGTGTGAACCCTGTACTGGTTAAAACTAGGCTGAGAATCCCCACACGTTAGTTTCCACTGAGGAGATTTTGATGTCTTTCCTCCACATTAATCGCTGAATGATGCCAACAAATATCGGCTGACGTTGTCCTCTAGGGAGGGCCGGTATATTATCGTGTGCGATATATCGTCAGAGTTATTCCCCATGGTAATAATTTGTCATTTCACAATAAAAATGATAAATACAATTTATCAGGTTGTATTTTCAGTTATTTATAAGTTATTTTTTCTGGTGCACCGTTTGAATAAATGTCCATTTGTTCTCATATTTCAGAGTTGTTTGTTTGGTTTTACTACATTTTTGCAGTTCAGGTGTACTACTTGAACTTAATCGATGTAGTTTGGCTTCTAGTATTATTTTTAGGGATGCATGATATGGGAATTTTGGCTGATACCCGATATGCCGATATTTTAAAACTCATGTGGCCGGATATCGATACTGATATTAAAGCTGAAAAAAAGAAGCAGTCATTGCAATAGCAGTTTTGTTATCCATTTCCAACACTTTTAAAAGATAGGGATGGGAAAAAATATCAATACACTGAAATATCGCAATATTTTCATATGCTGATATCAAATTGATATTTAAAAACGGGCATCGATCTATTTTACTTACAAAATTGCTGGAGATTTCCTCGTTCTGTTACAAAATATCACAATATTTCATAAATTCTCACGAGATTTCATAACAAAATGATGAAATATCGCAAGATTTCATGAGTAAAATAGATCAATACCGTGTTTTTAAATGTCAGTATGATATCAGCATATGAAAATATCGCGATATTTTAGTGTATCGATATTTAGAGGTTTTAAAGTCTGTAAAACAAGAAGTTTTTGAAGAAAGTTATTTTTTTTAAGACTTTAGACTTTAAAAACGGGGCTTATTGGTTAAATATCGGTGGGGTGGCCGATGTCTGATACTCAGTTTCAAGGCCGATATAGACCGATACCGATAGGGGGCCGATTATATCGTGCATCCCTAATTTTTATAGTCAATTATCGTTGCCATGATAGAAACCAGAAATTATCGTGATACATTTTTTAGTTCATATCGCCCATCCCTGTCCTCATGAGACATCACAGGTGGGATGAAAATGTCAGATATCAGCGTGAAATATCCCCCCCAGGTGATTCCTGTCCTCAACACTCAGTCTGGGATTCACACAGATCAATAATGTCATTTTCACAACAGGAACGGGAACACTGCAGGGTTCCCACGCGTCCTGGAAAACCTGGAACGTGATGAAACATTTTCCAGTCATGGAAAATGAGAAGGCTGTGCAATTAATTGAAATTTTATTGTGATTTCAACATTCCAAATCTACTATTAACAAAAATAGTAAATTGAAATCTTATAATATTGCACTAAAGCTTAAAGTTTACTTTGGGTTGTTTTTTGTATAAATAAGTATATTTATTGTATTTTTTTAATATAGAGAAAATGCATAAAAGCGGGATACATAGTTTAATTTGGACACATTTATGTTTTATATGCATTATCTAATGTTTAAAGAGCATTTATTTTTAGGGATGCCTCATAACTATATTTTTTAAAGCCGATACCGATTACCGATAAATTTCAGCTCCTAAAGGCTGATACCGATAACACACACACATACCTAATTATACCAAATCAAATATTCCAACTGTTAGGGGGTGGTAAAAAATATAGACACACTGAAATATCGCAATATTTTCATACGCCGATTTCATATTGATATTTAAAAACGTGGTATTGATTGATTTTACCAACGAAATCTCGCGATATGAAAACATAAATGTATATAAATGTAATTATCTTCCAGCTTGATCACACTTCAGTGTACACATGAATACATGAATTATAAATTTATATTTTTTTTAAAATATGAAAAGTGGTACAGTAACCTGTTTACTGTATTTTCCCGTTGTATAAATCGTAATAACACAAGATAAGAAAGATTTAGCCCAGACATGATATCGTCACTACAGATTTGAGCTGCAGGTAAAGTCAGGAACATCTCAGACTTTTATTTTAATCATCTGCTGCTCAGAAAGTCAAAATACTTCGATATGAAAAATGGTATGAAAATCCTGCTGCTGATATACTGCACAGGGCCGATAACGGTAATGCGATATCGGCAATTTGTATCGGCTATCGGCAGAGACTGATGAGAAAATATCGGTATCGGTGTGTATATGTATGTGTTAGGGATGGGCGATATTTTATCGTGTGCGATATATCGTCAAATAAATTCCCCATGATAATAATTTGTCATCTCACAATAAAAATTATAAATTTATTTAGATTTATCAGCTTGCATTTACAGTTATTTATGTTTTTTTTCTGTTTGCATTGTTTGAATAAATGTCAAATTTGTTCTCATATTTTAGACTTGTTTGGTTGGTATTACTACAGTTTTGCAGTACAGGTGTACTACTGGGACTTAATTGACGTGGTTTCGTGTTTTTTAGTATCATTTTAGGGCTTTCAAGACAGAATGTAGTGATACATTTATAATACAAACAATTAGGATGATATTTTTTATTGTTAATTATCGTTACCGTGATGAGAACCAGAAATTATCGTGGTATATTTTTTAGTCCATATCGCCCATCCCTAGTGTATATACATATATATGGATGTAATGATATAAATATTGAATATCAGGGTCATTGTGACCCGTTGTGGATTCAGAGTTGCATTCCCGGTCTGGTCTCTGGTCTGTTGTCCAGCTGCTTCTTCCTCTTCCAGGATGTAAGATGACTGTATTTATTTTTTCTCCTCTTGTCAGCGATCATGTCTTTAGTTTGTGTTGGAGATGCAGTGAGATGCTGCAGAAACGATCACAAACGGACTGACCAGTTCTCTCTGCTCTGTACTGACACTCACACTATCTCTGCAGATGACTATTTTGTTGGTTAGTCGACTAATCGGATCATACGAAAGGTGCAGCACGTTTACAGATCCAGTCAAATGTTTGGACACTTTCTCACTAAATCTAATGCAAAAACGTGTCCAAACTTTTGTCTGGTGGTGTGTGTGATTATTTATGTCAATAAACTATTCAGGAGAAGATGACCAGACAGAAAGACAGACAAGGCAGTGGAAGGTAAAGCGGCAATTTAGAGAGGAAAAACAAAGCTGATGAACAATAAACAGGGTTCCCACGCGTCCTGGAAAACCTGGAAAATGATTTTCCAGTCATGGAAACATGGAAACACATGGAGAATGAGGAAAAAAAATGTCCTGGAAAAGCTGGAGTTGTCCTGGAAAATGATTCTTCCTCCTTCTGCTTCTCTGCATTGTGGCTGAACACAAACGAGTTAAACATTTTACACGTATGTTTGTTTTCAGCTGCTAAACGGCAACTTTGAGCTGCAGCTTCTCTGCTTCATCGCCACTTCGTTTTTGCTTTGTCGTTGTTCTGTCTCTGCTTCGTCTCTGCTTTGTTTCCGCTTCGTCTCTGCTTCGTCTTTGCTTCGTGTCTGCTTTGTCGTTGTTCTGTCTCTGCTTCGTCTTTGCTTTGTCATTCTGTCTCTGCTTCGTCTTTGCTTCATCTCTGCTTTGTCATTCTGTCTCTGCTTCGTCTCTGCTTTGTCGTTGTTCTGTCTCTGCTTCGTCTTTGCTTTGTCATTCTGTCTCTGCTTCGTCTTTGCTTTGTCATTCTGTCTCTGCTTCGTCTTTGCTTCATCTCTGCTTTGTCATTCTGTCTCAGCTTCGTCTCTGCTTCGTCTCGGCTTCGTCACCGCTTCATCTCGGCTTCGTCTCTGCTTCGTCTCGGCTTCGTCTCTGCTTCGTCTCGGCTTCGTCACCGCTTCGTCTCAGCTTCGTCTCTGCTTCGTCTCGGCTTCGTCTCGGCTTCGTCTCGGCTTCGTCTCGGCTTCGTCACCGCTTCGTCACCGCTTCGTCTCAGCTTCGTCTCAGCTTCGTCTCTGCTTCGTCTCGGCTTCGTCTCTGCTTCGTCTCTGCTTCGTCTCAGCTTCGTCACCGCTTCGTCTCAGCTTCGTCTCTGCTTCGTCTCGGCTTCGTCTCTGCTTCGTCTCGGCTTTGTCACCGCTTCGTCTCAGCTTCGTCTCTGCTTCGTCTCAGCTTCGTCTCTGCTTCGTCTCGGCTTCGTCGTTGCTTCATCGCCGCTTTGTTGCTACGTTGCTGCTGTACAAAATATAAGGTATAATTGTAGAAAATAATTTATCCAAAAGCTTTGGGTGGAATTTATTCATCTTTATTAGTCTTGAAAATGTCCTGGAAAAGTCCTGGAAAATGACATCAAGAAAAGGGCGGGAACCCAGAATAAACGATTAGTCAAATATGAAATTGTGTATTTTTTTCTTTTCTTTGTCTGTTCTACTTTTATTCACCTGCCTAGCGACTGCAGATGTAAATTAGCACCTGTGCTACAATCTGCCATATTTATGTTGTTGATGTCCATTAATATGCGCTGTTTCTATTAAATAAATAAATGGAAAAAATGGAAATTAGTCGCTGATTATTTTAATAATCAGCTTAAGTCGATTAATCGACTGGTTGTGGCAGCGATGGTGTAAATCTGTACATTTCTGGTGTGTGGGCTCTCAGTTTGCCGTTTTTAACGACAGAGTGATGTTTTTGTTGACGCGAGCTTGAAGGTCCCGTCCGTGTCTTTTCCAGGATGTGGCCACGCCCCCCCGGATCCACGTCAGACCGCGAGGATGGGACAGACCTTGTAAACCAGTCTTCAAACTTCCTCCACTTGCCTGTTTGAAAGCACGTTTCCTTGCTGACAGAATCGTACCTGATATCGGAAAATAATGTAGCAAGCATCCAACGCCTGCAGATATTTGACCTTTTTTAAAGTCCCCCCCCCCCCGCTCGGCCCGGTCTCTGGAAGGCTTTATTTTTGATGGGGCCGAGCTCAGCGTCTCGCTTCACACTCATCTGTAAACTAGACCAATGTGCTGTGTTTGCCCCCGTTATTTGCCCCAGCTGTGCAGTGTCTCCAGCGCCCCCCTCTGAGGCGGTTTGACATATCGACAGTCGCCAGGATGAACGGCTCTCTCTTAACCCCGCCCAGCCCGCGGGCAGCCAACTCCTCCCCCTTACCCCCGTCTCCCTCCCCTTCCCCGTCCCCTCCGTCGCCTTCTCTGCTGCCCCTGTCCCCCCGGCCTCCCCCTCTCCCCCCACTGGTGAGCCCCCCGCCCCAGGCTCACCCGTCCTCCCTGTCCGACACCCCCACGCCGTCCCCCTCACCTTCCCTGAGCTGGACCGAATTCTGTGAGCTCCACGCCCGTGTTGCCGCCGGCGACTTTGCGCGCCACTTCCGGGCGTTTCTCCTTGAGAACCCCCACTACACGGCGGACTCGGCGGCCGCCTTCTGCCGCCGCTTCACCGACCGCTTCGTCCGCCACTTCCAGAGCGAGCTGGAGGGGGCGCTCCCCCCGAGCTGCGCTTCAGGGCGCGACGAGATGGTGAGCTGGGCTCCCCCGTCGGACGCTACTTCCCTGGAAGAGGAAGCAGTGTCGCCCCTGTCAGCAGCAGGGGGGGCGGCACTCCCGTGCCCCCCCGCTCACACGTCGCGGGCCATGTCCAAGCCCACGCCCACGCAGCTGGTGTTGGAGAACCGCGGTGGGGACAGGTTTCAGGACTCCTACGCGCACGGCCAGGTCCTGCCCCCATCGTCATCGTCGTCCTGCTGCTCCTCGGTGGGGGGCAACAACGGGAGGCGCGAGGAGCGGGGCGCCCTGCTCGGCCCGGGCAACGGCGAAGCGCCCGTGGAGGAAGAGGAGGACAGCTGGCTCGGGGTGGCGTCGGTGGGGGAGGACGCGGAGCCGGAAGAGCGGGACATGGAGTCCTCAGAGGTGGAGCACGCAGACCCCTCCCACACTCCTCAGACCCCCCCCTCTGCCGCCACACCCCCGCCCGGCTCCAAAGGCAACGGCACGCCTGGCTCCAAAAACAAGCTGAAGAAGCGGTTCTCGCTGCGCAGCGTCGGGCGCAGCGTGCGCGGCAGCGTGCGCGGCATCCTGCACTGGCGCAGCTCCTCCAGCGACTCCGCCCAGAGCCCCCTCCCCTCCAGCTACAGCTACACCATGGGGGTGCAGGAGCCCCCCAAGAGGAACTCTGGCACGCAGCCTCCCACGCCCACCTCCTCCATGCCCGTGTCCCTGTCCATGCCCCTGTCTCTTCCTCACTCCTCCTCCTCCTCCCTGCCCCCCTCCTCCTCCAGCAGCGCCACCTCCCTCTCTCTGTCGGAGGCCGCTCGGGACCGGCGGCGGAGCAACGGCGAGGGCGGGGAGAAGGACAAGTGGAGCCATCGTCTGGAGAAGCTGCGACTGTCCCGCTCGCCTCCCCCCGTCCTCACGCCGGGCGCTCACTCCGCCGCCTCCACGCTGCCCCCCAGCAGCGCCGCCCCCGCGGGGCCCCCCAGGAAGGTGGGCCGGCTGGTGCGGGAGGGCGGGGTGAGCGTCAGCTCCTCCAGCGACGAGCTGAGCGGGAGCCACGGCTTCTCCGGCTTCTCCTTCGGCCTCTTGCATCACGTCACAGACAACAACACCACTGCCTCAGCAGCCCAGGCCGGGCCCGTGCAGCCTCTGGCCAGCGGGGGGAACGTGCCCTGGAGGGGGGGGCGCTGGCATAAGTGTCGCCTGGTCCTCAGAGAGAGGGACAGAGAGGGGGGCGAGCGGGGAGAGGAATACTACCTGGAATTCTTCATTCCACCAAAAGTAAGTGGTTTAACGTTTAACTTCCTCCTCATGTCTGACATCACATCCTCGACATAAAGTTTATCTGCTGCCAGAGTTGTACGTGTAATCTGGTCTCCATGGGAACCTGAGGCATGTGAGATTACTGCAGAAGAGTCAGAGTCATGTTTGTGTCAGAGTTAATCCACCTGGAACACAGTAGAACATGGAAACGTTACACGTCTGAGGAAACCCGAGAATAAGCCCAGTTCATCTAGCAATGAGGAAAGTAATCCTGACAAAGTAATCCCGGGAATGAGGAAAGTAATCCTGACAAAGTAATCCTGGGAATGACAAGAGTAATCCTGGGTAAAGTAATCCTGGGAATGAGTAAAGTAATCCTGATAAAGTAATCCTGGGAACAAGTAAAGTAATCCTGAAAAAGTAATCTTGGAAATGAGTAAAGTAATCCTGATAAAGTAATCTTGGGAATGAGTAAAGTAATCCTGGGTAAAGTAATCTTGGGAATAAGTAAAGTAATCCTGAAAAAGTAATCTTGGGAATGAGTAAAGTAATCCTGATAAAGTAATCTTGGGAATGAGTAAAGTAATCCTGGGTAAAGTAATCTTGGGAATAAGTAAAGTAATCCTGGTAAAGCAATCTTGGGAATGAGTAAAGTAATCCTGGGTAAAGTAATCTTGGGAATAAGTAAAGTAATCCTGAAAAAGTAATCTTGAGAATGAGTAAAGTAATCCTGGGTAAAGTAATCTTGGGAATAAGTAAAGTAATCCTGAAAAAGTAATCTTGGGAATGAGTAAAGTAATCCTGGGTAAAGTAATCTTGGGAATAAGTAAAGTAATCCTGAAAAAGTAATCTTGAGAATGAGTAAAGTAATCCTGGGTAAAGTAATCTTGGGAATAAGTAAAGTAATCCTGAAAAAGTAATCTTGGGAATGAGTAAAGTAATCCTGAAAAAGTAATCTTGGGAATGAGTAAAGTAATCCTGATAAAGTAATCTTGGGAATGAGTAAAGTAATCCTGGGTAAAGTAATCTTGGGAATGAGTAAAGTAATCCTGGGTAAAGTAATCCTGGGAATGAGTAAAGTAATCCTGAAAAAGTAATCCTGGGAATGAGTTAGGGCTGGGCGATATGGACCAAAAGTCATATCTCGATATATTTAGGCTATATATCGATATACGATATATATCTCTATATTTTTATCGCAAAGTGAGAGCAAATATTTTGTTCCAGTCAGAGCCAAATATGACATTACAAGTAGTTTAATTTAAACAGAACGGGTGAAATAATGCTCAGCTGTTCAAAGAATGATAAAATGTAAACAGAAATACTCTATACTACTGTATATAATAGTACTTGCAGATGCAAGTAAGGAACATTACACAGAATTAAATGTAACAAACCCTAGTAAGGTCAGCATTTATATACAAAGACAAAACAAACACACATTGAACTCCATATCTCGATATGGGCGATATGGTCCAATTCCATATCTCATTTGAAAATATATCGATATATTTTTCATATCGATATATCGCCCAGCCCTAGAATGAGTAATCCTGATAAAGTAATGCTGGGAATCAGTAAAGTAATCCTGGGTAAAGTAATCTTGGGAATCAGTAAAGTAATCCCGATTAAAGTAATCCCGGGAATGAGGAAAGTAATCCTGACAAAGTAATCCTGGGAATCAGTAAAGTAATCCTGACAAAGTAATCTTGGGAATGACAAGAGTAATCCTGGGCAAAGTAATCCTGGGAATAAGTAAAGTAATCCTGATAATCCTGGGAATGAGTAAAGTAATCTTGATAAAGTAATCCTGGGATTGAGTAAAGTAACCCTGATAAAGTAATCTTGGGAATGAGTAAAGTAATCCTGGGTAAAGTCATCTTGGGAATAAGTAAAGTAATCCTGAAAAAGTAATCTTGGGAATGAGTAAAGTAATCCTGATGAAGTAATCTTGGGAATGAGTAAAGTAATCCTGGGTATAGTAATCTTGGGAATAAGTAAAGTAATCCTGAAAAAGTAATCTTGGGAATGAGTAAGTAATCCTGATAAAGTAATCTTGGGAATGAGTAAAGTAATCCTGGGTAAAGTAATCTTGGGAATGAGTAAAGTAATCCTGGGTAAAGTAATGTTGGGAATAAGTAAAGTAATCCTGGGAATGAGTAAAGTAATCCTGAAAAAGTAATCCTGGGAATGAGTAAAGTAATCCTGATAAAGTAATCTTGGGAATGAGTAAAGTAATCCTGATAAAGTAATCCCGGGAATGAGTAAAATAATCCTGATAAAGTAATCTTGGGAATGAGTAAAGTAATCCTGATAAAGTAATCCCGGGAATGAGTAAAGTAATCCTGAAAAAGTAATCTTGGGAATTAGTAAAGTAATCCTGGGATTGAGTAAAGTGATCACAGCTTTTGAACTCGATGACTCAGCGCTTTCCTCTTCAGTCCTCGAAGCCCCGGCTGACCGTCCCCTGCTGCTCCATCGTGGACGTGAGGAGCACCACGGCGCTGGAGGTTCCCGACAAGGAGAACACATTTCTGCTGCAGGTGATGACTCCTTCCTCTCCTTCCTCTCCTTCCTCTCCTTCCTCCTCTTCCTCCTCTCCTCTCTCCTGCTCCTCCTGATGTTCCTCAGCGAGAGGCGAACTCGTCCTCCGCTGAGGACAGAGATGTGGGGATGCATGTCTTCTTGGAGCTGCTGTTTCAGCTGCCTCATTATGTTTCCTTGTTGATGTGGATGAGATTTCTTTCTGTCCTCCTGGACAGGCAGATCCAGATTCCTGACTGGACCGAAACAAACCTTTTCATCGACTCTTGCAGCTTGAAAACAAGAACAAAGTTCTGGCTCCTTCAGAGTGTGAAACAGGTTGTGGAGTGGAGGAGCCTGCATGTGATTACATCAGAACACCGAAGAAGCTGTAAAATATTACAGATCATCAATATTGAGTCCAGAGTATCGATACGTCCGTCCCAACCGCTCAATCCAGCCATCCACATGCATGTTACTGAATATCCCAGAAACTGAAAGTCGTCTTTGTTTGATAAAAGGTTTAAACCAATCCCAGGTTGAAGTTTTTAGAAAGCGTCCCGACTCCTTTCTGTGCATGAGGAAGATTAACCCTTCAGTGCCTGATCTTTGCTCCTCTCAGCTGGACGGGCTGGCGCAGTACGTGATCGAGACCCGAGACGCCGTTCAGATGAGAGCCTGGCTGAGCGACATCAGGAACGGCATCTGTCTCAGGTAAGGATCTTCACGCTCGCCGAGCCGTCCCACCGATCGCCTCTCTGGTTTTAACTGTCCTCTGTTCGCCGCAGTGAACAAGAAGATGCTGAAGGAGTGAGCGGGGGACCGTTGGACATCAGGCGGACGCCTGAGATCGGTGAACGTCTTTCACAAGGTGAGCGTGTGATGTCGCGGTTCCGGGTTACGTTAGAACGTCAGCAGAGGACGGAGTGGTTTCTGTTACTGTCTGTCTCACCGTCTTCACCCCCACGGCTGAACTGTGTCCCAGCGGACGGGACGGGAGGTGGGACGGGAGATTCTCATCACGATGAGGTGGGACGGGAGATTCTCATCACAATGAGGTGGAACAGGAGATTCTCATCGTGATGAGGTGGAACGGGAGATTCTCATCACGATGAGGTGGGACGGGAGATTCTCATCGTGATGAGTAGGGACGGAAGATTCTCATCACGATGAGGTGGGACGGGAGATTCTCATCGTGATGAGGTGGGACGGAAGATTCTCATCACGATGAGGTGGAACGGGAGATTCTCATCATGATGAGGTGGAACGGGAGATTCTCATCACGATGAGGTGGAACGGGGGATTCTCATCACGATGAGGTGGAACGGGGGATTCTCATCACGATGAGGTGGAACGGGGAGATTCTCATCACGATGAGGGTGGAACGGGGGATTCTCATCACGATGAGGTGGAACGGGGAGATTCTCATCACGATGAGGGTGGAACGGGGAGATTCTCATCACGATGAGGTGGAACGGGAGATTCTCATCACGATGAGGTGGAACGGGAGATTCTCATCACGATGAGGTGGAACGGGAGATTCTCACCACGATGAGGTGGAACGGGAGATTCTCATCACGATGAGGTGGAACGGGGGATTCTCATCACGATGAGGTGGAACGGGAGATTCTCATCACGATGAGGTGGAACGGGAGATTCTCATCACGATGAGGTGGAACGGGAGATTCTCATCACGATGAGGTGGAACGGGAGATTCTCATCACGATGAGGTGGAACGGGAGATTCTCACCACGATGAGGTGGAACGGGAGATTCTCATCACGATGAGGGTGGAACGGGGGATTCTCATCACGATGAGGTGGGACGGGAGATTCTCATCACGATGAGGTGGAACGGGAGATTCTCATCACGATGAGGTGGAACGGGGAGATTCTCATCACGATGAGGTGGAACGGGAGATTCTCATCACGATGAGGTGAAACGGGAGATTCTCATCACGATGAGGTGGAACGGGAGATTCTCATCACGATGAGGTGGAACGGGAGATTCTCATCACGATGCGGTGGAACGGGAGATTCTCATCACGATGAGGTGGAACAGGGGAGATTCTCATCACGATGAGGTGGAACGGGAGATTCTCATCACGATGAGGTGGAACGGGGAGATTCTCATCACGATGAGGTGGAACGGGGAGATTCTCATCACGATGAGGGTGGAACGGGAGATTCTCATCACGATGAGGTGGAACGGGAGATTCTCATCACGATGAGGTGGAACGGGAGATTCTCATCATGATGAGATTCTCATCACGATGAGGTGGAACGGAAGATTCTCATCACGATGAGGTGGAACGGGAGATTCTCATCATGATGAGGTGGAACAGGGAGATTCTCATCACGATGAGGTGGAACGGGAGATTCTCATCATGATGAGGTGGAACGGGAGATTCTCATCACGATGAGGTGGAACGGAAGATTCTCATCACGATGAGGGTGGAAGGGGAGATTCTCATCACGATGAGGTGGAACGGGAGATTCTCATCATGATGAGGTGGAACGGGAGATTCTCATCACGATGAGGTGGAACGGGAGATTCTCATCACGATGAGGTGGAACGGAAGATTCTCATCACGATGAGGTGGAACGGAAGATTCTCATCACGATGAGGTGGAACGGGAGATTCTCATCACGATGAGGTGGAACGGGAGATTCTCATCACGATGAGGTGGAACAGAAAATTCTCATCACAATGAGGTGGAATGGGAGATTCTTTTTGTTTTTCCCTCATCAATTCAATTCAACTTTATTTGTATAGCGTCCATTCATGACAGTGTCACCTCAGGGCGCTTAAACAGACAGAAAAGTTCAGGTCAGATTCATAATAGCTTAGTTAAGGAAACCAACAGATTGGATCGAATCTTGACTTGACCCGGTCCAATCCCCCATCCTGAGCAAGCACAGAGGGGGGGCGACAGTGGGAAGGAAAACACCCTTTTAACAGGGAGGAAAAACCTCCGGCAGAACCCGGCTCAGGTAGGGCGGCCATCTGCCTCGACCGGCTGGGGGGGAGAAGACAGAAAGGGAGACCAACAAACACTGCAACGTTATCCAGCCAGATCTGCTGAGAGAGGAGAACACAGTTAATGATGCAATACTGTCACAGGTTTCTACATGGAGAGCAGAGATGGTGGGGGAGGAAGAGCCCAGTGCGTCATGGGAGAGGAAGAGCCCAGTGCATCATGGGAGAGGAAGAGCCCAGTGCATCATGGGAGAGGAAGAGCTCAGTGCATCATGGGAGAGGAAGAGCCCAGTGCATCATGGGAGAGGAAGAGCCCAGTGCATCATGGGAGAGGAAGAGCCCAGTGCATCATGGGAGAGGAAGAGCCCAGTGCATCATGGGAGAGGAAGAGCCCAGTGCATCATGGGAGAGGAAGAGCCCAGTGCATCATGGGAGAGGAAGAGCCCAGTGCATCATGGGAAAGGAAGAGCCCAGTGCATCATGGGAAAGGAAGAGCCCAGTGCATCATGGGAAAGGAAGAGCCCAGTGCATCATGGGAAAGGAAGAGCCCAGTGCATCATGGGAGAGGAAGAGCCCAGTGCATCATGGGAAAGGAAGAGCCCAGTGCATCATGGGAAAGGAAGAGCCCAGTGCATCATGGGAAAGGAAGAGCCCCGTGCATCATGGGAAAGGAAGAGCCCAGTGCATCATGGGAGAGGAAGAGCTCAGTGCATCATGGGAGAGGAAGAGCCCAGTGCATCATGGGAAAGGAAGAGCTCAGTGCATCATGGGAGAGGAAGAGCCCAGTGCATCATGGGAGAGGAAGAGCCCAGTGCATCATGGGAAAGGAAGAGCTCAGTGCATCATGGGAGAGGAAGAGCCCAGTGCATCATGGGAGAGGAAGAGCCCAGTGCCTCATGGGAGAGGAAGAGCCCAGTGCATCATGGGAGAGGAAGAGCCCAGTGCATCATGGGAAAGGAAGAGCCCAGTGCATCATGGGAAAGGAAGAGCCCAGTGCATCATGGGAAAGGAAGAGCCCAGTGCATCATGGGAAAGGAAGAGCCCAGTGCATCATGGGAAAGGAAGAGCCCAGTGCATCATGGGAGAGGAAGAGCCCAGTGCATCATGGGAGAGGAAGAGCCCAGTGCATCATGGGAAAGGAAGAGCCCAGTGCATCATGGGAGAGGAAGAGCTCAGTGCATCATGGGAGAGGAAGAGCCCAGTGCATCATGGGAAAGGAAGAGCCCAGTGCATCATGGGAAAGGGAAGAGCCCAGTGCATCATGGGAAAGGAAGAGCCCAGTGCATCATGGGAAAGGAAGAGCCCAGTGCATCATGGGAAAGGAAGAGCCCAGTGCATCATGGGAGAGGAAGAGCCCAGTGCATCATGGGGAGAGGAAGAGCCCAGTGCATCATGGGAAAGGAAGAGCCCAGTGCATCATGGGAGAGGAAGAGCTCAGTGCATCATGGGAAAGGAAGAGCCCAGTGCATCATGGGAAAGGAAGAGCCCAGTGCATCATGGGAAAGGAAGAGCCCAGTGCATCATGGGAAAGGAAGAGCCCAGTGCATCATGGGAAAGGAAGAGCCCAGTGCATCATGGGAAAGGAAGAGCCCAGTGCATCATGGGAAAGGAAGAGCCCAGTTTATCATGGGAAAGGAAGAGCCCAGTGCATCATGGGAGAGGAAGAGCCCAGTGCATCATGAACGTCCCACAGCAGTCTAAACTATAGCAGCTTAACTAAGGGTTGCTAACCATCCCTAACTATATGACTTATCAAAAAGGAAGGTTTATATCCTGATCTTAAAGGGAGAGAGGGTGTCTGCCATCAGTCATAAATAAGGCATAAATAGACAGAACTTTCCGGCCCGTTCCTGGTCTGACGGGACACTCGGAGCGTTTCAGCCCGTTGAACATATGGGGGGTGTAATGATGTTTTCTGAGCCCGTGGTTCTTTCTGCCTCCCCAGTGTGTTACGGCGGTATCGGAGACTCCTCTCCTCTGATGGATCCTCTCCCTCCGGAGCTCCCACCTCGAGCCCCTCTCGACGAACCAGATGGCAGGATTCTCGGGGGAGGCGGGGCAAGTCTGGGCACACCTTTTGCTGAGACGCCAGATGCTACAGGTGAGTTTAATTCAACATTTGTTTTATTTAAAGGATAAAAAATCAAATGTAAAGTGCACAATTTTATTCTGGGCCGGGCTGGTTTATTTTCTCTTCAGTTCTTTAACCTTTGGGTACATCTGGGCCGCTGGGACGGGGGTTAAAGTCACGTCTGACCTCCACCATAGCTCATAACCAAACGCAGAAATGCAACCTTTCATGTAGGTTTGAGAATCAGTAAAATAGAAACTGCAGGAATGGTGAAACAAACATCACGACTGCAGCACTTCCCTGATGTCGACGCTTTGACCGCACCACTCCGTTCGTTACCTTACTGCCTGGACGCTGCGTCCAGAATGCTGTTTCATATTCATGAGGATGTCCATTCATCTGTGGTCTGTCTCTAACCCGTCATGTTCCCTCCTTCATGCAGGCTCCTTCCTGTTCTCCGACGTGCCGACCGCCGAGGCGGTGGAGCACCCGCTCAGCGAGTGTCAGTGGTTCCACGGCACCCTGTCGCGCCTCAAAGCCGCTCAGCTGGTGCTGGCCGGAGGTCCGGCGAGCCACGGCGTGTTCCTGGTCCGCCAGAGCGAGACGCGCCGCGGGGAATACGTCCTCACCTTCAACTTCCAGGGCAAGGCCAAGGTGAGTCCAGGTGTTTACCTGCACAGACGTCACTGATCCCTGCTGCTGAAAGCTGCGTCCACATGGAGCAGCTACAGAACACCCGATCCTGAAGCTGTTACTGTTAGTTTGTACGTACTTCCAAAAGTATCTGGACGTCTTCCTCAATTCAATTCAGTTCAATGGAATTTAATGGAATCTATTTGACGGTTGTTGTTCAGAGTTACACCAAGATTCCTGACCGAGGGATGGAGGTGAGGGGTCAGAGGTGACAGATCTGGGACTGTGTTAGTGGGTCTGGAGGTGCCGAAGAGAAATAATTCATATTTTGATTAATTAGACAGAGGAAGTTTTGTGACAGCCGTTATTTAATGTCCTCCAGACAAGCTTGGATGGGTGGTGTATCCGGGGCGTTGTGGGATATCAGCAGATAGATTTGCAAGTCATCTGCATACAGATGGAAAAGGACGTTATGACGGGTTATTACAGAACCCAAGGGGAGCATGTATAAAGAGAATAGTGCCGGGCCCAGGATGGAACCCTGGGGTACACCAGAGGACGGTGGAAGAGAAGCAGAGGAGAGATCATTCTTCATACATGTGAACTTTAACGACTTCCCAATCCTAAAGGTGACAACAAAGGTGACTTCTGGGGTTTTGTGGGTATAATATGATCTGTTGTGCACTGATGACATCATATGAATGTCGGAGTGAGATCAAAGTCCCTGTTCATGACGGTCAGCTTTGTCTTTGTTTAGAAACGGGTAATCCAGACAGCAGCTCATCATTCTACGTAGGCCAGCTGATACATAATTCATACTCATGGGTGAATTCAAGTTGGGTTTTTCAAACAAATGAATTAAAAAAAAAACAAAACTTCTGTAGCAACACTGAATGAGGCAACCACAACATTGTCAATCAAAAATGAAGTCAACTTTGCAGAGAGGGGACAAAGTCCCATACATGGAAATCTCAAGTAAGTTCCACGTCGTCTGTAAGGACGATCAAGCAAGTCATTATCAAATTAGTTTTTTTCAAATGTCCGCATTTAACCAAACCTGTTTTTCAGAGTCAACATATTTGTTTAATGTAAGCTGATAAGTTAATGAATTAGCTCAACATGAATGAATTTCAAAGTAAAACTGCTTTTTATTGCTTAACCCTTTATCACACCTAGACACATTCATGTGTTTTTCAGGTTTAAATTCTAGCATATCTTATGCTTTTCCTTTTTCAAAAAAATGTTTTTACTTTTTTTAGTGTTTTTTTTTTTTTTTTTTTTTTTTGGCATAATTTAAACAATGCTATGTAGAATCAGGGTTCCCGCGCGTCCTAAAAAGCCAGGAAAACATTTTTCCAGTCATGTAAAACACATGGAAAATGAGAAAAAGAGTGAAATGTCCTAGAAAACCTTGGTTGTCCTGGAAAATTGTGAAGGTGTTTTCGTGGGTTTGAGATCATTCCCAACCGACGGTTCCGTTTTGCTTCTGATGGTTGAAGGTCTTTACCCTCCCTCCCCCGCAGCACCTCCGTCTGTCCCTGAACGAGGACGGCCAGTGCCGAGTGCAGCACCTCTGGTTCCAGTCCATCTTCGACATGTTGGAGCACTTCCGGGTGCATCCGATTCCCCTGGAGTCAGGCGGCGCCTCCGACGTGACGCTCATCAGCTTCGTGGGCGCCACCGCCGTCCGCCAGCCAGGTACGACGTTTGCAGAGAGGCGGCGGCAGGACGAGCAGCAGTGACGTCATCGCACGATGAGCCGGTTAAACCTCACATCTCACCGCGGTTTACGCAGATTTATCATCAGTTTCATTCAGTTCAGCTTTACTTGTTCACCAGTTTACGACAGAGTCAGCTCACCTTTACAGAAACAGTTCAGTTCATCTGCTGCAGTTAGGATCCAGATCCAGCACATGATCCCCTCAGTCCAGTTTAGAACTGCTTCTATAAACCAGTCCAGGAAACCAGCACTCAAATCTTCTTTAAACCCATCCAGAAAGTTCTGTGTGTGTCTGGTGGAGGTGGAGTTGGTTTGTGAGGATAGAAGGTCAATAGTAGAAACAACTGGAGATGAGGAACCATGGAAACCGAGCCAAGGTGGAGAGATGATATGCAGATGAGGAAAGGCTTCACTGTTGAGCTGGTGGTGTTTATGAAACCTGATGTAGTTAGGTGGATGGTCCACCTCTGCTGGATCAGAACGGTGACCAGGAATCACAGTCGTCCAGTCTGCAAGGTCATTCTAGTTAGCCAAAACTAACGAAAAAACTAAAACTAAAATTGAAAAAACATTTTCGTTAACTGAAATAAAAATAAAAATGACAGTTTTTCAAAAAACGATAACTAACTGAAACTGTAATGTGTCTTCAAAAAACTCACTAAAACTAAAGTTTTTGCAAAAACATCCTTAGTTTTAGTAAATTTATTTAATACATAAGCTTTTTGGGTTGATATGAAATCTGTTTCTATTTAATCTGTTTACTTTGCTTTTATTTTCAGTGACTTTCTGATGATTTTGAATGCCGCGCCTATAATTTACGTAAAAAATCCCCTAAAACTAAGACTGAAACTAATAAAAACTAACCTGAACTAAGCATTTTCCAAAAAAACAAAACCTAATAAAAACTAGCAAACCTGCTAAAAAAAAAATAAACAAGACTAACTGAATTGAAAAACAAAAAGTCAAAACTAAAAAATGCATCATGAAAAGGAAAAAAAAAACATATATGTCATATTTATTTATTTAAGATAAGGTGATTTTCAGATTTTTCATATCCTGCTTGTTCCTGCTAAAAATGACCCAATCAGTCCAATTCAAAGTTAACGCCTGTAAATGATCATCAACATCATAACTAAGAAGGATAAACATGTTTTTTGAGGATTTGTTCCACCACACAGCCAGATGTCCAAAATGAACTCCTCTCACTGAGATAAGGCCATTTTGGGATTTTTGCCCTTGGAGCAGAATATAGTCGTCACAAGTCTAAAGCGTCCTCTTTTGACATTAGACGGTAATATTTACTCCTAGGCTCAGCCAATATGAATTTATACTTAAAAATATGTGAAATTGTATATAGAGATGCACCGATCGATCGGCAACCGATCGCAATCGGCCGATAGTGCCCCTATCGGTTTTGATCGGAGTCCTCAAAATAGATCCAAGCAAGCCGATCCGATCATGTTTACAGTAACTACAGCGTTTTGGCGTTTGACGCGCCTGACGCGCAGCAGGCGCGGGAAATACAGAGGAGACTCCGGTGAATGTCTTCCCTCCACGGAGACAGTGGAGGATTAACTATGATCTGCGTTCAGTCCCGGTTTCCAAACGGCGGGTTGATGATCTCTAGTCCCAACGGGGTTTAATGGGCTTATAATGACGTCCTGATGCAGGACTGCGGGTTGTTAAACTGGGCCGGTCAGAGGAAAGCTGCGCCATCGTCGGCGCGCAGCTCCTCGTAAATGGTGAAACTCACCAATCTCAGAACACCTCTGAACAATCTGATGAATCCACACACAGTACAGAAACGCTCGACAACGTAGTTGTCTGGCCTCGTGGAGCAAATGAAGCCGAGCAGCTGCTCAGTTTCATCCGCGATCAGAGAGACAGACAAGGAAAACAACCGGGTTCATGCACCCCCACACTCAGGCGCTCCTGACGCACGACGCGCAAGGCTCTGCCATTCATGCTGCTTAATCAGAAGTAAGCTCATCAATAAAATCATAATTTTATTATATTATTTAGGCTACAGCATGTTTATGCTACACTTAATAGTTTTTTTTCTTATAGAAAAGCTGCAGTATCAGCTCCAAGCTTGTTGCAGTTGCACATAAGTCGCTGTTCTTATTCTCATTTAACATATTTTACGTGATTTTTCCACTAAAAGCTTGTAGGTAAACTCTAAACAGTGTGTCTGAGAAAGAGCCTCTAGAGAGGGAAATGTTTATTATAGTGCACATGTGTGTTATGTACATAATCTATTTTTTATTTTAAGATTTAATTCCATTTTCCACAGGAAAAAGAGAGTCTATAGTTGACAACTTGTACCAACTCTAAGAGAGTGACATGTTTACTGTAGTCTGTGTTGGTGTGCTGCACATGTTGTGTGTTGTACACATAATTATTGCCACAAGAAAGCTTAAACTAGTCAGCTACACTTCCTCTATGTAAACTGAGTCCAAGTTGTCTCCAAGAGAGTGAAATATTGCAGATTGCCTGCAATAAAACAGGCCAATTCATGATCATTTCCCTTCTCCTAATTGTTAATAACATAATGTCGATGTTATGTACATGAGAGAATATTGGAGAATTTATGAATTTCGGCGCTGTGATCGGTGATCGGCAATATCGGGATCGGCAGATACTGCTTTTGGTGATTGGTGATCGGTGATCGGCCCCCAAAATCCTGATCGGTGCATCTCTAATTGTATATATTTTGATATATAAGTCGCACAAGCTGCCAAACTATGAATAAAAGTGCGACTTGAAGTCCAGAAAATACCGTATTTATTTTAGATGATGATATACGATATATCCCGGTATTTTTACCCTAATTTGTCTGTAAGTTTCATTTCATATCAAACAGCTTTTAGTATTGAAACATGTTTAGTGTAAAGGTATCGCTCCACTGCAGTGATGGAACTGACAAACACTGGTTAGAAATGTTGGTTAAATCAAAATAACTAAAGATAGTTGGCTGTTTTTTATGATTTCTTTGTAAAAGTCTTGGGGAAGATTTTCTTCCAGACAGTTTAAATAATAGGGGTGGTATTAAATATCGATACACTGAAATATCACGATATTTTCATATGCCGATACCATATCTATATGTAAAAGCACTGTATCGATCTATTTTACTAATGAAATCTCGCAAGATATCGTTTTGTTACGAAGTCTCATGAGATTTCACAAAAACCGCCAGATTTCGTTACAGAACAATGAAATCTCGTGGTATTTCGTGAAATCTCATGAGATTTCGTAACAAAACTATGTTGCGAAAGCGAATCCGCGAAAGCCGGATTACTGGACTGTCTCAGAAAAGAAATAAAAAATACTTTATTTATCCCAGAAGGGAAATTCAACATTTTAAAAAGCTCACTCTTTTTTTGTTTGTTTGTTTTTAATATGAAGTAATAAATTAGAAAATTATAGAATATAGTATAATAAATAAAATAAAAAAATAAAATAAAATATATAATTTATAAAATAAAGAAAAATAGAAAATTAGAATTCATGAAATTCTAATATTTTGAGATAGGATGTGTGAGTTTTCTTAAGCTGTATCCCATAATCAGCAATATTAAAACAATTTAATGTTTTTTTTAATTGCATTACAGAAAATAAAGAACTTTATCACAATATTTTAATTTTCTGAGACAGTCCTGTATGCGAACTAGATCAAAAATGTCTCAGATACAGCTGAAAATGCTGGTATCAGTATCGGCGAGTACGAGAGTTCAGGCACTGATCTGATACTCTGTAATATGATGAAGCTGGTATCTGTTTACTGATTAGATAAATAACCGTCTTCAATCTGCTGCATTCATCCATATTTAGTCTGAGCCAGACCATGATGATCACATCGCAGTCATGGAGCTGGAATAACAGTGTTTTTCATAATATCGTGGTATCGGTACTCGATATCGGCCGATATATTGGGAGGTGAAAAATGTTAGTGGAGCATGTGTGCTTTGAACTGGCTTGATCGGGATCTCACCGTGGTCCTGGACGTCGGAAACTCCACGGTTATCATCCATCTGCATGCTGATGTTGTCCACATGTTCCTCTTCCTCCTCATCTGTTGCTCCTGCTGTCTTCTCTACACGCACACAAACAACTGAATGTAAACAATCATCACGCGTCTGTTATCAGACTGTTTTAACCCTCTCAGCTCCATAAGAAAAAGTTACGTTCAGCTTCTTAAGGCCACAAACTGGCCAGTGGCAGTTAACGGCCTGTAAATATTATCTAAAAATGAAAAGTTGCCATTTTCTTTCATGGCTGTCATCACAGACTTCTGGTCTAACCATCAATAGCAAATAATCAATGAGTCTTAAAATTTTAACCCTTTAAATTCCACTTTGCATAAATGGTGCTCAAACTTCAAAAAAATTGAAAATGGGGTTAAACTAAATGTGATTAATGCAAAATGAATTTGTTTTTGTGCAGGATTATTAGATCCCTGGAGTATTTAAAAAAGGTATAAAAATGTTTTTTGATGCATCTTTACTTTTTGTGTTACAGTGTTTTTTTTTTTTTTTTTTTAAAGTTACGTTAAGCTTCTTAAGGGCACAGACTGGCCAATGGCCTGTAAATATCTAAATATTAAAAGTTGCATTTTTTTCCATGGCTGTCATCACCGACTTCTGGTCTAACCATCAATACCCCCAAAAAATCAATGAGTTTTGAAATTTTAACCCTTTAAGTTCCAGTTTGGACACACAATGTTCCCACTGCCTAAAACTGAAAAGTGGGTTAAAATAAGTAAAAACTAGCCTGTAGGTGGCAGGTTATTATTAGGTACAGAGCAGACCTAAGCATAGATTATAGCAACCACAATTAAAAAAGCTCAATGAGAATTTGTTTCAAGATAAAATGCAAAATAATGTGGGAAAAATTCCAGTTTGAACCGGAATGGCAGCGTTACAGAGAGGGAACTAAATTCCCTGCAAAAGACTGAGCTAAATAATTAGCATGTGATCTGACTGATCACAATGATGGAAAACAAAACAAACACCAAAATGACAAATTTGAGACTCAAAATACCTCATGTGAAAGAAGGAAAAAGATTGTTTACTTCATTGGATGTTCAGCATTTCTGAGTGTTTGAAGGACTCTGATTGGCTGAAATAACATTGAAGTCTTGGTTTCATCACTAAGATAAAAAGCGGGGGGGGCTCCTTCTGAGTAAATGGTCTGATGTCATGGAAAACAGTTCAAACTACATCATTGAAGTGTAGAGCAAGTGTGTGAGGAGAAAAATGTTCTCCTAAACATTTATTCTGGAATAACATTTGATTCTAGAAAGGTCCTTTTCAATGCAAGTCAATGTGGCACGGATTGGCTCTAAGGAGGAAATGAGGAGGATTTTAGTTAGAGACCTTAGAGAAAGAGTTACACCCCCCATCTTCTAGAAGATCATGAGTCAGACCAGAATACACACCTGCACCAAGTTTATGCTGTTTGCATTAGTAGAAAAAAAGTAACAACATAAAAGGTCATTCACCCCCCCCTTCAGAAAGCTGAGGGAGCTGTGAGGGTTAAATCGGTTTTCGGCTTCCGGAAGCTTCACAGCATGTAAATGTTTCTAATCCAGATGACTGCCACTCCTTCCATTCAGGTTGTGTCCTGCACCATCAGAGCTCTGACCTCTCTGTTGTTGTCTTGTGTATCCGCTGGATCATCCCTTGCAGGCCGGGACAGGGCAGGCAGTCGGCCTACAGTCTGTGATGTCATCACCACGCGCCATCCTGACTCTCCATCAACCCCCATCTCTGACTGTGTGTAAGTGCGACCGGACTCGGCTGCGAGAGGAGGGAATAAATGAGTGAAGAGACTTTCTGGTCATGTGATGCCTCAGAACCAATCAGATCAGGCTTTGATTACATCAGAGAAGTCCAGAAACTGCTTGTGGGAAACTTTGCGCTGTAAATCAGCTTTTTTATTACAATGAAAGTGATTTTAAAACTTGCCACGTGTACACACCGGACACGAATAAAGTTGTTGGCGCATCTAAATTACATGTAAAGTCAATGTATAGACGCGAATAGGGGTGCGTTTGACCGGAATTCCTCCAATCATGTGACTTATTTGCGCGATTGAAGCATTTTACGCGCTCGAATGAAGCGTTTTACTCGCTCAAATTAAGCGTTTTACTCGCTCAAATTAAGCGTTTTACTCACTCAAATTAAGCGTTTTACTCGCTCAAATTAAGCATTTTACTCACTCGAACGAAGCGTTTTACTCACTCAAATTAAGCATTTTACTCACTCGAACGAAGCGTTTTACTCACTCGAATGAAGCGTTTTACTCACTCGAATGAAGCGTTTTACTCGCTCAAATTAAGCATTTTACTCGCTCAAATTAAGCGTTTTACTCGCTCAAATTAAGCGTTTTACTCGCTCAAATTAAGCATTTTACTCACTCGAATGAAGCGTTTTACTCGCTCAAATTAAGCATTTTACTCACTCGAATGAAGCGTTTTACTCACTCAAATTAAGCGTTTTACTCGCTCAAATTAAGCATTTTACTCACTCAAATTAGGCATTTTACTCACTCGAACGAAGCGTTTTACTCACTCGAATGAAGCGTTTTACTCACTCCAACGAAGCGTTTTACTCACTCAAATTAAGCATTTTACTCACTCAAATTAAGCATTTTACTCACTCAAATTAAGCATTTTACTCACTCAAATTAAGCGTTTTACTCACTCAAATTAAGCGTTTTACTCACTCGAATGAAGCGTTTTACTCACTCGAATGAAGCGTTTTACTCGCTCAAATTAAGCATTTTACTAACTCGAACGAAGCGTTTTACTCGCTCAAATTAAGCATTTTACTCACTCAAATTAAGCGTTTTACTCACTCGAATGAAGCGTTTTACTCACTCGAATGAAGCGTTTTACTCGCTCAAATTAAGCATTTACTCACTCGAATGAAGCGTTTTACTCGCTCAAATTAAGCATTTTACTAACTCGAATGAAGCATTTTAGTCGCTTGAATGCAGTGTTTAACTCACGCAAATGCGGAGTTTTACTGACTGGAATAAAGCGTTTTACTCTCTTGAATGCAGCGTTTTACTCACACACACAAATGCAGCGTTTTACTCGCTCGAATGAAGCATTTACTCGCTCAAATGCAGCGTTTTACTTGCTCGAATGAATCGTTTCACTCGCTCAAATGCAGCGTTTAACTCGCTCAAATGCAGCGTTTTACTCACTCGAATGAAGCATTTTACTCGCGCAAATGCAGCGTTTAATTCACACAAATGCAGTGTTTTACTTGCTCAAATGCATTTTACTCGCGCAAATGCAGCGTTTTACTCGCTCAAAAGAAGCGTTTTACTTGCACAAATGCAGCGTTTATTCGCGGGAATGCAGTGTTTTGCTCGCTCGAATGAATCGTTTTACTCGCGCAAATGCAGCATTCTACTCTTTTTTTTTTTTTTCTTTTTTTTTTTTAAAGGTGTTTTTATACATCGGCTGCAGCAGTAAAGTTTGTTTTTCCACATTTCCTCGAGGGAGAAATGTGGATAAACTAAACTAAACCTTTATTTAACAATGAAAATTTCATTTATTTAATTCATTTTGATGAATGAATTTCGTTAATAGTGACTTTTCATATCGGGATTAATTGTGAAATTAGTCAATTGTGACTTCTGGTTTACAACAGTGGCCTTTACAGAGTTAAATACCACATTAACCGCAACCATTTCCCATTTTCCTGTGCAACTTTCCTTCTATGGTCCAATTACTATTTTTTCAACATATTTATCAACATATTCGTGTTGCCGGGAGAGAGACATGCGTTTTCTAGCTTGAATAGTTCAGGAACAAATCAAATCTATAGGTTTCTATAATCTATATCTTCTAGTATTTAGTGTCGTCCTCAAAATTATTCATACCCTCCAATTACAGGTGGAAAGAAATCAGTTGTCAGTGAAATAAGTTGAAATTGACAAAGGTAATAATAAATAAAAATGTTATAAAAATCATGACATTGATTTTGAATTGTGGTTCAACAGAAATATTTTTTAAAAAAGCACTTTGAGGCAAACCCTGCAATCAGGTGTTTTCTGTAACGGTTTGGTTTTTTTTAAATTATTCTTTTCAACAACAATTCAAAAGCAATATTTTATTTCACTAAATTATAATTTTGTAAATTTTTCTTTATTGTTAGTTTCTTTAGGACGACTATATATATGATCAAATCTATAAGCTGTATAGGTACAGTCCATTCACCATTTATCATAAGTACAGATTAGTTCTGCATGTCAGAGAATTTGTCCCACATTTTCTGCTGAACAAGCACTTGTAATTTCCTGACTTGTGGGATTAATCGGTACTTGTAGATTTACAAGTTACAGAACTTTTTGTCTCTTATTAGGGACACATCAAGAATTTTTTTTTTTTACAGACTTCGAGTATAAAGTAGTAATTATACAAGAATAAAGTCTTGATGTTTTCAACATTATAGAAAAGCAAATAAACATTTGCGGGTGTTGTGCCGAACCTGCTGAGACTTTCAGGATATTAAACATGAGTATACATCGGTTCCAGCCAGTTCCCCCTCCACGAAAGCAGCTATTTCCTCCAAGAACGTCTGCTTCTTTCTGCAGAATAGATTCATTTTCCTCCAGATTATTTTGAAAGTCCTGATACTGATGACAACGTGGTGCAGATGTGCCGAGAGATTGATGATCTACTAGTTTGTAAAACCTCTGCTGAAGTACATCTGCACCAAACGGTCCACAACCCTCATTTTATCAACTTTCCTCTTCTGAATTCAAAATACCAAGACATTATTCTCTCAAGTTTATAAATTTATTCTCGTAAACTTACCACTTTATTACCAAAAATTTACCACTTTATTCCCATAAATTTACCACTTTATTCCCATAAATTTACTACTTTATTCCCGTTGATTTATGACTTTATTCCCATAATGTTACCACTTTATTCTCATAAATTTACCACTTTATTCTTGTAAATTTGCAACTTTATTCCCATAAATTTACTACTTTATTCCCATAAATGTACCACTTTATTCCCATAAATTTTCCACTTTATTCCTGTTGATTTATGACTTTATTCCCATAATTTTACCACTTTATTCCCATAAATTTAACACTTTATTCTTGTAAATTTACCACTTTATTCCCATAAATGTACAACTTTATTCTCGTAAATTTACCACTTTATTCCCATAAATGTACGACTTTATTCTCGTAAATTTACCACTTTATACCCATAAATGTACGACTTAATTACCATGAATTTACCATTTTATTCTTGTAAAATGGCAGCTTTATTCTGATTTACCACTTCAACCTCATAAATTTCTGACTTTATTCACGTACGTGCCGAGTGTGTGTCCCATGAGTCGGACTTTCCTCCATGACCTCCATGGACTCCATCACCGCTGACCTGCCCCCCCCCCCCCCAACCCTCCACTCACTGTCATTTCTCTTTTTCTCCCCAACCTCTCACTCCCCCTTTCCTCCGACTGCTTCTCCTCCCTCCTTTACTTACACCTCCCTCTTCTCCGTCTCCTCCGTTGCTTCTCCTCGCAGACTTGACCAGCAGACCCCGTAGTCCACCTCAGCCGCCTCCTCTGCCGCCGGGCCGGCCGCCGCCGCCGACTCCGCCCCAGGAGCGAGGAACTGAAACCCAGCCGGGGGCGGCCGCAGGAGCAGCAGGAGGAGGAGCGCCCGCGGCGGCCGGAGCAGGAGGAGGTGGAGAAGGAGGAGGAAGTGGAGGAAGCGGAGGCAGCGGAGGAGGAGTGGAGGACTGGGAGGACATGGACACTCCTCTCCACCAACTGGAAGCTGTGGAGGGAGAGGAGAGGGACGGGACGAGGGCCCCCCGAGCCATCCATAACCACTACTCCTTCTTCTGATGAGGGGGAGGAGGAAGAGGAAGAGGAGGAGGTGTATGTGTGTTCTTGTGTGCATCTGACTGTGTGTGTGTGTGTGTGAGAGTGTGATTGGATGAGGCGCCGTACATCATAGCCATTCATAACCAGTATTTCTATTTTGTTAGTGAGGAGGAGGAGGAGTAAAAGTACTAACACTATCTGAGACGGAGAGAGAGGACGAAGCAGAGACGGTGAGAGCAGCTTTACGACACTAAGCGGCGGTACATTTCTCTACCTTGTTTTCACGCCAGCAGACCCTCCATACCTCACAGTGGTCCTGCCAAGACGGCCAAAATACTCCACAGACATTTCTACTGTGGCAGACAGACCCAGCGCACCCGCTGCGATGCCTCGGGCCGCCAGGACACCGACCGTCGCATAAAAATAAAAGCATCTCCTTCCTGCAGCCGGTTGGAACGTGTCCTGACCACAGCTGCTTTTTTCCCTGCGATAAAATCACAAATAAATCCAAAGAAACGCAACTTCTGATTATCCCCCTTCTACTGCCATAGAAGGTAAATATTCACTTTTACTGTAAGACTATTATCTTTAAAATGAACAATAAACCCAACAAGAGACTGAATGTAAGCATCCGCTACGAATGAAACGACACTAATGACTTCGCCTGTCCAGAGTCGTCCAGGTCCATCGCTCCGGGGCGCCGCCTCATCAACACTAAAAACAGACTGAGTTAGACAAATATGCCCGTGGAATATTTTTCCATTTCATTTCTATGATTGTAATATTTTTTCTTTTAATGTGGAAACCTCTTTTTTTTCAGGGGACTTAAATAGCTAAGAAATGTAAGTTGCCTGAAATAAATAAGTGTCCTATTTAAAAAACATTGATGAAAACTTTAATGGAAAAATGTATTTAGTTCATGCGCTTATGAGCCGTTGAGTTTTAGTAATCTAATTTTGGATCATATGGCTCTCCATCCAGCGCCACGTCACCAGATATCGCCACGTCACCGGATATCGCCACATGTTGGCGCCACGTCACCAGATATCGCCACGTCACCAGATATCGCCACATGTTGGCGCCACGTCACCAGATATCGCCACGTCACCAGATATCGCCACATGTTGGCGCCACGTCACCAGATATCTCCACGTCACCGGATATCGCCACATGTTGGCGCCACGTCACCAGATATCGCCAAACGTTGGTGCCACATGTGAACAGATGTTGGCATCACATGTCGACATATATTAGTGCCACGCGATGGCTTATGTTGGCGCCACTTGTCGACATATGTTAGTGCAACATGTTGCCGTATGTTGGCACCACATGTCAACATATATTAGTGCCACGCGATGGCTTATGTTGGCGCCACTTGTCGACATATGTTGGTGCTCCATGTTGACGCCACTTGACGTAGTGGCACGTGTTGGTTTATGTTGGTGCCACATGTCGACGTATGTTAGTGCCACATGTTGGCGTATGTTGGTGCCACATGACGTAGTGGCACGTGTTGGTTTATGTTGGTGCCACATGTCAACATGTTAGTGCTACATGTTGGCGGATGTTGGTGCCACATGTTGACATAGTGGCACATGTTGGCGCCACATGTTGACGCCACATGACGTAGTGGCACGTGTTGGTTTATGTTGGTGCCACATGTCAACATGTTAGTGCTACATGTTGGCGGATGTTGGTGCCACATGTTGACATAGTGGCACATGTTGGCGGATGTTGGTGCCACATGTTGACATAGTGGCACGTGTTGGTTTATGTTGGTGCCACATGTCGACATGTTAGTGCTACATGTTGGCGTATGTTGGTGCCACATGTCAACATTTTAGTGCTACATGTTGGCACATGTTGGTTCCACATGTCAACATGTTAGTGTTACATGTTGGAGCATGTTGGTGCCACATGTCGATATGTTAGTGCCACATGGCGTATGTTGGTGCCAAAATATCGACACAGTGCAACATGTTAGTGCTACATGTTGGCGGATGTTGGTGCCACATGTCGACGTAGTGGCACGTGTTGGTTTATGTTGGTGCCACATGTCAACATTTTAGTGCTATATGTTGGTGCATGTTGGTGCCACATGTCGACATGTTAATGCCACATGGCGTATGTTGGTGCCAAATGTCGACATAGTGGCACATGTTGGTGTATGTTTGTGCCACATGTCGACATATGTTAGTGGCACATGTTGGCATTTGTTGGTGCCACATGTGGACATATGTTTGTGGCACATTATGACGTATGTTGGCGCCACATGTCGAAGGATGTTAGTGCCACATTTTGGCGGATGTTGGTGCCACATGTTGACATATGTTAGTGACACGTGTTGGCGTATGTTGGTGCCACATGTTGACATATGTTAGTGACACGTGTTGGCGTATGTTGGTGCCACATGTTGACATATGTTAGTGGCACGTGTTGGTTTATGTTGGTGCCACATGTTGACATTTGTTAGTGGCACGTGTTGGTTTATGTTGGTGCCACATGTTGACATATGTTAGTGGCACATGTTGGCGTATGTTGGTGCCACATGTTGACATATGTTAGTGCCACATGTTGACATATGTTAGTGGCACGTGTTGGTTTATGTTGGTGCCACATGTCGACATATGTTAGTGACACGTGTTGGTTTATGTTGGCGCCACATGTAGGCTTATGTTGGCGCCACATGTAAGCTTATGTTGGCCCCACATGTTAACGTATGTTGGCCCCACATGTTGACGTATGTTGGCGCCACATGTTGACGTATGTTGGCGCCACATGTTGACGTATGTTAGCACCACATGTTGACGTATGTTGGTGCCCCATGTCGACATGTTAGTGCCACATGTTGACGTACGTTGGCGTTAAAGGTTGACATATGTTAGCGCCACATGTCGACATATGTTAGGGCCATATGTTGGTGTATGTTAGCGGTGTGTGTTGGTGCCACATTGTGGTTAATGTTGGTGCCACATGTAGCCTTATGGTGCCATATATTGGCTTATGTTGACGGCACATTTCGGTGGATGTTGACGCCACATGTCGGTGGATGTTGACGCCACGTTTTGGCGGATGTTGGCACCACATGTCGCCAGATTTCGCCACATGACATCATTGAGATGCAGCATGCTTGAAAAAAATGTAAAAAGTATGGAGTCAACAGTTGAATCTTCATCTTTTGGTGCGGCTGCTTCTGTGGTGGCTGGTTTGTGGTACTTCTACAGAACTCAAGGTACTTTAAGTTGAACTGCTGGTACTTGCTGATGAAAAGGAGTTAAAACAGACTGAAATGGTACCACTGACAAACAGCAGCTTCCTCATTTTCATACTAAGACTTTATATATATCAGTTATAAGCTATAAAAACCAACTTCTGGACTGTGAGGTTCGAATGTGATGCAGGTGAAAGACGGATGCTCCAACTTTGACTCTTGTGGATGGCTTTAATTTGCAACCCTTTCAGGTCACTGAAAGGGTTGCAACTGGTGCTTTGGGAATCTCGACTGCAGAGAGCGACGGATGCTTTGGGAGTCCGGACTCCAGCTTTGGGAGTCGCTGGAGTCCAAAGTTGGACTTCAGCTTTGGAAGTCCGGACTCCAGCTTTGGGAGTCGCTGGAGTCCAAAGTTGGACTTCAGCTTTGGAAGTCCGGACTCCAGCTTTGGGAGTCGCTGGAGTCCAAAGTTGGACTTCAGCTTTGGAAGTCCGGACTCCAGCGAGCGCCGGCGGATGCTTTGGGAGTCCGGACTCCAGCGAGCGCCGGCGGATGCTGTGGGAGTCCGGACTCCAGCGAGCGGCGGATGCTTTGGGAATCCGGACTCCAGCGGGCGGCGGATGCTTTGGGAATCCGGACTCCAGCGAGCGGCGGATGCTTTGGGAGTCCGGACTCCAGCGAGCAGTGGCGGATGTGAGCGGCGGATGCTTTGGGAGTCCGGACTCCAGCGAGCGGCGGATGCTTTGGGAGTGGAGGGTGGGTCCGGACTCCAGCGGGCGGCGGATGCTTTGGGAGTCGGACTCCAGGGGGGCTGTTGGGAGTCCGGACTCCAGCGAGCGGCGGATGCTTTGGGAGTCCGGACTCCAGCGGGCGGCGGATGCTTTGGGAGTCCGGACTCGGGGGGGGGCGGATGCTTTGGGAGTCCGGACTCCAGCGGGGCGGCGGATGCTTTGGGAGTCCGGACTCCAGCGGGCGGCGGATGCTTTGGGAGTCCGGACTCCAGCGGGCGGCGGATGCTTTGGGAGTCCGGACTCCAGCGGGCGGCGGATGCTTTGGGAGTCCGGACTCCAGCGGGCGGCGGATGCTTTGGGAGTCCGGACTCCAGCGGGCGGCGGATGCTTTTGGGAGTCCGGACTCCAGCGGGGCGGCGGATGCTTTGGGAGTCCGGACTCCAGCGGGATGCTTTGGGAGTCGGCAGAGGATGCTTTGGGAGTCCGGACTCCAGCGGGCGGCGGATGCTTTGGGAGTCCGGACTCCAGCGAGCGGCGGATGCTTTGGGAATTCGGACTCCAGCGAGCGGCGGATGCTTTGGGTCTGTTTCAGGCAGGAAACATTTACCTCAGTTGCTCTCAGCAGCATCACTCTGGACGTTTATTTGTCTCTTTCTCTCTGAGTTGCAGAAGATGGAGAGTTTTTCCTTCCAGAGAGAAACGATGGACGGTATCAATGAGAATAACCTGGATGGAAATGATGTTAATAATAATAATGATGGTCAGAATAGTATTACATTTGTTTGTTTTTGTTTTTCATTTTGTATGCCTACTCCATGTAACACACGCTCAGACTCCATCTTGTATTTCAGTTGAAACGTCTTTGTGCCTTTTTTATGTTGGAGATAAAAGAAGGAAAAAAATGTGTACGATTTTCTCTAAAGCCTCTTTCTCACGGCTTCTCCGTGCTGTCTTCTCCTCCTCATCCTCAGCGTTGGTTCATCCAGGGGGGAAATCTAGCAGAAAATGTGGATGAAATACTTTTTCTACTCGTGCCTTTCTGTGTCTGTCCGATCATCGGCCTCCGTTCGTGTCGCTCTTCTCGTTCAGTTCAGAGCTCGCCACGTTTTTTTTTTTGCTCATGTTTTATTTTGTCTTGATGCACCTTTGGACCCGTCATCATGTTCTGTCCTTTCCTCAGTTTCAGAACTCTTTGTGCCTTTCTCTGTCTCTTTTCTCTCTTTGCTGGGACCGTGTGTTGAGGACGGGCAGAGCCGTCTGTCCGGCCTGTGTGCTTAGTTTCAGGTACTACATTGAATTTAATGATAATGATATAATATAAATATAGTGAAACATGCGGGCTGGTGTGTGTGGTCTTTTCTTTCTCTTCAGCTTGATTTCATTGTCTCTCACTGCAACACCTGCTTGGGTCTGAATTCAGTTTATTTACAACAAAATTATCTTGAATAGGCAACTGTGATGATGTTTATCATTTGGTGAAAAGAAGCCAGTAAAACAACTTATCAAAGAACCAACTTTAATTTGGATCTTCAGGCTCATTTGTTCCCCTTTCTCTAGAATAAAACACCAAAGATGACAGTTAAACAGGAAATGGGACCATCGGAAATGGTCTCTGGAGGATGATGGTCAAGAAGCCGTTGTTCAGGACGGGAAACTACATGATACAGGTTTATGGTGGAAACTAGTTTAGATACGAGCAATTAATCATGTGTCCAAGGACAGTTCTTTATCTTCAGTAAGATTATTAAAGGTACATTGTGTAAGAATAACTGACATCTAGTGGTGAAGATGGGTATAGCAATGACTTCATATGCCTAGCACTGTTGTTAATGTACGGTGGCCATTAGTGGCCAAAATTCTCCCATACATAAAGATGTTTTCATCTGTGAGGGGATCCAGTGGTCTCTGGTTTATGACTGTACTACAGGTAACTACTTTTAATGTCTTTTAAGGCATTACTTATCCCAAAAAGTGCTCCAACTCCCACAAAGCTGGTTCAAGTTCAGAGGGTTCTCACTTCACACTGAAAATGGTGGCACAATTATGGCAGCCTTCATGTATGTGGACCTACTAGTAGATACAAATGACTCAGTCTAAGAAAATAAACACATAACAGCCATTCTGGTAAAGTGTTTAAAGATTAGTAGAAACACAGTTTTGAATTATAGATGACATTTTTCTGCCATTGATCTTTGGTTTTGTTACATGCTGCACCTTCAATGAAAAACTTAATTATGGGGCACCACTGGGAAAGTAATGATGAAAAATTGGCATCAGTTGCCACGCCCGCATGGACAAACATTTAATCCTCCTGAGTAAAATCAATCTGATCAGAGATTCCTGATAAAGTGATCAGTCGGTTTTGTTTACATAATGGGCAAATTTGATACGATCAACATGCGCAACACGGACTAGTTCATAACCCCCCTAAAATTTAAGCATGCGCAGAAACCAAACAGCAACCTCCGGTGGCCAACTATGAAGCTACCTAGAAGAAGTAAATATTTGTAGTTCTTTCTTCATCCACTAGGGGCTGAAAAACAGAGCAAATCCCCATAAACTCTCATGTTAAAAAGACCAACTCTAATGGTGCGCTTCAGTTGTCTCGGGATTCCGAGCAGACGCGAGTTGGTGAGGTCATTACCAGGTATTTTGCGTTCCAGTTGCACCAACATGGGGGAAAAAAATAGAAATCTCCTAAACAGCCTATTTGTGAGCTTGAGCTAGAACAGCTAGGAAATAACACGTTTCTAGCTAGAAAAATAACACAGACGTTATAACAATGTTACCACGGTAACAACAGCTAATTTCAGTGTATTTGTTTAATACACAACACATAATCACGCTGCGTTTTAAAGAAAAAAAAGACCACCATTAGACCGTAAAATTCAATAACAATTCAGTGCTGTTTACACTTGGAAATTATGATCAGAAAATCTCTTATATAGAAGTTAAATAAACACAACAATGGTATTGGACGCAGCCATCTTTAAATCTACAATCTCTGGGTCCTCTGCAAATTACGAGCTCGTATCTCGGAAAAACGAGTCACTTCCTTGGAAAATTACCTTGGAAAAACGAGCTACGAGACAACTGGAACACACGATAAGTGTGTCTTACCTTTATCCCATCGCTTAGGGGACTAATCTTGTTTAGCTCATGTTAGTTTTGAGTTAGCTCGGTTAGCGTTTAGCCCAGAGTACGTCAGCTCTCAATCATTTGCCCACTTTGCCCATTTTAGTATTTTCTGGGAGTGACGACACACGCGACACGGCAAGATGGCGACGGTGGGAAATGCTTCACTTTTCCCTATTTAAAACGTGCCCAGATACGACGTCCATATTTTTTTTTAGTCTTTGGCAGAAACGTCCAGCACAGAAACCATCAGAACGACTGTAGACATGAACTGTGTTACACTTTTGATTCAATCGGAACAGTCAGATTAAATCTGAATCATGTGGATGTGTTGGTGGGAATCTGTTATCAGCTATTTGGTTCGGTTTGCTTTCACACTGCTTCACTCAGACAGAACTGGATAACGTCACGCACTTACAACAGCTGCTCACTAGGGGGCGATATTCCCCAAAGCAAGCACACCAAGAAGAAGGAAATGGTTGGGACTTAAGTCCTGCACAGCAGGTAAATAATGTCGCAGCAACACATTTCTTCAGTCATGTTTCTGGTTTTACTTGGGTATTTGAGTATGATCCGGTTTTCACCGGAAACTGTCCAGTGCGAGCAGCAGGAGAAGCAATCAGATATCCACCATGTTGACCTGCATCACTTCCTGTCTTTGCTTCACTGGACGCTCCTTTTGCTTTCACACTGGAAGAGAACTGAACCAGGATTCAACAAGTGAACAGAAACCCCCGGCTTTCCAGAGCGCCAGACTTCAAAGAACGTTCACACTGCTGCACATGAGCCATTTTATCTGTGGAAGTAGACCAGGATTTGTTTACAGCAGAATAAACAGCAGTGTGAATGAAATCTGAAAGAAATGGCAGAACTTCTCTTAGTGGGTTCAGACTGCGTTAAAGAATAAAGCTGCTCAGACCGAAGATTTACTTTGAGCTTATCACAAAAATTATGAAGTATCAACTTACTGTACTGTATAGGTACTGAAAGTGTTTTTAAATAATCTTTGAAAGTCAAGAGCCATGGAAGCTCATTTTCCCCACTGCGATTATTAAAAACAAACAAAACAGTCTCATTATTATTAGATATATCCTTCAATAAGGACTTTGCTATCTCATAATTATGAGATACTTATACTCGCTCATAATAATGAGATGGCTAATTATCGAAGAGAAGTCCTAATTATGAGAGTATCTCATGGGATATTATCTCATATTAATGAGATGATATCTCATAAGGACATATCTCATAATTGACATATAATTATGAGATACTCATCCATTGTAATGACATGGGTAATTATGAGAGAGAAGTACTAATTATAGGATAGTATCTCATTAACATGAGATACTATCTCATAATTAGGACTTGACTATTTAATAATTATGAGATACATTGTCTCATAGTAATGAGGTTATCTCATATTTATGTAATACCTGATTATGAGATAGGTAAGTCATAATTATGAGGTAATATCTCATTATTATGAGATACAGATTTTGTTTTTGTTTTGTTGTTCATCAGAGTGGCAGAAATGGGCTTCCATACTGGACAGAGGAGACATTTAAAAATAACTGAACAAAAGTATACAAATTTACGGTAAATCAAATTTTAGTTAAGTTTGTAATTTCCATATAACTAATATTTGTACATTTTAAATCATATTTAAATAATATTCCTGCGTGATTTTCATGACGTAACCTGATTTTGAGGACAAGTCCGGGTGATTTATGATTGGCAGAAAGTTAAACCAATAAGAAAATAGGTCAGAAAATGAGGTAAATATTGTCCAATCCGGTGTTGCAGTCTATAAGTGGGCGGGGTTTCTAATTGTCGCGTTTGTTCCATGGCTCCGGTAAGCCGCGCTGTTTCTGACGCTGTCAAAACGCGTCGCTACGAACACCCGCAGACTCGCGCTCTCACAGGAGAAGGCGAGTTTACTCAAAGTTTCGTGCTCTGCTGTAAATATGAAACACATTTTTCTTTGTTCGCAAGTCTGCCCGTTAGTCTCCGCCCGCCTCACGTGACCAGCGCCCGCCCGTGCTCCGCTAGTCGAGCGCACCCGGCGCTGTTTTGTTGTTGTTGTTCTGCGGCGTATCGTGTCCGGCCTGTCAGAACGTGCGACTTTTCACCGGGACGACGACAGCGGACAAACAGGGATGCACATGACTAAAAAGTATAACTTCCACCCTGAGTCTCGCGCTGCTGTCAGCTTGTAGCGGTGCCGACACGTCGCGGTTGGTCTGTCAGTAGAAGCTTAGCGTCTCCGCCAAGCTAGCCCCGCTAGCTTACTCAGCTAGCCGTTTTATTATTCTGTACCGCATCATGGCTGTAACAGAAACCGTCTGTGGTGTTTAACTGTGTTCCGTGTCGTACCGTGTCCGCCTGAAAGCCCAGGTCCGTGTACCGGAGAGGTCGCTGTGCTTCCAGGGCTTGGTTCTTTGTGAAGGAGCTGACATGTTTGTGTGATCTGTTGTAGGACCAGGAGCACAATGAAGCCCCCGCATCAGACCCAGACACCCGCTGTCAGCAGCTCAGTAAGTCGCAGCTCACCTGTGTGGTTGTCAGGGGGAGGGAACTGCAGGTGGTCAGGCTTTCACTCAGGCTGGAAGGTCTGGTGACAACCTGGAGAAGCCTGCACACAGGAACCACAGACCATCATCTACAACTTTATAGTAAATAAACAATATGAGTCTGCATCAGCTGCATCTTTGTGTTTGCAGGTATTTGAAGGCGTCTACAACAACGCCCGCATGCTTCACTTCCTCACAGCGGTGGTGGTGAGTACAGCTCTTCTCCTGCCTCCTGTCCTTCCACCCAAACACCACAAACAGACTGAAACCAGACCCAAACTCTTCCAGGGCTCCACCTGCGACGTCAGGGTGAAAAACGGCGCCGTCTACGAGGGCATCTTCAAGACCCTGAGCTCACAGGTAACATCTGTGACACGACCTGTAATCTGTCAGGTCGACTGTGTCACGACACGTAACCCAGAAAGTCACCATCAGACCCGGGTAGCCCAGTTAGTCACCATCAGACCCGGGTAGCCCAGTTAGTCACCGTCAGACCCGGGTAGCCCAGTTAGTCACCGTCAGACCCGGGTAGCCCTGCTGGAGTCAGACCCAGGTAGCCCAGCTGGAGTCAGACCCGGGTAGCCCAGTTAGTCACCGTCAGACCCGGGTAGCCCAGCTGGAGTCAGACCCGGGTAGCCCAACTGAAGTTAGACCCGGGTAGCCCAGTTAGTCACTGTCAGACCCGGGTAGCCCAGTTAGTCACCGTCAGACCCGGGTAGCCCGGCTGGAGTCAGACCCGGGTAGCCCAACTGAAGTTAGACCCGGGTAGCCCAGTTAGTCACTGTCAGACCCGGGTAGCCCAGTTAGTCACCGTCAGACCCGGGTAGCCCAACTGAAGTTAGACCCGGGTAGCCCAGTTAGTCACCGTCAGACCCGGGTAGCCCAGTTAGTCACCGTCAGACCCGGGTAGCCCAGTTAGTCACCGTCAGACCCGGGTAGCCCAGCTGGAGTCAGACCCGGGTAGCCCAGCTGAAGTTAGACCCGGGTAGCCCAGTTAGTCACCGTCAGACCCGGGTAGCCCAACTGAAGTTAGACCCGGGTAGCCCAGTTAGTCACCGTCAGACCCGGGTAGCCCAACTGAAGTTAGACCCGGGTAGCCCAGTTAGTCACTGTCAGACCCGGGTAGCCCAGCTGGAGTCAGACCCGGGTAGCCCAGTTAGTCACCGTCAGACCCGGGTAGCCCAACTGAAGTTAGACCCGGGTAGCCCAGTTAGTCACCGTCAGACCCGGGTAGCCCAACTGGAGTTAGACCCGGGTAGCCCAGTTAGTCACCGTCAGACCCGGGTAGAAGACCCGGGTAGCCCAACTGAAGTTAGACCCGGGTAGCCCAGTTAGTCACCGTCAGACCCGGGTAGCCCAGTTAGTCACCGTCAGACCCGGGTAGCCCAGCTGGAGTCAGACCCAGGTAGCCCAGTTAGTCACCGTCAGACCCGGGTAGCCCAGCTGGAGTCAGACCCGGGTAGCCCAGTTAGTCACCGTCAGACCCGGGTAGCCCAGCTGGAGTCAGACCCGGGTAGCCCAACTGAAGTTAGACCCGGGTAGCCCAGTTAGTCACCGTCAGACCCGGGTAGCCCAACTGAAGTTAGACCCGGGTAGCCCAGTTAGTCACTGTCAGACCCGAGTAGCCCAGCTGGAGTTAGACCCGGGAAGCCCAGTTAGTCACTGTCAGACCCGAGTAGCCCAGCTGGAGTTAGACCCGGGTAGCCCAGTTAGTCACCGTCAGACCCGGGTAGCCCAGCTGGAGTTAGACCCGGGTAGCCCAGTTAGTCACTGTCAGACCCGGGTAGCCCAGCTGGAGTTAGACCCGGGTAGCCTGGCAGAAAATATTTTCCTAAAGGTAACATATTTTTTGAAAAAGCTGAAAAAAAATTGTATTTTCTGCGGTACAATGAATTTTCCATCATCAACCAGTTTACAGAACTCAATCTGTACAGTACAGGCTCAGGATGTTCGATGTTGGCTTTTTTTTTTTTTTTTAAACTGATTTTTTTTTTTTAACTGATTTTGTCAGTCAATATTGTCCAACTCTTAATTTCACATTTTTTTTTCTTAATTTCTTTTCTTTTCTTTTTTTCAAACCGGAGATCTTGAAAAACCGTAACTCGCCCTTGTTTGTCTTTTTTTCAATTATTATTTTGACTGTGCGAAGAGCTGGCACAGTCCTTCACTCAACATCATAACCCAGCATCTCCAGTCACGACCAACGTAGCTCTCAGTAAGCGTACAAGAAACATGCCGGAACGCCGGTTCGGAGGGGCGGGGCCACACGCTGTGACGACAACTCCTCAGCCTCGATAGGGAGCCGAAGTCACGCCCCTCTACTTCCGCATCATAGGACCTAAGAGACGAAAAAATATGAATGGAAGTCAATGGGGAGAAAATAATTATCTTCTGGTCCCAGTCGTTCTCTGTCCTGGATTCCAGATTTAAATGAAAATTTTTCGTGCAAAGAAAAAATAAAATACTGCGAAGATTTTAGATAATTTCAGGATTTATTTGAAGCCTCTGTGTGGACTACAGCCCTCGTCGCAACCGACCTGCGTCACCAGCTGCCTGATTACGCTACCGTTGTGATTTTACTCCGGCACGTCAGCGCTTTTTACTTTATTTTTTTCAAGAACAGGAAAAAGAGCATGAACAGATGTGAAAACCGTTTTAAGTCAGGAAATGTTGAGTCTTTCCATCACGCCGATAGAACGATGTCCAGTCTGGTTCACGCCCGCCACAGGGAGCGACGTCATCACTTGCGGCGAGGGCTGTAGTCCACACAGAGGCTTCAAGTAAATCCTGATATTATCGAAAATCTTCGCGGTATTTTATATTTTCTTTGCACAAAAAATTTTCATTTAAATCCATAACCATCATATCTGGAATCCAGGACAGAGAACGACTGGAACCAGAAGATAATTATTTTCTCCCCATTGACTTCCATTCATATTTTTTCGTCTCTTAGGTCCCATGATGCGGAAGTAGAGGGGCGTGACTTCGGCTCCCTATTACAGTATGAGGAAATGTGTGTGCGTGACACACGCAGCTGCCGCAACACCTGCAGCTGCCTCGTTAAGTGTTGCTAGGCAACGGGGCCTGCCTGTGTGAAAATGGCATAGACAGAACTACACTGAACACAGTCTGTTCGCACTTCCCAAACAACTCTTCCCTGAGAAAACCGCAAGAGATATCAAAATGATTTTTTCACCATGAGCGCCACAAGGCTTTGAGGAACTCAGAAATGTATTTTATTTTTTCCTGATGCCAACAGAATTTAAACGGTGGCAAGTTTAAAACACTGGAGAGAAAGGTAGTCATTTTTGATCAGTTATAATGGAAGTCAATGGGAGGCGTAGGGCAACTTTGGAGCCGCATAACTCAAACGGTGCGTCTGAGCAAATTTTGAACGGAGGTCCTAAATGAAGCTGACAAGTTTTCCGATGTTTTGATATATAATTTATGTCTGTACGATGGAAGCTGTAGGAGTTACGAGGATTTGTTTCACATCTGAAAATGCTTTAAAATTTAGAGTGCAAAGGGATTTTGGGTCTTTTTCCGACTTTTTTCCTAAAACATAACTTGCCATTGTGTCAAAACCGTAACAGATATGTAAATATCCTTTTATATGGTGAATGTTTCATCTTTCGTGACCCGTTTAAACTTTAAATTATGATTCTATGTGATAGTATGGCTGAGCTATCTAGCTGCAAAGTGAACTGGGTTTTTGTTTTTTTCCCCGACTGATTCCGACCAAATGCCATTCATTTCTATGGGACCAAAAATCACATTTTTTTGCGAATTTCGTAAACACCGTTAGAGTTTTGTACAGCAAAAAAAGCAAGCACACCATTCCGGCTGAGACGCTCGTTTTGATATAACTTTTGTGGGGGTGCTGGCAAAGCCCTGGGAGGAGTAGGGCGTCAAAAAAAAGTGATGGAAATGCGGACGAATACGGAAGTAATATACCGCCATATGCTTTACAGCGTTGGCAGCATAAATAAGTTAAGGCTGGGAAAAAAATATCAATGCACGGAAATATCGCGATATTTTCATATGCTGATATCATATCGATATTTTAAAATGTGGTATCGATCAATTTTACTAATGAAATCTCAGGAGACTTCATCGTTCAGTCACAAAATCTTGCAGGTTTTCGTGAAATCTCGCGAGATTTTATAGGATAATGATGGAATCTTGCGAGATTTTGTTGGTAAAATAGATCAATATTGTATTTTTTAAATATCTATAAAAAATCTGCATTTGAAAATATTGCAATATTTCAGGGTATCAATTTTTATCCCCAGTCCTAAAATAAGTGTTGAAACAGCCAAACCCTCGGAGTTTCAGATAAAGTTCAAACTTTAAACGGCGGCGGTGGTTGTAGTGGTTCCTGTGTCCACTCAGGGATGAATGTTGTCACGGGGAACGAGGAGTTGATCTGACATGAGAAAATGAGACTGGACGTGATCAAGCTTGTAAGTGTGAATGTGCTCTGTTGTCCTTCAGTGTGAGCTGGCGGTGGATGCTGTTCACAAACGCAGCGATGGAGGCGGAGGAGGGGAGGGAGGAGGAGGAGGAGGAGGAGGCCAGTCCTCTCCTCCGAAGATCGAGGACATCACAGACACCATGATCTTCAGCCCGTCCGACCTCGTCACCATGACCTGCAGAGACGTCGACCTGAACTTCGCAGTCAGAGGTAACCGTGTTTCTGAGTGGAGAGACGATGAAGTCCACTCACCGTCCTCTTCATCAGTTCCACCTGTTCGCTGTCATGTTAACGCAAGTATCTAACCAGCCAATCACACGGCAGCATTTAGTCATGGAGACGTGGTGAAGACGACTTGCTGAAGTTCAACCTGAGCATCAGAATGAGGAAGGGGGGGGGGTACCAACGTGGTGGTATTGTTGCTGACCACGTCCATCCCGTCATGACCTCAGTGGAGCATCCTCTGATGCTGCTTCCAGGATGATGATGTCACAAAGATGACATCATCTCCACCTGCTTTCTGGAACATGACCATGAGTTCACTGGAAGAGAGATTCTCATCACGATGAGGTGGAACGGGAGATTCTCATCACGATGAGGTGGAACGGGAGATTCTCATCACGATGAGGTGGAACGGGAGATTCTCATCACGATGAGGTGGAACGGGAGATTCTCATCACGATGAGGTGGAACAAGAGATTCTCATCACGATGAGGTGGAACGGGAGATTCTCATCACGATGAGGTGGAACGGGAGATTCTCATCATGATGAGGTGGAACAAAAGATTCTCATCACGATGAGGTGGAACGGGAGATTCTCATCATGATGAGGTGGAACAAGAGATTCTCATCACGATGAGGTGGAACGGGAGATTCTCATCACGATGTGGTGGAACGGGAGATTCTCATCACGATGAGGTGGAACAGGAGATTCTCATCACTATATGGTGAAACGGGAGATTCTCATCACGATGAGGTGGAACGGGAGATTCTTTTCTCATCACTATGATGAGGGGGGACGGGAGATTCTCATCACGATGAGGTGGAACGGGAGATTCTCATCACGATGAGGTGGAACGGGAGATTCTCATCACGATGAGGTGGAACGGGAGATTCTCATCACGATGAGGTGGAACGGGAGATTCTCATCACGATGAGGTGGAACGGGAGATTCTATTAGGGTGAAATTTGGGAAAAATGTGAATCCGATTTTTAAAAAAAACATTTTTAAAAAAATTTAAAAAAAACAAAAAAAAAAAAAGGGGTGAGGAAGGGGGGGGGGAGGAGGGAAAAGAAGGGGAGGAGCCCCCTCATCACGATGAGGTGGAACGGGAGATTCTCATCACGATGAGGTGGAACGGGAGATTCTCATCACGATGAGGTGGAACGGGAGATTCTCATCACGATGAGGTGGAACGGGAGATTCTCATCACGATGAGGTGGAACGGGAGATTCTCATCACGATGAGGTGGAACGAGAGATTCTCATCACGATGAGGTGGAACGAGAGATTCTCATCACGATGAGGTGGAACGGGAGATTCTCATCACGATGAGGTGCAACGGGAGATTCTCATCACGATGAGGTGCAACGGGAGATTCTCATCACGATGAGGTGGAACAAGAGATTCTCATCACGATGAGGTGGAACAAGAGATTCTCATCACGATGAGGTGGAACGGGAGATTCTCATCACCATGAGGTGGAACGGGAGATTCTCATCACGATGAGGTGGAACGGGAGATTCTCATCACGATGAGGTGGAACAACGGGAGATTCTCATCACGATGAGGTGGAACGGGAGATTCTCATCACCATGAGGTGGAACGGGAGATTCTCATCACCATGAGGTGGAACGGGAGATTCTCATCACGATGAGGTGGAACGGGAGATTCTCATCACGATGAGGTGGAACGGGAGATTCTCATCACGATGAGGTGGAACGGGAGATTCTCATCACGATGAGGTGGAACGGGAGATTCTCATCACGATGAGGTGGAACATGAGATTCTCATCATGATGAGGTGGAACGGGAGATTCGCATCACGATGAGGTGGGACGGGAGATTCTATCATGTCAACATGGAGCAAAATCTCTCGGGAATGTTTGCAACACCTGGTTGGATCTGTGACATCAGAACTAAGACCAGGTTCTAGAAGGTGGAGCTGACGAAGAGGATGGTGGGTGGATGAGGGAGAAGAACCCAACATGAGAACTTCTGTTTAGTGACTGTAACTTTCTGTCATGTTTATCATGATCTACCAGTTTGTTTGTTTAGGTTTTTTTACATTTGACAACAAAACCGTTACTTGTCTGTAAAACGGCTTTTCTAGGAAACTCTTCTTCAGCTCGTGGTTTTGCTGCAGCGTCACCAAACTTTCCTCCTAAACTCAGTTAATAACGGAGCGTTTCCATCCTGCAGACGCGTTCACCGACGCCGCCATCAGCTCCACACGGCTGA
>JALJCO010008410.1:242500-263684 GCA_023101725.1 Atherinomorus stipes
TTATCTCCTCAGAACCAGGTTTAGCGGGTCAGAACCGGGTTTAGTGGGTCAGAACCGGGTTTAGCTGCTCAGAACTGGGTTTAGCGGGTCAGAACCGGGTTAAGTGGGTCAGAACCGGGTTTAGTGGGTCAGAACCAGGTTTAGCGGGTAAGAACAGGGTTTAGTGGGTCAGAACCGGGTTTAGCGGGTCAGAACCGGGTTTAGCCGCTCAGAACCGGGTTTAGCCGCTCAGAACCGGGTTTAGCGGGTCAGAACCGGGTTTAGCCAGTCAGAACCGGGTTTAGCCGCTCAGAACCGGGTTTAGCCGCTCAGAACCGGGTTTAGCCGCTCAGAACCGGGTTTAGCGGGTCAGAACCGGGTTTAGCGGGTCAGAACCGGGTTTAGCCGCTCAGAACCGGGTTTAGCGGGTCAGAACTGGGTTTATCTCCTCAGAACCGGGTTTAGTGGGTCAGAACCGGGTTTAGCCGCTCAGAACCGGGTTAAGCGGGTCAGAACCGGGTTTAGCGGGTCAGAACCGACCCCGGCAGAGGATCAGAATCAGGATCTGTTTCTCTCTCAGCTGCAGCCCAGCTCCTCCCCCACGGCGAGTCCTCCGTCTGCAGATCCTCCCCCGGAGACCTGCATCCCCCCCGAGTCCTCCTCACCCGGTCCTCCTAAAGCTGCCACCTCCCCCCCCAAAGATCTGCATCCAGCCTCGGAGGCTCCTCCCTCCTCCACACCTGCCGCTCCATCTGGCCCCCAGACCCCGGGACCGGACGGGCTGCAGTCTGGAGCGGGTCCGCAGGCTCCGCCCAGCGGCGGGGAGGGGGCGTGTCCAGAGGGGGGCGAGCCGGCCGAGGCGGCGGCTGCTGCGTGAGTACCTGCAGAACGTCTGATGGGCGACGACAGAACCGCTCCTATAAACCATCCTGTTCTCCTCCAGCCAGGTGAAGAACTCCACGCTGAACCCCAACGCCAAGGAGTTCCTCCCCGTCAAAGGCCCCGCGCTGGTGAGTCCCGCAGAACCGGACCTGCAGAACCGGACCTGCAGAACCAGACCTGCTGATCCGGACCTGTCCTGCAGAACCAGACCTGCAGAACCGTTCATGCAGGATCAGACCTGCAGAACCAGACCTGCTGATCCGGACCTGTCCTGCAGAACCAGACCTGCAGAACCGTTCATGCAGGATCAGACCTGCTGAACCAGACCTGCTGAACCAGACCTGCTGAACCGGACCTGCTGAACCGTTCATGCAGAACCGGACCTGCAGAACCAGACCTGTCCTGCAGAACCAGACCTGCAGAACCGGACCTGCAGAACCGGACCTGCAGACCCAGACCTGCTGATCCGGACCTGCAGAACCAGACCTGCTGAACCGGACCTGCTGAACCAGACCTGCTGAACCGGACCTGCAGAACCGTTCATGCAGAACCAGACCTGCAGAACCGGACCTGCTGAACCGGACCTGCAGAACCGGTCCTGCAGAACCAGACCTGTCCTGCAGAACCAGACCTGCAGAACCGGACCTGCAGAACCGTTCATGCAGAACCAGACCTGCAGAACCGGACCTGCTGAACCGGACCTGCAGAACCGGTCCTGCAGAACCAGACCTGTCCTGCAGAACCAGACCTGCAGAACCGGACCTGCAGAACCGGACCTGCAGAACCGGACCTGCAGACCCAGACCTGCTGATCCGGACCTGCAGAACCAGACCTGCTGAACCGGACCTGCTGAACCAGACCTGCTGAACCGGACCTGCAGAACCGTTCATGCAGAACCAGACCTGCAGAACCGGACCTGCTGAACCGGACCTGCAGAACCGGTCCTGCAGAACCAGACCTGTCCTGCAGAACCAGACCTGCAGAACCGGACCTGCAGAACCGGACCTGCTGAACCAGACCTGCAGAACCAGACCTGCTGAACCGGACTTGCAGAACCGGTCCTGCAGAACCGAACCTGCAGAACCGGACCTGCAGAACCAGACCTGTCCTGCAGAACCGGACCTGCTGAACCGGACCTGCAGAACCGAACCTGCCGAACCGGACCTGCAGAACCGGACCTGCAGAACCGGTCCTACAGAACCAGACCTGCTGGACCAGACCTGCTGAACCGGACCTGCAGAACCGGACCTGCAGAACCGGACCTGCAGAACCGGTCCTGCAGGATCAGACCTGCTGAACCGGACCTGCTGAACCAAACCTGCAGAACCGGACCTGCAGAACCAGACCTGCAGACCCGGACCTGCTGAACCAGACCTGCAGAACCGTTCATGCAGAACCCGTCCTGCAGAACCAGACCTGCTGAACCAGACCTGCAGAACCAGACCTATTGAACCGGACCTGCAGAACCAGTCCTGCTGAACCAGACCTGCAGAACCGGACCTGCAGAACCAGACCTGCAGACCCAGACCTGCAGAACCAGACCTGCTGAACCAGACCTGCAGACCCAGACCTGCAGACCCGGACCTGCAGACCCGGTCCTGCAGAACCGGACCTGCAGAACCCGTCCTGCAGAACCCGTCCTGCAGCTGCTTCAGTCCACAAACCTAACCTCAACCTCCGTTTGTCTTGCTGCAGCAGAAGCCCTCCCCTCCTCGACCCACCCCCCCGAGCCCCTCCGTTGTCCTCCCGTCCCCGGGACAGCCGGGAGGTGGGGCCATCTACAGCAGCCCACCTGGACACTACCTGTCCTACGTGTCCCCCATCGCCCTGCAGGGACACTCCATCCAGGTTGGTGCTGTGTGGCTGCAGGCTGAGACGTGACGCCGAGGCCACGCTGACCTGTTCTTGTTTCCCCCGCAGCCCCCTCAGGTGTACCAGTACACCATGACCACCGTGGGCCAGGGCAAATACCCCCGAGCCAAAGGTACACACACACACACCATTGTACTTCGTTGTACTGGGACACTAGTTCAATGACAAATGAAGAAATTCTGATGGACATAATGGATTCCTGAGCCCCTAACCCTAACCACCACAACTGGTTACCTAAACCTAACCCGAACCCGAACCCGAACCAAAACCTAACTGTAACCTAAACTCTAAAACCAAATCTTGACCCTCAAAAATGGGATTTTCTGAGGCCCTTTTAGTGAAAACCGGCCAAAATGTCCTCACTTTGTTGGTTAAAAGCGCAAAATGGTTTTTTACAATATAGCAAGTACAAGAACACACACATACACACAGGTTCATTTTATCTTTGTATTTAGTTGTTTAATAAGGACAGTGAAGGTTAATGAACACGGTACTCATGATGTAAACATGCTGGATTATAAGAAAGATGAATAAACCCCATACAGGAGGAGATGAAAGTGAAATACACACAAACCTACACACAGAACAGAAGAATGAAATGATCAGGTTTGATCTTTTAATCATTTTGAGACGAGCCTGAAAGATGGAACATGTGGAACGAAACATCTGGAACATGTGGCATATCTGTAACGTGGAACACATGTTAAATGTGTAATGTGGAATATGTGGCATATCTGTAACGTGGAAGATGTTTGACATCAGTCATATGGAACATGTGCCACATGTTCCATCAGCCACATGTGGAACATCTGCACAGTGTGGCTCAAAGGTGTAACGTGTAACACCTGGAACAAGTGGAACACTTTCTTAGAACAGGAAGCAAACAGTTTTTAATTGATGGGAAAGTTGTTTTGACTCAGTAAACACCACAAAGCATTCTGGGAAACATAGTTTCCAGCCAGAAGTGAGTTAAGTGATGATCTCTGTTGTTCTTGCCGCTTTAGGCCCAGTTGTGGGTCCACGTCCGGACCACCACGCCTCCTCGATCTCAGCTGCAGCCTCAGCTGCAGGACCCCCCCTGGTGGCCTCGCCGTACCCTCAGTCCTACCTGCAGTACAGTCAGGTGATCCAGGCCATGCCACCACATTACCACGGACAGGTACCGCCCGCTGGCCCGTCGCTTCAGTCCTGGAAGTCATTCAGAAAATAACTTTCATATGAATAAACTAGTTTCTGTTCTGCCCATTGTTAATCTCAGCCAGTTTACTCGATGCTTCAAGGCGGTGCCAGAATGCTCACATCCGGGGCCCCTCCTCAGACCATGGGACCTCCTGGACCCCAGTATCCCAGCCAGGCCGAGGGCCCAGCGGGACCCCAGCAGGCCATGTATGGTAAGTCAGAAAGGAGCAATCATTCCATGTATTCCACTAGAATCCTAATAATGATGAACACATCGATTTTGATGATCAGATTTTTGTCTGACCTGCAGTAAATCCACCAACATACTGGTCAGACCGTAGGCTGTCCAGGCGTTTCCATGTAATTGTGCCAACAAATCGGCTGAAGACCAACATGTTTTCATCCTCCTTTGTGTGCACCAGCTATTTTAAAATGATAAAAACTCACCTCAAGTAAGCTTGAAAGATCATTTCTCATGTGATTGTCAAAATACATAAAATAGTTCAAACATGCATTTTCAGTTTTACATATAATGGGAATTTTCTCTGCTGTATTGTTTAAGTTGAACAGCAAAATGAGTAAATACTAGTTGAACGGAGTTGTTTTTATAAATATGTAACACAGTATCATCTGCATAAAAACGGCTAAAAGAAATGGTTCAAGCATGGAGCCTTGTTGAACTCCTTTTTTCCATCAGTTGACTTTTTAGAATAATGATGTCATGGGCTGGAGGAGCAGCTGTTGGCCAGACAGGTTAATGTCACACTTGATGGTTTAACAGAAAGTAGTTGTGGAATTGGAGCACAATTAGAAATACCAAAACTGTTAAAGAAATGTAAAATTTGTCCAGAAATCAGCTTGTGCCAGAGGACCCTCTGATATTAATACCTGTTTTGGCTTTGTGCCAACGTGGTAAGGTTAGAAAAAACAGCTGTAAATATCAAAGTCTTCGGGAGGAATTGGTTTTTCCTTGACTGAAAACTTGTGGTGTTTGTTTCTCAGCTGCTCAGTCGTTCTCTCACCACTCGAGCTCCATCCATCATCCTCAGCCCTCCAGCACCCCGACTGGGAATCAGCCCCCACCCCAGCACACAGCCCCCAGCCCAGGAAATGCCCAGGTGGGTGCTGCAGAAATCTGAGGATAAATGATTTAGTAGCATTTTGACTGAAGTCTTTTCCTAAGTGTCCATAAAAATCATTTAAATGTTTTCACTGTCAGACGAGTCAGGGGGGTCCTCAGCCTCAGTCCCTGTTCCACTCCGGGGGTCTGTCGGCCCCCACGCCTCCTAACCTGCCACCAGGCCACGGCTCCCCTCAGGCCTCCTACGCCATGCAAGGCTACAGCCTCCCCACCCACCACCCGCTGCCCCACGGCTTCGCTTCCATCAGCCAGCTCACACAGGTGAGGCAAACCCACAGAAGCGCCAAGTTACACCATGTTAAATCGGGTCACACCGGGTGACATCATGTTACGTCAGGATACACCACGTTACACTATGTTACATCAAGCTACACCAGGTTACACTATATTACACCAGGTTGCACTATATTACACCAGGTTACACTATATTACACCAGGTTACACTATATTACACCAGGTTACACTATATTACACCAGGTTACACTATATTACACCAGGTTGCACTATATTACACCAGGTTACACTATGTTACACCAGGTTACACTATATTACACCAGGTTACACTATATTACACCAGGTTACACTATGTTACACCAGGTTACACTATATTACACCAGGTTGCACTATCATCAAGTTACACCAGGTTACACTAGTTTACATCAGATTACATTACACCAGGCTACACTATGTTACACTATTATCTGGCTACACCAGGTTACACTACATGTTACATCAGATTACGTTACACTATGTAATATCAGGCTACACCATGTTACATCAGGCTATACCAGGTTACACGATATTACGTCAGGTTACGTCACACTAGTCTGCACTATGTTACACCAGTTTAAACTATATGTTACACCAGGTTACAGTACGTAACACCAGGTTACACTGTTATACCAGGCTATACCAGGTTACACTTTCATCAGGTTACACTATGTTACACCAGGTTACACTGTAACATCAGGCTACACTATAATACGTCAGGTTACGTCACACAAGGCTGCACTATGTTACACCAGGTTAAACTATATGTTACATCAGGAACATATAACCAGTTTATACCAGGTTACACTATCATTATACCAGATTAAGCTATCATCAGGTTACACTATGTTACACCAGGTTACACTATGTTACTTCAGGCTACACTATCATTAGGCTACACCAGGTTACACTATCATCAGGGTACACTATGTTACACCAGGCTATACCAGGTTACACTAACATCAGGTTACACAATATTACGTCAGGTTACGTCACACTAGTCTGCACTATGTTACACCAGTTAAAACTATATGTTACACCTGGCTACACTATCATCAGTCTACACTATGTTACATCAGGCTACACCAGGTTGCACTATGTAACACCAGGTTACAATGTTATACCAGGTTACACTTTCATCAGTTTACACTATGTTACACCAGGTTACACTGGAACATCAGGCTACACCATGTTACATTATATTACGTCAGGTTACGTCACACAAGGCTGCACTATGTTACACGAGGTTAAACTATATGTAACATGAGGAACATATAACCAGTTTATACCAGGTTACACTATGTTATACCAGGTTCCACTATGTTACACCAGGTTACACCAGGTTACACTGTTGTACCAGGCTATACCAGGTTACACTATGTCACACCAGGTGACACTTTGTAACATCAGGCTACACCAGGTTACACTGTTGTACCAGGCTATACCAGGTTACACTATCACTAGGTTACACTATCATCAGGCTACACTATGTTACACCAGGTTACACTTTGGAACCTCAGGCTACACTATCATCATGTTACACTATGTCACACCAGGTTATACCAGGTTACATTGTTATACCAGGCTATACCAGGTTACACTATCACTAGGTTACACTATGTTACATCAGGCTACACCAGGTTACACTATCATCAGGCTACACTATGTTACACCAGGTTACACTATCATCAGGCTAAACTATGTTACACCAGGCTATACCAGGTTACACTATCACTAGGTTACACTATGTTACATCAGGCTATACCAGTTTACACTATGCTACACCAGGTTACACTATCATCAGGTTGCACTATGTTACACCAGGTGACACTTTGTAACATCAGGCTACACCAGGTTACACTACGTAACACCAGGTTACATTGTTATACCAGGCTATACCAGGTTACACTATCACAAGGTTACACTTTGTTACATCAGGCTATACCAGGTTACACTATCACTAGGTTACACTATGTTACACCAGGTTACACTATCATCAGGCTACACCAGGTTCCACTATGTTATACCAGGTTCCACTATCATGTTACACTATGTCACACCAGGTTACATTATTATACCAGGCTATACCAGGTTACACTATCACTAGGTTACACTATGTTACATTAGGCTATACCAGTTTACACTTTAATAGGCTACACCAGGTTACACTATCATCATGTTACACTATGTCACACGAGGTTATACCAGGTTACACTATGTTACACCAGGTTACACTATCATCATGTTACACTATGTTACACCAGGTTATACCAGGTTACATTGTTATACCAGGCTATACCAGGTTACACTATCACTAGGTTACACTATGTTACATCATCAGGTTACACTATGTTACATCATCAGGTTACACCAGGTTACACTATCATCAGGCTACACTATCATCAGGTTGCGCTATGTTTCATCAGGCTATACCAGGTTACACTATCATGTTACACTATGTCACACCAGGTTATACCAGGTTACACTATGTTACACCAGGTTACACCAGGTTACACCAGGTGACACTTTGTAACATCAGGTTACACCAGGTTACACCAGGTGACACTTTGTAACATCAGGCTACACCAGGTTACACTATTCTACACCAGGTCACGCTGTCATCAGGCTAAACTATGTTACACCAGGTTATACCAGGTTACACTTTGTTACACCAGGTGACACTTTGTAACATCAGGCTACACCAGGTTACACTATTCTACACCAGGTTACACTATCATCAGGCTAAACTATGTTACACCAGGTTATACCAGGTTACACTATTCTACACCAGGTCACGCTGTCATCAGGCTAAACTATGTTACACCAGGTTATACCAGGTTACACTTTGTTACACCAGGTGACACTTTGTAACATCAGGCTACACCAGGTTACACTATTCTACACCAGGTTACACTATCATCAGGCTAAACTATGTTACACCAGGTTATACCAGGTTACACTATGTCACACGAGGTTACACCAGGTTACACTTTGTTACACCAGGTGACACTTTGTAACATCAGGCTATACCAGTTTACACTATGCTACACCAGGTTACACTATCATCAGGCTACACTATGTTATATCAGGCTACGCCAGGTTACACTGTTATACCAGGTTACACTATCACAAGGTTACACTATGTTACATCAGGCTATACCAGTTTACACTCTCATCAGGTTATACCAGGTTACACTTTGTAACATCAGGCTACACCAGGTTACACTATCATCATGTTACACTATGTCACACCAGGTTACACTATTATACCAGGCTATACCAGGTTACACTATCACTAGGTTACACTATGTTACATCAGGCTATACCAGGTTACACCATCATCAGGCTACACTATCATCAGGTAACACTATGTTACATTAGGGTACACCAGGTTACACTGTTATACCAAGCTATACCAGGTTACACTATCACTAGGTTACACTATCATCAGGCTACACTATGTTACACCAGGTTACACTATTGTCAGGCTACACTATCATCAGGTTGCGCTATGTTTCATCAGGCTATACCAGGATACACTATCATCATGTTACACTATGTCACACGAGGTTATACCAGGTTACACTATGTTACACCAGGTTACACTATTCTACACCAGGTTACGCTATCATCAGGCTAAACTATGTTACACCAGGTTATACCAGGTTACATTGTTATACCAGGCTATACCAGGTTACACTATCACTATGTTACACTATGTTACATCAGGCTATACCAGTTTACACTATCATCAGGTTATACCAGGTTCCACTATCATGTTACACTATGTTACACCAGGTGACACTTTGTAGCATCAGGCTACACCAGGTTACACTACGTAACACCAGGTTACATTGTTATACCAGGCTATACCAGGTTACACCATCATCAGGCTACACTATCATCAGGTAACACTATGTTACACCAGGTTACACTGTTGTAACCTGGTATAGCCTGGTATACTATCACTAGGTTACACTATGTTACACCAGGTTACACTATCATCAGGCTACACTATCATCAGGTAACACTATGTTACATCAGGGTACACCAGGTTACACTGTTATACCAGGCTATACCAGGTTACACTATCACTAGGTTACACTATCATCAGGCTATACCAGGTGACACTTTGTAACATCAGGCTACACCAGGTTACACTATTCTACACCAGGTTACGCTATCATCAGGCTAAACTATGTTACACCAGGTTATACCAGGTTACACTTTGTTACACCAGGTGACACTATCATCAGGCTATACCAGGTGACACTTTGTAACATCAGGCTATACCAGTTTACACTATGCTACGCCAGGTTACACTGTTATACCAGGTTACACTATCATCAGGTTACACTATGTTACACCAGGTGACACTTTGTAACATCAGGCTATACCAGGTTACACTATCACAAGGTTACACTATGTTACATCAGGCTATACCAGGTTACACTATCATTTTACACTATGTCACACCAGGTTACACTATGTTACACCAGGTTACACTTTGTAACATCAGGCTACACCAGGTTACACTATCATCAGGCTACACTATGTTACACCAGGTGACACTTTGTAACATCAGGCTAAACCAGGTTACACTATCATGTTAAACTATGTCACACCAGGTTACACTTTGTAACATCAGGCTACACCAGGTTCCACTATCATCATGTTACACTATGTCACACCAGGTTATACCAGGTTACACTTTGTTATACCAGGTTACACTATCATCAGGTTACACTATGTTACAGCAGGTTATACCAGGTTACATTGTTATACCAGGCTATACCAGGTTACACTATCACTAGGTTTCACTATGTTACATCAGGCTATACCAGGTTACACCATCATCAGGCTACACTATCATCAGGTAACACTATGTTACACCAGGTTACACTGTTGTAACCTGGTATGGCCTGGTATACTATCACTAGGTTACACTATGTTACACCAGGGTACACCAGGTTACACTGTTATACCAGGCTATACCAGGTTACACTATCATCAGGCTACACTATCACTAGGTTACACTATCATCAGGCTACACTATCACTAGGTTACACTATGTTACATCAGGCTATACCAGGTTACACCATCATCAGGCTACACTATCATCAGGTAACACTATGTTACACCAGGTTACACTATCATCAGGCTATACCAGGTTACACTATCATCATGTTACACTATGTCACACCAGGTTCCACTATCATCAGGCTATACCAGGTGACACTTTGTAACATCAGGCTACACCAGGTTACACTATCATCAGGCTAAACTATGTTACACCAGGTTATACCAGGTTACACTTTGTTACACCAGGTGACACTTTGTAACATCAGGCTATACCAGTTTACACTATGTCACACCAGGTTACACTATCATCAGGCTACACTATCATCAGGTAACACGATGTTACATCAGGCTACACCAGGTTACACTGTTACATCAGGCTATACCAGTTTACACTATCATCAGGTTATACCAGGTTCCACTATCATGTTACACTATGTTACACCAGGTGACACTTTGTAGCATCAGGCTACACCAGGTTACACTACGTAACACCAGGTTACATTGTTATACCAGGCTATACCAGGTTACACCATCATCAGGCTACACTATCATCAGGTAACACTATGTTACACCAGGTTACACTGTTGTAACCTGGTATAGCCTGGTATACTATCACTAGGTTACACTATGTTACACCAGGTTACACTATCATCAGGCTACACTATCATCAGGTAACACTATGTTACATCAGGGTACACCAGGTTACACTGTTATACCAGGCTATACCAGGTTACACTATCACTAGGTTCCACTATCATCAGGCTATACCAGGTGACACTTTGTAACATCAGGCTACACCAGGTTACACTATTCTACACCAGGTTACGCTATCATCAGGCTAAACTATGTTACACCAGGTTATACCAGGTTACACTTTGTTACACCAGGTGACACTATCATCAGGCTATACCAGGTGACACTTTGTAACATCAGGCTATACCAGTTTACACTATGCTACGCCAGGTTACACTGTTATACCAGGTTACACTATCATCAGGTTACACTATGTTACACCAGGTGACACTTTGTAACATCAGGCTATACCAGGTTACACTATCACAAGGTTACACTATGTTACATCAGGCTATACCAGGTTACACTATCATTTTACACTATGTCACACCAGGTTACACTATGTTACACCAGGTTACACTTTGTAACATCAGGCTACACCAGGTTACACTATCATCAGGCTACACTATGTTACACCAGGTGACACTTTGTAACATCAGGCTAAACCAGGTTACACTATCATGTTAAACTATGTCACACCAGGTTACACTTTGTAACATCAGGCTACACCAGGTTACACTATCATCATGTTACACTATGTCACACCAGGTTATACCAGGCTATACCAGGTTACACTATCACTAGGTTACACTATGTTACATCAGGCTACACTTTGTTACACCAGGTTCCACTATCATCATGTTACACTATGTCACACCAGGTTACACCAGGTTACACCATCATCAGGCTACACTATCATCAGGTAACACTATGTTACACCAGGTAACACTATCATCAGGCTATACCAGGTTACACTATCATCATGTTACACTATGTCACACCAGGTTCCACTATCATCAGGCTATACCAGGTGACACTTTGTAACATCAGGCTACACCAGGTTACACTATCATCAGGCTAAACTATGTTACACCAGGTTATACCAGGTTACACTTTGTTACACCAGGTGACACTTTGTAACATCAGGCTATACCAGTTTACACTATGCTACACCAGGTTACACTATCATCAGGCTACACTATCATCAGGTAACACGATGTTACATCAGGCTACACCAGGTTACACTGTTACATCAGGCTATACCAGGTTACACTATCACTAGGTTACACTATGTTACACCAGGCTACACTTTGTTACACCAGGTTCCACTATCATCATGTTACACTATGTTACACCAGGCTACACCAGGTTACACTATCATCAGGTTGCGCTATGTTACATCAGGCTATACCAGGTTACACTATCATCATGTTACACTATGTCACATCAGGCTACACCAGGTTACACTATTCTACACCAGGCTAAACTATGTTACACCAGGCTACACTATCATCAGGTAACACTATGTTACACCAGGGTACACCAGGTTACACTGTTATACCAGGCTATACCAGGTTACACTATCACTAGGTTACACTATGTTCCACCAGGTTACACTATCATCAGGGTTCACCAGGTTACACTGTTATACCAGGCTATACCAGGTTCCACTATCATCAGGTTGCGCTATGTTACATCAGGCTTTACCAGGTTACACTATGTCACATGAGGTTATACCAGGTTACACTATGTTACACCAGGTGACACTTTGTAACATCAGGCTATACCAGTTTACACTATGCTACACTAGGTTACACTATCATCAGGCTACACTATGTTACACCAGGTGACACTTTGTAACATCAGGCTATACCAGGTTACACTATCACTAGGTTACACTATGTTACATCAGGCTATACCAGGTTACACTATCATCATGTTACACTATGTCACACCAGGTTATACAAGGTTACACTATCATCAGGTAACACTATGTTACATCAGGGTACACCAGGTTACACTTTTATACCAGGCTATACCAGGTTACACTATTATCAGGTTACACTATGTCACACCAGGTTCCACTATCATCAGGCTATACCAGGTGACACTTTGTAACATCAGGCTACACCAGGTTACACTATCATCAGGCTAAACTATGTTACACCAGGTTATACCAGGTTACACTTTGTTACACCAGGTGACACTTTGTAACATCAGGCTATACCAGTTTACACTATGCTACACCAGGTTACACTATCATCAGGCTACACTATGTTACACCAGGTTATACCAGGTTACACTTTGTTACACCAGGTTACACTTTGTAACATCAGGCTATACCAGGTTACACTATCATGTTACACTATGTCACACCAGGTTATACCAGGTTACATTGTTATACCAGGCTATACCAGGTTACACCATCATCAGGCTACACTATCATCAGGTAACACTATGTTACATCAGGCTATACCAGTTTACACTATCATCAGGTTATACCAGGTTACACTTTGTTACACCAGGTTACACTATCATCATGTTACACTATGTCACACCAGGTTATACCAGGTTACACCAAGTGACACTTTGTAACATCAGGCTACACCGGGTTACACTATTCTACAACAGGTTACGCTATCATCATGTTACACTATGTTACACCAGGTTCCACTATCATCAGGCTATACCAGGTGACACTTTGTAACATCAGGCTACACCAGGTTACACTTTGTAACATCAGGCTACACCAGGTTACACTATCATCAGGCTAAACTATGTTACACCAGGTAATTCCAGGTTACACTTTGTTACACCAGGTGACACTTTGTAACATCAGGCTATACCAGTTTACACTATGCTACACCAGGTTACACTATCATCAGGCTACACTATCATCAGGTAACACTATGTTACATCAGGGTACACCAGGTTACACTATCACTAGGTTACACTATCATCATGTTACACTATGTTACACCAGGTTCCACTATTCTACACCAGGTTACGCTATCATCAGGCTAAACTATGTTACACCAGGTGACACTTTGTAACATCAGGCTATACCAGTTTACACTATGCTACACCAGGTTACACTATCATCAGGCTACACTATCATCAGGTAACACTATGTTACATCAGGGTACACCAGGTTACACTATCACTAGGTTACACTATCATCATGTTACACTATGTTACACCAGGTTCCACTATTCTACACCAGGTTACGCTATCATCAGGCTAAACTATGTTACACCAGGTGACACTTTGTAACATCAGGCTACACCAGGTTACACTATTCTACACCAGGTTACGCTATCATCAGGCTAAACTATGTTACACCAGGTTATACCAGGTTACACTTTGTAACATCAGGCTATACCAGTTTACACTATGCTACACCAGGTTATACTATCACCAGGTTACACTATGTTACACCAGGCTACACTATCATCAGGCCATACCAGGTTACACTATTCTACACCAGGTGACACTATCATCAGGCTACACCAGGTTACACGATATTACGTCAGGTTACGTCACACTAGTCTGCACTATGTTACACCAGTTTATATGTTACACCAGGTTACACCAGGCTACACTATCACCAGGTTACACTATGTTACACCAGGCTACACTATCATCAGGCCATACCAGGTTACACTATTCTACACCAGGTGACACTATCATCAGGCTACACCAGGTTACACGATATTACGTCAGGTTACGTCACACTAGTCTGCACTATGTTACACCAGTTTATATGTTACACCAGGTTACACCAGGCTACACTATCATCAGGTTACACTATGTTACACCAGGTTACACTATTATCAGGCTACACCATGTTACACTACATGTTACATCAGATTACGTTACACTATGTAATATCAGGCTACACGATATTACGTCAGTGCCGACTAGTGTGACGTAACCTATGTTACTCCAGGTTAAACTATATGATACATCAGGTTACACTATGTTACACCAGGCGTTTACCAGGTTAAATTATCATCAGGCTACACCATGTTACACTATATGAAGTCAGGTTATGTCACACCAGGCTGCACTATGTTACACCAGGTTTCACTATCATCAGGTTGCACTATGTTATCCCAGGTTACACACTGTTATACCATGCTACATCAGGCTACACTATCATCAGGTCACACTACGTTACATCAGGTTAGACTACGTTACATCAGATTACGCCATATCCTACTTCTTCGTTCTTCTAAAACTAGCCTCAGTCGTCCTGGCTGCATCGTGTCAGACTATCTGCCGTCCAGCGGTGTAGATGGAGGCGTGACTCATGTTCTTGTCTGCAGGTTCCAGGAGGTATGTCAGGACCCCACCATTCTGCTGGTCACGGCCCACCACCTATCATAATGCACTACGCCGCCCCTCAACAGGGCAGCGGCTCCAACCCCCAACACGGCCCAACGCACCAACAGGGGGCGCCGCAACACTTTTACATTGGACCACCTCAAGGTAAACGGAGCCAACTGGAAATAGATCCAATAGTTTTTCTGTCATCAACACGGCTGCATCGTTGATGCTACAAAAATAACTCATTAGTGGAATAAAAACGTTAAAATGTGGTGGATTTAACTATTTCTAAGCAGTTCTGTCTGCTGATGCATGACGGTCGACCCTGGCTTACTCATCATGGATGATCGCGTGTTTGTGAAGCGTAGTTCGCTGCACTTGAATTGTTCAAAGTAAAATGGGTTTGTACTAGGAGTTAAATGCAGGAGAAGAACATCAGAGAGGAAGCATGGTGTAGCTGGAAATAGAAGTACGAGTCATCTGCATAGAAACGAACCAGTGAAGCTGAAGAAGGGTTAGAGATGAGGCCAGAGAAACGACTCAGTTCTTTAACTTCTGATGTTTTCTGTGTTCTCCAGCTGTTCAGGTTCAGGCTCATCCCTCCCAGCAGCTGTCCTTCCACCCATCTGCTAACTGAACTGCCGTCACCTTGATTCAGCTGCTCCTGACTTCACATTAGCAAGCCCTCGTTTAACCCAGACCCTCAGAAGATGAGAGAAGTTGGAGTTGAGTTTTTTCTTCTCATTAGGTACAGATTGTACCGGTGAAGCTGGACCGATGATGGAAACTTTTGGACTGTTAGCTCTGGAAACATTGTTGTTCTTCCTCTCTCTTCCCCGTCATATTTTTTGTAAAAACAGGCCAGTTCATTAATAATAAAACCACTTAAAAAAAAAACAGATTCTGTCTTCGAGTGTTCCTGAAACAAAAACCACAAGTAGATATATGCATACGTTCTGTACATACATGCATAGATACCTATAGTATATACCTACCTAGACACATGTACGTACCAACAGGCACATATGCATGTATGTAGTAATGTACATGTAAGTACTAGCATAATTATATACGTACATGCATAGGACAAGAAAGTTCATGCAAAAGAACCTCTATAAATGCACAATTACAAATATACAGAAGTACATACATACATAGATGCATGCATAGACAGGTACGTACATACAGGAAGAGATGCATGTATGTATGTGGTGATATATGTATGTAGTAATGTACATGTACGTATAAACTTACGTACATGTATTCATAAGTACATAAAATTACATACATGCATGTTTAACTACAAACATGCATACATAAGTGCATATAGGTATGAAGTACATACACACATAATGCATAATTACATACAAACATATGTGTGCTTACATATAAATGCATACATACATGCAAGCCAAAAATATACTCCTACATATATACGTATATACATACTTGCATAAGTGCATAAATACATACATACAGTAGATGCAGAAGTATATACATGCATAGAAACAATTGTGCATACATGCATTAGAGCATACATGGATAGACACATATGTACGTACATACAGGCAGAGGTGTACAAATGTACATGTATGTACAAACGTGCATGCATACATACAAACCGATAAATGATACATACATATATGGATACGTACATACATACATACAGGCAGAGTTACATTAACACATGCATGCATTAGTACATATATGTACTGTATGTAGTACATACATACATTTAGTACATGTACTATTTCTTCATGTAGTAATGTACATGTAAGTACAAACATACATAAGTACATATATGCATACATACATACTGTACATACAAACGTACATGTATGCATAATTACATAAATACATGCATACAAACATGTATAACTACATGCATACTTACATACATATGTACATGCACACGCATACATACTTGCATGAGTACATACATACACACTGATATGAGTACCAAAATGCATATAACATGTTATTTGCATTTTTATATACACATGTACTGTGTATGTAAGTTTGTTTGTAGTTTACATGTGTTTTTTATGCATGCATGCATGTACTACATACATACATTCATTAATATATACAGTACATACATACATAAATGCACAATTACAGACATACATATATAAATGCGTACATACATATAAATGCAAACGTACATACATACATGCAAACAAATTATATACAGACTTGCATAAGTACATACATACATAGATATATAAACAAAATATATACACACTGCATGCATGCATGAATGTAGTAATGTACATGTAAATTCAAACATACATACAAAAGTACACATATACATACATAGCATACATACTTGCATGTATACAAACATACATACATAAATAAATGCATATGTACATACACACATACATGGATACATACACATACATATATACATTTACTGTGTATGTAAGTATGTTTGTAGTTTACATGTGTTTTTGTATGCATGCATGTATGTATAAATATGCACATATTTATGTATGTACTTATGCATACATGTACGTTAGTATGTACAGTATGAATGTATGCATATATGTACTATGTTTGTACTTACATGTACATGACTTCATACATACATACATTAACACATACATACAAATGCATGTGTGTATGCAACTCTGCCTGTACGTACGTACATATGTGTCTATGTATGTATGTGTGTACTTATCCATGTATGTATATATGTATATTTATGTATCATGTATTTATGTACGTATGCATATGTAAAAACGTACATACGTGGATACATGCATAAGTACATACATACATGATACATACACATATACATACAATAGTTAATACATGGATAAGTACATACATACATACAGTAGATGCAGAAGCACAACAAAGCATACATACATTTGTACATACACATATGCATACATGCATTAGTACATACATTGATAAGTACATACATGCATAAACACATATGTATGTACATACAGGCAGAGATGTAGTAATGTACATGTATGTATAAATGTACATACATGGATAAATACATACATACATACATGCAGGCATGTACGCATACATATAAACACATACATAAATGAATGCATATGTAGATAATTACATGACACATCAACATACATATATACGTAAAGTACATACATAGACACATATGTATGTACATACATAGACACATGTATGTACATACAGGCAGAGGTGCATACACAAATGCATATGTTTGTATGTGTTATTGTATGTATGTATGTAGTAATGTACATAGAACATATATGCATACATACATACTGTACATGCAAACGCACATGTGTAGTAAGCACATACATACAATACATACATACATGCATGCATACAAACATACATACATACATACACAGTACATACATATGTGCATGCACACACATACACATGTACATGCACATGTGTATGCGTGTATGTGATATGTACATGCATATCACATACATGTATGCATAAGTACATACAGATGTACATACAAACATACATAAGTACATATATGTATGTAGTATATACACACATGCATAAGTACACACATACATACATAAATGCACAATTACAAACATACATACATATAATAATGCATACACACATATACATGCAAATGTGCATACATACATACATACATGCAGACAAAATATATACACACTTGCATAAGTACATACATACATAGATGCGTATAATACATACAAGTGCATGCATGCATAGACAAGTAGGTACATACAGGCAGAGGGACATACATGTATGCATGCATGCTTGCATTTAGTAATGTACATGTCAGTACAAACATACATACAAAAGTACATACATTACATACATACTTGTATGTATACAAATTTACATACATAAATGAATGCCCATGTACATACATACATACATGGATGCATACACATACATGTATACATACATGGATGAGTACAAACATACATAGACATGTGTGTACATACAGGCAGAGATACAAACACAAAAACATGCATGTATGTATGTGTGTGTGTGTATGTATGTATGTAGTAATTTACATGTACGTACAAACATAAAACATATATTCATACATATATCCTATACATACATACGTACATGTATCCATAAGTCCATACATAAATTACATACATACATGCATATGTACATACATACATAATGCAAAATTACATACAAACATTCACACATATATGCATGCATACATATATATATAAATGCAAACAGACATACATACATGCAAGCAAAAATATTTACATACTTGCATAAGTACATACATATAGATGCTTGTAATACATACATACGTACATACAGACTTGCATAAGTACATACATACGTATATGCAAGCAAAAATATATACATACATGGATACACGCATAAGTGCATACATATGTGATACATACACATACAGATTTACATACAATAGTACATACATGGATAAGTAAATACATACATACAGTAGACGCAGAAGCACAAACAATGCATACATACATTTGTACATACACATATGCATACATGCATTAGTACATACATGGATAAGTACATACATGCATAGACACATATGTACGTCCATACAGACAGAGGTGTAGCAATGTACATGTAAGTACAAACGTACATACATGGATAAGTACATACATACATACATGCATGAATGTATGCATACATACAAACACACATACATAAATGACTGCATATGTACATAAATACATGATACATAAACAAAGTTTATATAAACATACATGGATAAGTACATACATACAAGTACATACATACATACAAAGACACAGTTGTATGTACATACAGGCAGAGGTGCATACACACATGCATATGTATGTATGTGTTATTGTATGTATGTATGTAGTAATGTACATGTAAGTAAATAGTACATATATGCATACATACATACTGTACATACAAACGTACATGTACGCATAAGTACATACATACAATACATACATACATGCATGCATACATACAAACATACTTGTAAATCAACACACAAACTTTGATACATAGTACATACATATGTACATGCACACGCACACATACTTGCATAAGTACATACATACACATGCATGAGTACCTACATGCATATCACATACATGAATGCATAAGTACATACATATATACATACATACATACAAACATACATAAGTACATATATGCATGTAGTATATACATTCATGCATAAGTACACACATACACACATACATATATACAGTACATACATACATACATAAATGCACAATTACAAACATACATACATATATAAATGCATACATACATATACATGCAAATGTACATACATACAAACAAACATACATACAAACAAAATATATACACACTTGCATAAGTACATACATACATAGATGCATGTAATACATACAAGTACATGCATGCATAGACACGTGCATGCATGTACATGTGTCTATGTACTAGCACATGTAGTAATGTGCTAGTAATGTAGCACATTACTACATGCTTGCATGCATGTAGTAATGTACATGTACGGACAAATATAAATGCATACAAAAGTACATACATACATACTTGTATGTATACAAATGTACATACATAAATGAATGCACATGTTCATACATACATACATGAATACATACACATACAATATATACATACATGGATGAGTACAAACATACATAGACGTGCGTACATACAGGCAGAGATACAAACACAAATACATTCATGTATGTATGTGGTAATGTATGTATGTTGGTATGTAGTAATGTACATGTCAGTACAAACATAGTACATATATGCATACATACATACTGTACATACAAATGTAAATGTATGCATAACTACATACATACATTACGTACATGCATATGTACATATGTACATGCATACAAACACACATGTAAAACTACATACAAACTTACATACACA
>JALJCO010008411.1:600000-809463 GCA_023101725.1 Atherinomorus stipes
ATTTTTGCTTTACGTCAACATGTCAGCCACTGGATATTAATATACTGGCCATTTGAGGCCACACCAGATGATTTATAAAAAAAAAAGATGCAGGGGATAAAGAAAAGAAAGAAAAATGTACAGATCAAGGGATAAGATAAGGATCAATATTGGAGGCTCGGAAGAGCTCAAAGGATGCAAGACTGAGCCCAAATGAACCTTCCATAGGTAGATTTTTGTTGGAGAAATTCTTCCAAAGTTCAGTTGTGAGGCTTTTTAATTGGAAAAAGAGAGAATTAAAAGAAAGATAAGATAATCCTTTATTACTCTGACATGGGGGAGTTTTTTAGAAGATAGATAGATAAAAGAAAAAAAGGCTGAGTAGTTTTGAGGGGTCAAGTTTTGGTTTTCATTTAGATTTTTGGTGCGATTTTAACTATGTTTTCATTTATCTATGGTGACCGGTGGCAGTCAATCTATCTATCTATCTATCTCTTGATTGACAACTCTCACAAAAGCCAAAGTTAATCGGGACATTAACATTAAATGGCTCATCTCATTTCTCTTTTTTACCCCCCTTGCCCCTAGCCACTTAAAACGGAGCCATGAGGGGTAGGGGAAAAGCAGAGGTGCCCATATCCGGTCCTCGAGAGCTACTATCCTGCAATTTTTAGAACGTACCCTCCCCAAATCGGTCCTCATGTAGGCATTCAGCTTAACAGAGGCCCGGTAACGACCAGGTCATTTGACTCATGTGCTGGAGAAGGGATGCAACCACAATGTGCAGGATAGTAGCTCTCGAGTACTGGATTTGGACACCCCTGGGGTAAAGTTCATCTCCTACAAATTGGGACTCCTCTTCAACAATTGCATACTTCATCAGTGATCCCTGCCTGCTTGTATGTAAGCAGATAATGCTGAGCTGTTGCAGTAAATCTCAAGAAATCAAGCGTCTACAGCTGTGGATTAATGTTAAATCAAATTTGTGCATGGCATTCCCACTTGTGTTGTATCCCATGACACCCAATGGAAGACCAGCAGCAATTTTGCTGAAGTTTTTACTGATCACTGATTTGCTGATTACTGATCAGTTTATCACTGTAGATTATCAGGTTTATCTACAGAGCACCGCTGGTTTTCAGCCTGATAGCGGTTTTTTAACTGAAGCTTCAGCATAGTACTAGCGATATTTTTCATGTTATTTTACAAAGAAAATGACCATAAAAAAATGCAGCGTTAAACTAGACAATATAACAGTTCTCATAGAGTTTAAAACTTTATCTGAAGAGAAAATATTAACATTTGTGGATTTTTTTGGACTCAGAAGGACCAATCTTGCTGGTGATTTGCACATTTGCCCCTTCGTTTTAAGTGTCAACCCTACCTCTCTATTCTAACAGAGGGGTAGATAAATGAAAAATTGTCATCCTGCATGACATAATGATTGTTTCAGGTGGTAGGTATCAGTGAAAAGCCTCACCTGTTCTGTCAGCATCAAAGCATTTGGTGTGTGAATCCAATATCCTTTTCCTTTTCCTTTTTTTAGGGAGAAGGGGGACGGTGCTGGCCTGTAAACTTAAAGGATAAGTTTCTTTTTTTCCAACCTGGACCTCATTTCTAGGAGTATATATGTGCATTTACTCACTGGTAAAATTTATCTATCACTTTGACTCCTTGGGAAGATAATACGTTGAGTCGCTTTTCAGTAAACATCCAGTATCATGGTGGTGACGGGGCAGCCACTATATTAGACATTATCTGCAGCAAAACTCCTTGATTTTCGCCAATTCTTTAAGTTGAATGAACAAACGAATAAGTACTATTGTCCTTTGAGTTCAGAGTTTTGCAAATTATTGTTGTTGTCTGGGCAGTGAGCAGCTTGTCTCAGCTGTACTACGGAAGTGCGCATCGTGAACGCGCGGCCCCGAAAAGTGTATATAACACCCTGATAACTAACGGAAAGCTAAATCTGGACTCACAGGACAATAGTGCTCATTCGTTCGTTCATTCAACTTAAAGAATTGGCGAAAATCAAGGAGTTTCGCTGTAGATAGCGTCTAATATAGAGGCTGCCGCATCTCTGCCATGATACTGGACATTCACCGAAAAGCAACTCAATGTAATATCTTCCCAAGGAGTCGAAGTGATGCAGAGACTTTACTGGTGAGTAAATGCATGTATATACTCCTAGAAATAAGGTCCCGGTTGAAAAAAAATAAAATTATCCTTTTTACCTTTTAACAAAACCTATACAATGTTGCCTCATCATTTCAAGGAAATTTGAATGAGCAGCCCGTGCTGTTGTGTAAATATTAGCATTTGAAGAGGTTTGATCAGATCCAACAATGCTGGTGCATAAAAAAGAAAGGGGATCCACTTGTGTATGACAATATAGCTGCTTTTAATCATCATCCCTTCCCTTCAGCGTCAAGTCTGAGCGATGGCTTTCAGCAACTTATGTGACTGTAAAGTTATTGGCATGACTGATGGAGCCCCAGAGGAATCAATAGCATGCAAGCCTTGTACTGGAGATAATGCCTACATATATCAGAGCCATTAAATGACCACACTTACCATACTGAGGGCAATGTTTCTCAATTTCACCTGCCTTTTCTTATCAGGACATTGACAAGATATGAAAAATTAAAGAGTTGAATACAAATCGCAAAGGGGTGTACTGCTTCTGCACTCACGTTGTAAGTGACCGGGCCAAGCAGGACTTGCTGTTTCGTGGGTCAAAGGAGATGTGTTGACAACATCTGTAAGATCTACCATCCTTTTTAAGTAATAGTGTTTACAGGCAGGATGGATGATTTATGACCTTGCTCCTGACAATCGAATTGCCTCCATTTCGACGATACCACATGTAAAGCAAAGTCAATTAAATGATTGGCCGGCATGGCGTTTTATCAAGTGGAGCCATGTTGCAAATGGATGCACTGCCTTGGTCAGTCATTTGACCTTTAATTATCTTTCCTCAAAACTGGATTAGATAACGCTTTACACTCAATGGGACCATGTTGGTATCTATCTTTCAATTACTCCAGACCCCTAATGACTGCGATGGTGGACTGCATGTGAAACAGGAGAAAATAAAGAACTCAAAGTTGAAGTGTGTGTGTATATATATATATATATATATATATATATATATATATATATATACATATATACTTATATTAGGGGTACAACAATACGTGATTTTCATATCACACCATTCATTAAAGTGAGAAACCATGAGAACTGCGTATCGAATATTGAACAACACAGAATTTTGAATTAATTTTCTCAACCTGTGAATGAGCTTTGTGTTGAAAACTCTGTATATCCGCTTTTAACCACTAACTAAAACATTCAGATCTGGCATTCGGAACTGGTTTTGGTTTTCATGTAAAGTATGACCCTGCACAAAAAAGGACAAAAGCACAAAGCACATTGGGTTAAAAAGGGTATTATTGTATCAAAAAATTATTGAACTGTGACAGTAAAGTATACAATCGAACCATCAATTTTATGTATCGTTGCACCCCATATATATATATATATATATATATATATATATATATATATACAGTGTATATATATATATATATATATATATATATATATATATATGTGTGTGTGTGTGTGTGTTCCTGTACTTGCTAGATTGTGAGGACCGTTTTGCATCCTTAACCAACAAAGTGAGGACAATTTGGCCGGTACTCACTGAAAAAGCCAAAGAAAGAAACAATTTTTGAGGGTCAAGATTTGGTTTTAGAGTATAGATTAGAACTAGGTTTAGGTTAGGGTTAGGGCAAGGGCTAGGTTTAGGCAAATAGTTGTGATGGTTAGGGTTAGGGGAAGGGGCTAGGGAATGCGTTATGTCAATGAATATCCTTACTAAGATAGAAGTAAAAGGATGTGTGTGTGTGTGTGGGGATGTGTGTGTGTTTGGCATTTTTCTGTTATGAAACCTGGTCCATCCATTGTCAACCAATGTGGTCCCATGGGACAACATGAAATTGACGCTATTTTTAAATCATTCCTTTTGTGCTGATGTGAACGATTTATGCTTTTTCCCTTTCTTTTTATGACAAGCAGCTTGATTATTTTACAAATAATTTATTCCAGTGGGAGGTTTCTTTTGTTTTTGCACTGTACAGTAAATGCGTTCTTGGCAGATGAGCTGGAACATAGTTAAAGCATCCATTTCTGGCATTATGTGTTCTCTTGAGCCCTCAAGTAATTTCCGAAAGTTTTTCTGAGTTTTTTTTTTTTTTTTTTTTTTTTCTCAATAGAGAAAAAGGTTTGAACTTTATAGTCAGCAAGGTAAAGATTAAATAATTCTAGTCCTTGACCATTAAGTATTGGATTTGAACTATTAGATGCCTGCAGGAAAGACTGCAGGTACTGTATCTCAAATTTGAACTTAATCAAACTTATGTAGTTTGAGTTTTAGTCAGTTGGGGGAGAAAAAAATCCCCCAAGGAGAACTAAACCATTGGTGCATGAATTATATATCAAAAAAAAAAAAAAAAAAAAATCAGCTGCAGAAAGTTTGTAAGCATATGCAAAATGAGAGTCGTCGAATGCTATGCATTACAATGCCGATGACATCACATGCATTTCATCAGATAATCCAGGTGAACTATTTCAGGTGACATCTTGGATGGAAACTCACACCTAAAAGTTTAGTAACCACTTTCAGAGATGCTCCACAGTAAAATCTCCAGGATTGTATCATCTGCTCATAACAGTCAGCTATTTTTCTCCTTTGCTATCATCATTCTATCTGCATACTTCTCCCTGTATATTCTTAAAGGTGGGGAAGGAGGTGCCTGAGTCCCAAATATGTCTGTGCATTCATGTCTGGGTGAAACACATTGCTGCATTGCTGATATCTCTGCTGTGCCCTCATCAGCACTCCAAGTTCATTAATTTTATCTGCCTGTGAACTTACAACCCACATTGCAATCAAGGTGAGAGATGGTTGAAGCTTCTTCCTCCTTGGTTTCTATTTTCCTTCAGCTCCACATCCCAGATGGCTCTTCTTCAGCATACTTGAACATAAGGTCTTTTTCACTTACAATATTACATCAGCAAGTTTGTTTCTCTGTTTCCAGAACTACACAACTTAGACGTTAATTTGTGAAATAACTAAATAGCTCTGGAATTATCGCCAAAGGAATCTGAGTGGAAATGTACATTTAATTATGCACACCCATGATTATCCTGGTTACCTTACATATTTTTTATTTGTGTAAAGAAATGAACTACCAAGCTGCAATATCAGAGTAACCACCAGGGGCACCATTAGGGGTCATTTCACCACTAATAAGGTAAGAGGATAAACGGCTGTAAAAACCTTGGAATTGTTTTAAAGGTACAGTCTGTAACAAATCAAAGATCAATGGCAGAAAAATGTGATATAATTCAAATCTTTGTTTCGATTGATGTGTAATTGCGTCACTAAAATAGCTGCTATTATGATTATTATATTTGAATGAGTGATTTTTAATCTACTTGCAGGGGGTGCACATACATGGAGGCTGCCATATTTGTTCCGCCATTTTTACTGCAGTGTCTCAGAATGGACAAGAAAATGTGTGTGAAGTGAGAACCCTCTGAACTCTAAAATTGCTGTACCAGCTTTGTTTAATGGGAGAGCTCTGTGTGGGATACAAAATGGCTTTAAAGGCATTAACAGTAGGTCTCATAGAACAGTCATACCGGAGACCACTGGATCCACTCACAAATGGAAACATCTTTATGTCTGGGAGAATTCTGGCCACTAACAGCCACCGTACATTCACAAGAGTGCTTGGCATATGAAGTCATTTGAAAGAAAACATTTATTATTTCAAATACCCATCTTTCCCAGATGTCAGTAATTCTTGCATATAGTACCTTTAATGACAGGACATTTTAAGGTCATTACTGACTAAAAGTAATTAAGAAAAATAAAAGGTGGAAATCTTGCTGCTGTGGAATTTTTGCTGAAAAATGTGGTGATGACTACATGAAATAAACTAATATCAAAATCAAAGTCAATTTCTATGATAAAAAATGAAGTTTATATTGTTTATTTTTTCAGTGGATCTTTTGTTTTGTTTCAGATTTTTAGTGTTTCATGAAAGGTACTAACACTTATAACAATTAAATTAGCCTACTTATTAACATAGGCATTTGAACACATTCAAACAGTTGAGGGTTATGGGCCTTGTTCAAAAGCCATAGCATATAATTACATGCTACCATTACATCATTAATAAACATTACATAAGGCATATACTGCTATCTGTAACTGCGAAGCATAAATTATCATAAACAATATCATAATAACAAATATATGTATTTTGTGTATTTATGCATGCATGATAGAGGGAGATCGACAGAGATACATACAGTAAAAACCTCAGACTTTTTTTTTTTAATGATTTGGATTGGATTAGGTTTTGACAAAGAGTGGTAATAACTTTTGAAATGTCTTCTATGAGGAACTAATTGTATTTAGTGAGATAATATTCTTGAGGGATTAGCAATTTAAATGAAAAATACAAGCTTATATTCAGATAGAGGATGTTGAAGCTTATGAACTGTCATATTTACTTGAATAACATGCCTCCACTGAAAAAAAAAAAAAAAAAACTGTTGACATTAAACCATTATTGTGAGAACATGGAAAAGAATATTACCCCCCTTCGCATTGTGTGGTTTTCTGTGGCCCAAGCAGCTAGAACGCTATTAATTAACTTGGCATTAGCAACCTTTAGTTTTTGTTAAGCACCGAGAGCACAAGGGTGTTTTAATACCATTACATTAGAGCTCTGGAACAGGGGAATGCTTGCACCAGATTCAGGGAAAATTACAGCCAGTCAAACCACGAGGGAAGAGGCCTCTTCTGGTAGCGCTCTGTAATTTAACATGGCTGTCAATCACTGTTTCTAAGGGGCCCCTAAATCCCTTGTCTGTAGTGGGGATAAAACAACAATGCCAGGGATTGGCGACAGCTCTGTTTCTCAGTAAATATTCTGCAAAAACCCTGACAGACATTCAAACTATAAATAAACATTGATGGGTGAAAATTTGCCTTGAGAACAAGCCAGATTGTAATTATGCTGTGTCTTAATTATATTTATGAGACAGCATTTTTTTTTTCATGAAAATGGTGCAATAACATGGTTGAAGCAATGACCTTTCATTGTTTTAAAGTGGTGAGGATGCAATTTTAAGATATTTTCTCTAGATACAATAGAAAAACAGTTCAACTGTTCTCATCAGTTAATTGATTTTATTTCAGTTGTTTGAGATATGGGTTTCTGATTGTTTGTCTATGACTGATGGCTTGCTTATAAAATAAATAGCTGTAATCAATATTTCAAATTACAGCTGACAAATTCCAAACCAGTGAGACAGAGTGAAAAGAGATCTCCCATGGCAAGAGATATGGAGATCTTGGAAACAGACCAACCTACATGTGAGAGTTTTCACTGCCAACTCTATAACACAGTCTTCAGAAATCCAAAGTCATGCATATATGTTGTTTAAAAAAAAAAAAAAAAAGTTTATTTATTCATTTTTGGACAGGCAGCACATATTGTGTGTGTATAATATGTATCCCAAGAAGACTAAGTTTGTTGGTTTCTCTGCAGATTCCACCTTCTGCTGGTATTTCCCATGTTTCCTCTTATTTTATTGGATGGAATGTCTTTGGGCTGCAGTCTATGGATGGTCTGGGGGTGTCAGGCAATGTGATTTCTTCAAATTGCCTCTATGCACACACCCCTACGCACACACAGAAATATATAAGCTCTGTCAGTAAGAATGTGGACTTTGACAACACATTTGTGATTGTAGCCCTTTCCCATGGGGTTGTAGGAGTTGTGGATGTGTTTAATTGTGCTTCAGGATGTAACTACTGTGAAACTATTGGCCAATTACATTATATTTCTCAGAGTTTTCTGGCAGGCCACTGAGTTTGCTCTGAGACACACCAGTCTTTCCCTCATTTCTATGGACAGTGCCATCAATTTGTTGTATTAGATCTTAATTAATCCCAGTCTGATTTCAACAAGGAAACTTTAAAGAAAATGGCACAAGATAGATTTCCCAGTTGGTGGCAAGAATGAAATCCCCCTTTAAAACCAGCTTAATTAATTGATGAAATATAGCTTCTTTTTTTTTAATTTTCTTTGTTTATATAATTTCTAGATCAAAAATAAAACGATAGCAAGTTTAAGTGTGCGGAATAATAGATGTATCCAGACTTCTGACAGGAATTCTAAGTCAAACATTAACATTACTGCAGCGAAGAGCAGGAAGGGCACAACAAGAAGGTTCTTGGTTTGTACTGGCTGAGTTTCTGGAGGGATTTTTTGTTTTAAGTTTGCCTGTGCTAGGGATTTCTTCTTCCCCAAAGACGTAGATGTTGTGGCTAACTGGTGAGACTAGCAGCATTGGTTAACGTAAATGGGAAGCCGAAGTCACGCCCCTTCCGGTGGGCCCCACGGGACCTAGAGATGAAAAAATATGTGTAGGAGTCTGTGGTGAGAAAATAATTCAAAAAATTGGAAAAAAAAAAAAAAAAAAGACAAAATGGAATAAATTTCATGCAAAGAAAAACTAAGGTATCAAGAAGAACGTTGATTATTTTAAGGTTTTTCTTGAAGCGGATTTGTTGACTACCCCCTCATCGTTGCAGTACAGACACCATTCCCTGTGACTGGCATGAACCTGACTGACTATAATTCCATCGGTGAACTGGAAAGACTCGACATGCTCTGACTTATAATGGATTACCCCAGATGCATTGATCCATTTTTTTATGATCAAATCCAATACAATACTTTGGCTGAGCGTATCAGCCGATACCTGCCAATCCAATACTACTGTTGAATGGATGAACCGCATACCATGAGTTAAGGCATCAAGCTTGACATAAACATTTAGCCTTGCCAAAAATGTAACAAATTAACACTGATATAAATGTACTTAATATTGATATTTACAAATAAAGTGTATATTGGCAGCAAAAAGAAAGAAATAACATTTCCCTGATAACATATTTGGCATTGCAGACAGAATTGAAGTGAGTAGATGGCTGTAACTGTATTGCTGTGTATGATATTAATAAAAAAAAAATGAAATGACTGGATTGACCTCATTCATCTGATATCTGATCCAGCTAATTTGCAAAGATCAGAGCCAATATCTGATCCGCGGATCAGATCTTTCCATCTCTAGTTTACACCTCTTTTGATGCTTTTAGCACTTGAACAAAAGCAGTGACTTGCAGCAGAAAAATCGCCATGGTGTACCTTAGGCAGCTCGCGACAAGAGATGTAGTCCACAAAGCGCCCTCAGGCAATACCTGAAATAATCAAAGTTTTTAGCACAGTTTCAATTTTTCCTTGCACAAAAATCTTTTTTTCAAAGGGACATTATGTAGCAGTTCTATATCGCTAGCAACTCACTTGTATTTTTCATGCTGCATTCACGTGAAACCAGGCACAGCAGACAGATGACAGCAGCTGCATGTAAAGGCACAAACAAGCCTCTATGTGAAGAAGTGTTCCGACAGTTACGGTGACTTCAGTCCCCATCTCTGATATGCTGTCATGGCAACGCCATATTGTTTTCCCTGACCCATGTTTTACTGTCTTTCTCTCGGCTTCTGTGATTAAAATGAAACCTGGTTTTTAAACGATGCCCGAGTGCCCAGCTGCACATGAACGCAGCATCGGTTTCCATGAGTTTTCAAAAGCTTTACCTTGACCTGAGCCGACAATTCTGGCGTCTCCGGGGAGTTTCCATGGTTTTCCTACTGTCACCCTTCTACTCAATGTAAAAACATGGCGACACAACATGGCAGCCACCACCAAGCCTACCAGTTCCTATATATGAATAATATGAACGGCAAATTCAGAGCTTAAAGGAGCACTTCAGTTTGTTGATGAGAAAATGGAAAAATACTTTTGAATGAAATAATCGATTTTTGTGAATGAACAGGGGAACTTACACAATGGCCCTCATTTATCAAACGATCGTACGACGAAAATCTGTGCGTACGACCAATTCCACGCAAGACTCGGCATTTATCAATTTGAACGTGATCGTAGGATACGATCAAATCTCACGACAGCTCTGAGTTCGTGTACGCAAGTTTGAGTCATTGAGGGTTTGCAGCACAGCGCAGCAGAACATGAAAATATTTATTAACCAAACGGCAAACTGCCATTTAAACATAAGTATTCACATATCAGCACTAAGAATGAACCCATTTGCAAAGAAAAAGAAAAAGGAAAAAGTGAATGTAGAAAGTATTCCCAAAATTGCAAAAATAGCTGTGACTGAATTTAATTCCTCCATTTATCACAACAAATTATTAAAATTATTAACATACAGTTCTAGGAGACAAGTGCTTTGCACTGTTCGTGCATCTCCTCTTCCCGCTGGTAAAACTGCCGCATCGGAGCGGAGGTAGGCATCAGTACGCGCACACGCGCAGGTGCCCAGGTGGAGCGCTGCTTCGGGCTGCAGGAAGGCAGGTGGGTGTCGGGCGGTCCGACTCGGACCCGGCGGGATGAAACGCTGCTTTAGACTCTGAGAAAATCTACAACACTCCTGTGCAGTGCAGTGCTGCACATCGCTCAGACCGCTGGAGAGTTTTGATACGCAGTCAGAGGAGAAGATGCGCCGGCACCCGCCCTGTAGCCCCCACTGGGCTAAATGGAGGAGGCAGCAGCTGATCGGTCATTTCTAATAACTAATCAATACTTTAAAGTTGTGTAAGTGCTCAGTCAGACTGTCCCTTAGTTTTGCAAATGCAAGTTATCTTTTTTCCGTCCCTGTCTGGTTCAGGCTCGGATCTGACCGGCATCCACCTGTCACCTGTTAGAGCGCAAGTGGGGGGGGGGGGGGGGGGGGTGCCGGTGCAACATCTTTTGGTGACGAATTTCATATTGGACCACTTTTTCTTGACACATTGGACGTTGCCATGGGATGTGGGCTATTATTAAATTTCATAACTAATAAAACGAATAAACTATATCAGCCAGGCCTTGATTGAGACTTTTATTAATATCTCAGCCGGAGTCGTTCACACCGGTGAGGCTGACTGATCCTCTTCCGTGTAGCGTTGCTGTGCACGTCTCTGACTTCGGTTTTAAACTGCCAAACGGCACCTCTTTAATCTTTCCCACCTCACAAATGAGGAATTCTGTCTTGATCCCCCCAAAAGTTTCTTTTTTTGGCAGAATCTCTCCTCTCCGTGGTTCAACCTCGCCGGGTGAAGCCTCATCATTATGCATGTTTAAGGGCGTAACCATGGGCGTGACATTTAAATGACGATGGATTTCAGCAGTGGAATTTATCAAGACTCCTTTGTTCGTACGACGAGATTGGACCGATACGAACGTTTTAATAAATCACACGTGGGTCCAATCGTACGACCATTTTTACGATCAAATGTGCGATCATTTCTACGATCGTTTGATAAATGAGGGCCATTGTCCCTTTAAATCTACAACCACCATATCTGGAATCCAGGAGAGAACAACTGGGACTAGAAAACATTCATTTTCTCCCCTTGACTTCCATTCATTTTTTTTGTCTCTTACGTCCCATGGGCCGAACGTAGATGGACGTGACTTCAGCTCCCCATTTCCATCTGTCTCTCTGTGTATTAACCCTTTAACTGACTGGCAATTTTCAACTGAGGTGGGAAAGGCCATTCCTCTGCAAGCTATGATAAAGCAGGTAGAACAGATGGTCTGATAAATGGATTGGTCTTCATCAATAATCCATAAATGATGCCAGGTGTACACTGGCAGAGTACACAACTCCACTAAAACTGCAGCAACACAAACAATTTCAAACCTGCTTTCTCTGTTTATCTTTCTTTTCAGGAAAAAAAAAAAAATCTACAAGCAAGAAGCAAAACTTAACTTTACTAAATCTCAGTTAAAAGGGGGAAATTAGTAATGCAGAAGAAACACCATGTTTGATTATTGAATAATGCACAGTCTCAGTTCAATATAGAATAAACCAAAGCTAAATATGTTTTGATAAAAAAAAAAAAAAAAAAAATACATAGAATATCACACATATGGGATCAGGGCTCAGAAGTTTTATCTATGGTGCACACACACACAGAGAACACCCCATCTTGTGCGAACACTTCAGCCTGCATGCATTTCCCTTCTTCTGTTTGCTGCTTTAGCTGCTTGTAAATTCCCCTTTTCTACTATAACAAATGCTTCCTATTCCAAAGTGATATAATGCTGGAGTAATTCATCTCAGCTCACACCTTAAACTCTGCACACATCCAGTCTTATTTAAGCTTTTGCAAAAAGAAGAGAGAGGAGAAATAAATGAACAAATAAAAGCAAACTTCAACAGGGAGTAATGGCTGCTTTATTTTTCTACAGGTGCCAGAGGAACAACATAAAACTGCTTGATTAATTCAACCCTCATCCAACTTTGCTTGTTGTTATGACTTCATACAAAAACCATAAAGATCTAAGCAGCAGTGATACATTATGATGTGGATTATTCATCACCACACGTATAAACGTCATTCCTGAGCATACACACTTAAGCGATGGTTTTACAGCAAAGCTGGTTATTTTGACATCTTTAATGATAGAGGAGGGCTCAACAGCAGGCTTGGAAAACACCGCAGCTAGTTCATCTTTGATAAATTAACTGTGGACAACACTGTGCCAAACTCATCACAGCTTAGACAGCTTAAGTAGTGGTAGGTGTAATGAATGATTCAGTAGCCCCAAGAACTGGAGTGTCAATTTGTAATGTCCTCCAAATGTCCAACCACCTCCTCCTGCAGTCATGCCGCTTACAGATTTGTCTGAAAACAGCTGTAAATTCAATTTTAATGGTGCGACACCTTTCGCTGAGTCATGCACTCCCCCCCCCCCCCAATCTCTGCTTTTCCCACTCTTCTCTGCTTATCCCAGCGCTGTCACAAAAACGTCTTTCTCTCTGCCTTTGTATTATCTCTGTCAGCAGAGGGCCCATGGATCTATCAGGCCAAGCTGGGAAATACAGATAGTGACAGGGGTAATGTGGACCGGGTCACTTCACAAGCCTTAACTTGTCCGTTCTTCCAGCACTCAATCCTCTGCAAAGCACAGGTTGAGAATTTATCTCTATGACTTCCACTCAGCTTTATGTCATTTGTTTACTCTACCAACCAAAGCTAAAGGTGGGATAAGAAGAATGAGCTGAAATAAGCACCACTCGATTCCCCAGCACTCTTCTGTCAGACTTGGAGAGCATTTTCCATGTAAATTATAAAGCAGCAATATGATAAGATGCCACAGATTTATGTCCACACATGGCCCTGCATACTTCAAATGTCAGCTATTGCAACAGAGAGCAAATTACTGCTCTGAAAACGAAACTAATGAAAAACATTCATCATTTTTATTGTAATTCACAAAGCCACTCTGAGATATCTAAAGGGCCTAAGCAGATCTAGGTTCCTACAAAAGCTGTCAGTTATGCTATTGGTACATGCCTGAAAGACTTAAAATGAGAAAGTTAGGACCAGGACAGTGTTTCAGTGTTCTGAAACCAGATAAAGAGAAATAAACTGAAGCCAAACATGGAGGGAACCTAAATATCAACAAGAGATAGTTTTATGTAAAGGGGGAATATGTTTCAGATAGAGAACTTCTCCCACTCAGAAAACTCAAACAAATCATCATCAAACCTGACGTTGCTGCTTTAAGACATGTTGACCCATTTATAACCTTCGTAAGTGCAGGTTGCTTGTTACCACGGTGATGTAGTTCAAATAGAGGAGGACTCCTGTTATGCTACTGAAAGCCCAGGTTTACATGTGAAATGCCCTCTGCTAATCCTTTTATGCTTCATGCCTGAGGCCAACAGTCAAGTCGTCAGTGACAAATGGAAATCATCCATCCATCCACCATCCATCCATCCATCCATCCATCCATCCATCCATCCATCCATCCATCCATCCATCCATCCACATCCATGCAGATGGCCAAGTCTGAAACTCCCGGCATGTTCTCCATCTTAAGCACTATGTTGGTCCATGGGACAAAACACAACAGCTTCTTCTTCTTAAAAAAAAAATGCTAACTCTTTCTGGGCTTCAAAGCCATTGTGTGTTTGTGTGATGTATCAGATGTTAAACTAAAAGTCACACGAGCTCAAACAAAGTAAAATGAGGTACTTTCAAAGTAACCAAAAATGCCCCATGCCTACATTTGCAGATTGTAACACACAAACCTTTTTCATTGCTCCCTGCAACACCACAGAACCAGTCTTCAGTATTGTTTTTCTAAGGCTCAACAGATACAGATGCAGGCATGAAAAAGTTCCCCTTTCTGCCGACTGCCAGCCACTTCCCAGCGACTTGTCTGGTAATTCAATCGCACAGAGAAACACCTGTGTGCCCAGGGGAAAGGATTTCAGAGCATAAATGAATGCCAGGAGCAAGGACGTTTCCACATGCCAAGTTTGGACACCGTAAGTGATTATGTATTCGCAGGACAAAACATTCAGCCAGTGATAGTGCAGTATTAGTGCACTATTATTGCACCACTTCTGGCAGAAAAAGGCGGAACCTTTTCATGCCCACATCTATACAGATATTTTAGGGCCAATACTGATACTGATGTTTTTTTATAAGCTTCGGACGATGGCCGATACAACCTACCAATATATATTTGGGTCCGATACGGCATTTAACTCCACAATTAATATAATGGAGGATACAATAAAAAGTTATTTTACAAAACTTTTAATATAAAAAAGAACAAAGAACTTCAAGTAAAGATAAAATAAAGAAACAGTGCACTTGTAAACAAATGTTAGATAGAAACGGTAAACTTGTAATAACAATTAGGGGTGCAATGATAAAAAAATTCACCGTTCGGTTCAGTTCAATACCTAAATGTCACAGTTAAATATTAATAAAAAAAAACTAACTTTTTAAGGTGCTCGGCTTTTGTCAACAACCGCATAACAATTGGGGTATTACTTAATATGAAAACCAAATGCAGTTCCAAACGGCAGATCTGGATGTCGTCGCACGAGTAGTTAAACATAGATCTGAAGGCAGACATTCAACCCAGAGGTCACTTCAGAAGACAAGTTGATAAAATAACTTTAAACTTTGGTATTATTCGACAATCAATACACAGTTCTCACAGTTGGGTATACCTGTATTGAATGGTTTGATACAAATACATTTATTGTTGCACCCCAAATATATTTATATTAAAGTCTGTAAATTACACTGGGGTATCAGCCAACACACCCAACGTATCAGCCGATGCTGATACCAGCGATAAACACAAATTTTGGCCTAAAATATTGACTAGCCAATGTATATGCTTAGTTGAATTACTTAGTCAAAGACACTGGACATGAAGTGCTTTTTGGTTGTGAAAAAGAATTCCTCCTGGTCTTTAGTAAGGGGATCCAACCAGAATTGATAGAAGGAGATCTGAGGCACTCAGGAGGAAGATAATTTAAAAAGACTTCATTTGTACATGACTAGTATAATAAAACATGCCAACGCATTTTGGCCTGAAGGGCCTTCGTCATTGAGAAGCTGAAACGTGCCAGAGGCCGAATTCCTTTGGCATGTTTTTATTGTACTAGCCATGTACAAATGAAGGCTTTTTAAATAATTTGCCTCCTGAGTGCCTCAGATCTCTTTTTTATTAACTGTTGAATAACTCTTCACAATCTTTCACATCATTGTGAATCACAGCTGGTAAAAGTAAAAATTTTTTTAGACATAAAGATCTCATCTCAGTATTCATGTGAGGTTATAAGTTTAAATTGCACAACCTCATACAAAACAACAGGGGGAATAGTTGAAAGAATGTAACCATATTAGTATTCTCTTGTTCCTGCACAAGCACTGCTTCTTAAGAGCTTCAACATCTAAATGTAGATAAAAAATTAGTCTAATATATCAAACTTTGTAATTTTATTTAGAGAAAATGGCTTGTTCATTGCTGTCAGTGACTAAAGCATGCAGAGCTGAAGGATTAATATTCCTCTTACACTGAGTGAATCTGGTGTCAGGTCTTCCAACGAAGGGATGACAATCAGTTTTAAGAGGATGTCCGGTTTTATTTAGAGAATGTGGATCTATTATTGTCTGACATACAGTACAAGTTTATTGAAGTTTTACGTGACATAAACAAAGCTGATGAAGATCTGATGTCAGAATACAGACACTGATTGATGCTGGTGAAGCTGGGAATAAGAACAACTCTGTAAAAACTTTGGACTTTAGAGTCAAAGAAAGTAAATGAACCCATAAAACATTTTTTTCTTAGTTGTTGTTTGTTTTTTTTTATTGTTATTCATTTATCCATTGATGTTTAAATTGCAGAAAGTAGAAAACTGCAGTCCAATGTGATAAACCTGATCCATCTGTGAAACATGGTGGTGGTACTATCATGAGCTAATTACATTTTCAGAATTTTCAAATCTTCTCTCAGGGATTTGATCTTCTGCCATCCCTGGTGGAACGCAGTAGTCCAGAACTATACCCGCTAATGTAGAAGCTAAAACTTGCACGGACATCCGATCTAAGCTGGATCTAAACCAGCAAACAAACACAAAAAAAAATCTGTCAATGCTCGACAATGACCTAACCTCATAAATCTTTCAACCGGAAACTGTAAAAAGATTTATAAACTGGATACATAATAGCCTAAAGTCCTAACCACAACCATTAAGCCCTGATGCTACATCAGAGTGACTGTTATTGTGTCTAAAGAGTCTCTTTGTAATGGGCTTATCCTTTTATCAATAACCAAAGTTATAAGAAAGCCCATTAAAACTCTCAAGTAGAAGCTGACAGATGTCCAATATAATTGGCCTCCTGATATTATTGGCCAATATCAGCATTAAAATGTGATATCAGTGTCATCATTACAAATATTGGTGTCATCTTTTTTTCAGAACAATATTTTTATTAAGAAAATCTTGCAAGATTGTATTCCAATTGCACCGGTTGAGAATGTAGAAAAGTCATTGCTATTCTGAAAGAACAAGACTAAATATTGGTATTTGTTTTTATCACATTTCTACAAACAAATCTTGTGAAATTTCATATCAGAACACCAGGATTTCACGAAATTTCATTAGCAAATCTTTTTGTTCCATTACCATTGATCAAGGATGTAGCAAAGTCCCTGTTATCATGGAAGAACTTCATATCCCAGCATTCCTTTCAGAGTCATGCGACTACGATGCAGCTGCTGCTGCTACAGACTGACTTGCTTTGAAACTGCTTATAATATGTCTGGTTTTAAGTTGTTGACCACGTTGTCAAAAACATTATAATTAGCCAAATGTTGGCTAATACCTGCTAGTATCTGATATCTGGCAGCCAGATGTCCCAAATGAACTCCTGTGGCTGAGTTAAAGCTATTTTGGGATCTTTGCTCTTGGAGCAGAATATAATCGTATCTTTCAGAATATGAGATACAACCTAACAGTTGTCTGCATAGATCAGTATCAGTTTATATTAGATATTGAAAATTCATAGTTCGACAATATCAGTACATCTCATATTTATCAAAGTATGTGGACATCTTATGATGTGTTTATATCATTTATACAGGAGCTTATCTCGCAGCACTTGAAAAAGAGCAAAGACCCCCACAGTTTTTTTTCTTTTTTTTTTCTGTTTTTCATTCATCCACATCATTCTATCTATATTCATCTGTGTGAGGTATAACCAGGTACTCTTTAAACAAGCTAGTTGCAGACTGGTGAAGATGCACCTCAGCTACACTGTGTGAGATTGGCCTTTTGACTTCGCCCTCAAGTGTTGATGTAGAGGGACTCTCCATCCCATGTGGAGACAAACTGTGTGTTTTTCTTCTTTGCCAGCACACACACACCACCCCCAACAAGTAATAGTGTTGATATGAGTTCCCTTGTAGACAGACAAGCGCTGCCTGTTGTATTGAAAAGAGGGGGCTGTGTATGCTGTGATGGCCGTGGGGGAGTTTTTGCTTTCATCAACGAGGTCAGCCTCTCAGCAAGAGCTTGTTGCTGCCTGGTAGTTTATCTGCAGTACATCATGGGTGATGGATGGATAATGGAGAAGCCATAGCCTTTTCATTCACTGTACTATATCATCTTAGATATATCTTGGAGCAATCTGTTCATTGAATTTCAATAATAAGCTTATGAGATCAGATTAAAAGCACAGCAATGTAGATATGGCTTATAAAATTCCTAATTTCTCCTGAAGATCATTGACTTTTTATGTGTCCATTTGCTGCAAATGAATAAATAAATGAATATAGAAAACACAGGTAGAAGCTGAGCTGCAGCTTCAGTGTTTTACATCTTTTTACTTGACTTGCTTTAAATGGATATATGGCTGCAGCAAAGAGAAATGGGGTGTCAAATGTTTATTACACCTCTGTTTTGCAAGCAAATGAATAGCTTAAGAGGGGTATTTATAAGTTCAGCCGCTAACTCGAGGGCACCGTGATGTTGTTTTCTGAGCTTGTTCTGTAATTCCACTCAATTCCAAAGAACAATGTGCATTTCCCTTTATTTGTCTAAACTTTACCAGAGGCTTCAGCCTGCAATACTTTTAAAAGAACATGTTGTTTTTGTGACAAATTTTTGATATACATATTTATGTGTTTTAGGGTGCACTACCAGAGTATTTACTGAGCAAAAACAAATAATGTTCATCATTTAGTTTTGTTTCTAACTCTTACCTTATAGTAGGCAATAATCAAACCACACATACAGTAATCTAGTTTGCATAATTTATGTTAAAATGATTTTTATTTCATTTTTGTGGTTTTAGCAGTAGAACGTGGAATTGCATCATGAAAAAGCTGGCATTTTAAGATTTTAATAGGTTAAAGAATCATTCAGTTCTTGTATGTATTGTTGGGACTAGGGATGTCTGATATTATCGCCCTACTGATATTACCGGCTGATATCATTATTAAAATGTGCTAGCGAAAATATTGGTATCGGGTTTTTCGGACTGCTGTTTTTTTAACTAGATAGAGATAGATAAGTTTATTGGTCACATGCAAAGCTAAAACCAAGGTTCAAAACAGTGCAGTGAAATGCAAAAAAAAAAAAAAAAAAGAACTCTCGACTGTACCAATGGAACAATAAAATAAAAGTAAAAATATCATATCATATCAAATATCATGTCAAAAATATCAACTAATGAAATCTCGTGAGATTTTATTCTATTAGAACCGGTCCAGCATGTAGAAAAGTCCCTTTGATCCTGGAAAAACGTCATATCCCAGCATTCCTTTAAGAGTCATGTGACTACGGTGCAGCTGCTGCTGCTACAGACTGACTTGCTTTGAAGCTGCTTATAATATGTCTGGTTTTAAGTTGTTGCTTAAGTTGTCAGAAACATTATAATTAGCCACATGTTGGCTAATACCTGTATTGGATATATAGCAGCCAGATGTCCAAAATGAACTGCTCTGCCTGAGTAAAGGCTATTTTGGGATTTTTGCTCGCAGAGCAGAATATATTTGAATCTCTCAGAATACAAGAGATACAACCTCAAAGTTGTCTACATATATTCATATTTATTGATATCAAATATTGTAAATTTAGTATTTGACAATATCGGATATCATAAAAAAAAAAAAAAAGCCAAAATAAAACATCCATAGTTAGGACTGATGCTGGCTTGAAGAATGATAATAAAAAAAAAATCTGATTTTTTCCGGTATGATTGTCAATACACCCACTTTTGTGCTTAGGGTGCATAATGGAACTTTTTAAAGGTATGATTAGGGTTTAAGATATCATACAGGTTACAGCAATATTTGTATGATCCCGCAGTTGTGATCAGTGTTCACTAAAGGCTAGTCAAAGAAGCTTACCCATCACATCACTCCAAAGTGTATCTATCACCCCCCGCCCATCTAAGTGAATTAGCAGCCACACCGTTAAGCACTGATGCTGCCATATCATGATAGATATCTTAAATGAAGGCATTGATCACTGTCAGGGCGTTGCTATTTAGAAGGTTATCTTACCTTGTTAACGCTGCCTCCAGTATCACATTAATTCCTCTTCTCATCAGGGTCATCATTAAGCCTTGAATTGGCCATTACACAAAGTGTTATTTACCGTATAATAACCAACAAGGCTGGGGTGCATTTGGGAACTGCTGATGATATTACGGGAGTTTTGGGTAGATTAAAAAAGAAGCAACCCTGAAAAGTCTCATTTAGATTTTTTTTTCTCTTCCAGAGCCAGGCTGCTTTTCTTTTCAAGCTTTTTCTTGTTTTAATCATTAAAAAAAAAGGTAAACAACAATGATTTCAACACATTTTTAAAGTTCTGAAGTAAAGCATGAGAAATAAATTATTAATGGAGAAATTTTGGCTCTTCTTTCTGAGCTGAATAAAAGTTCATGTTTTTGTGAACCTTTTGTCCCAGGCTTGAAAAGATAAGCATAAACCATATTAAACAGCAAATCTGCAGAGCGGTATAAGAAAAAGGGGAAACTCAAGGTAAGTTGAGGTAATCTGTATGACGTATGAGGGGATATTCATCCCCCTGCACCAAATAATCCCACCTGTTTTAAATATAGAATAGATAACTGCTGGTGTGATGGTATTCTGGGGCAGATGATAGACGGCAAAATAGAGGCAAAATGAATGGGCCCTTAGTTGTACAGACCTAAATTCATTTCACAGGCTCAGTGGAATGGAGTTATCTGAATCAGCTGTCCTCCATTGCTGCCTGAGGGATATTGGAGACAGCTAAGGTCAAATTACAGCGGGTTAGCTTGTGTGTGACTATGAAAAAATTACGTTAAGAGTTCACAGGAGCCTGGCAGCCGGAAAGTTTGCATTATAATTATCCACAAAGACTTTGCTCAGACAGGTAAAAACGTTAACCTGTTTTGGATTAAATTCATCAAACTTTTGACTGAAAATGCATCAAACCAGCCAACAGGCAACGTTAACGTCCTCACTGAAAGGTTGTTTCCGTGATTCAGAACTGACTCATCACTGACATTAATGTGAACTCATTTTTTCTTAAGAAAAGAAAATAAACAACGGTGGAAAAATGCCAAACATCACTAGTGACATTCCTGTAAGGATTGCCAGGACATTATTTGAAGTCATCCACAGATTTAGAGCCTAAATGAAGGCGATGCTCTCCAGACCCTCAGGTCCTTTAATGAGACTGTGCTTAAGGTGTAAATTAGTTACACAGCCTTGCTCATCAAAGACACTGGAGCAGTAAATCCACTGGGTCGCTCCAATTCCAGCAGACATGATGGAGATCCATTTCATGAACATCGCTCATTAATATGCTAATGGCTGTCATTAATGCGTGATAGTGAAATTTATAGAATTACAGTACTTGGTGGGTCATAGCTAAGAAAAGAGAGGGGGGATGGGACACTGTTTTCAACAACGAGCTGTCTTATACTCATAGAGAATTTCTGCTTGTATGTTTTAAGAATCACAATCAGAGAAACACTTTCTATTCTGAGCTATAAAAAAATACTTTTGACTCATTCTAACAGCTGATTATGAGCAGCAACCACAATGATTGGAGTGAAAATGTAAAATAAATGACTGATGCGAGGATGACGATGCTGTAAGAAATGAAATGTTACCGAGGGGTCCCACATAACTGAGTTAGTTTGAAGTAAAGTGCAGGATACCTTTAATTTTGATAATATGTTTTAAGTAAATCTGATTCAAGTAAGATAATTAAACACAAAATAAAAGAGCTACAGTCGTCCCTTAAAATGATTCATCACTCCAATCAAAGAAGGAAAAAAATCAGCTGTCAGTGAAATAAGATGAAAGTGACAAAAGTAATTATAAATAAAAACTCTGAAAATCATGACATTGATTTTGAATTGTGGTTCAACAGAAATATTTAAAACAAACAAACACAAAATAGGACATGTAAGCATAATGAGGCTTGAAAGCTCAAATTTTGATGTGCAACACCTTGAGGCAATCACTGCAATCAGGTCTTTTCTCTAATGTTCAAAAAGACTTCTACACCTGTTGACAGGTATCCACTGCAGGAAAGGTGCTTTAATGTGTCTGGGATATTTTTTATTATTATTATTATTATTATTATTATTATTATTATTATTATTATTATTATTATTATTATTATTATTTAAATCACAATTCAAAAGAAATATTTTATTTCACTAAATTATAATTTTGTAATTTTTTATTTGTTATTAGTTTCTTTAGTTTCTTGTTATTTCAATTGTGAATTTATCCTTTTCTTTAACTGGAGGGTGAATAATTTTGAGAATATGTTGTATTAGCTCAACATCATAATGTTGATCCAACAAACATTATTTTGATATAAATTGATGAACTTGAATAAATGTTACTCAACCAAAACAAACCAACACAAATGAATTAAGTTACTTTAGCATAGCTTAACATGCAGTAGTTTTTGTTCAATGAACCGCAGGTTTTGGTGGTTTTACTGAAATTGATCTTGTTCTTTACATTAGTTTTTATTTCGTTTGACAGATAGTATCCCAATCTTTATTAATCCAATGATTCAGATTTGGGCGTACTGATAAATTCAGTCATTCAGGTGAATTTACCGGCAGAAAGATTTGTAATTTGTTCACCTGCACCACTAATGTAAAAGGACCCCAGCCCGTCCTTTATGGTACAAAAGCAGTTTTACCTGAAGAAAACCTTAAAGGATCACATATACACTTATGGTGTGGAATAGAACAGCTGGAGCCACAAAGCATGATGGGAAATTTTAGTTCTTATTTCTCCAACTTTACTTTGTTTTACATTTATCCAACAAGAGAGAATAATTTGAAAACACAAACATGATTTTTATAAGTTAAATGAACAAATTTGTATTTGGTTAACCAAACAACAGTCTGGACTGAGGAAATAATCTTGTTTCGTTGTGTCAGCTCAAGCAGCTTTTGTGACTTAACAAGTCTTAAATTTAAGTTCAGCTTACTTGAGTGGGCTATGTTGAAAATGTTCACATAGGTAGGCAGCTAGGACTGGCAATGTTGGAAAAACGGTTTGAGCAAGCGACAGTTTAAAAAAAAAAACCACACCACCCGAAACCTCGAAAGAGCGAAGGGACATGTGTGTCGATGATTTAAGCGCAGGTTAACATAACAGCCAAGTGGACAGCTCATTAGCTTGATCGTAAACAGCTGACAAACCACGTTTTTAACAGCTTTAATCCACTCGCTTCCAACTCTTTCTGCGGTGTAAAAAGTCCACACTGCAAATGTCAACTCCTCCAAGACTTGAGCCTTATTTGTTGTTTTGTTGGCGCAGCAGCAGTTAGCATTCCTTAGCTAGTGAGCAGCGCACAGGGGGATCACGTGGGGGGCGGGGAAAGGGGAGGGACAGAGAGGAGACATAAAGGCATTTGTTCTTTCTTTAAGTTGCGAATTACCAATTCCTGCCTTTTGGTGTGAATGGCAGGGGTTGGTCAGAGTTTTTACAGACCTGCAGCTCTCACAGAGCTCTGACTTTTTTCCTTCCTTTTTATGAATACATGATGTATTGATACTATAAGGATGGAAGGACCATTTCACCCAGTATAACAAAGTGTTTCTGAGTCAGATTACTAACCCTGGCTCTAAGTTGGAGGATAACTGCACTTATTCAGTTAAACTATTCACAGAATTTACTTTTTTTAGTGCATTACTGTAAATGCAGATGCATGAATGAATTCAAGAACAACTTTAATTTGACATTGTATGTATTTCACGGAGTCCTCACTTTTTTCTGAGGCCTTTTGATCGGAATTGACACTCGAGAATATAAAAAAGGAGTCTGTGTCACGCTGGATCAGACACAAATCTCAGCTGGGACGCGACATAAATCAGCTTCAGGACCACGGACAGCTCCGGCACGGCGCGGCATACTAAATGGACGCTGAAACACATGGGGAACTGGGTTAATTAGCACCACACTGAGGCTGCTGTGCCTGTAGAATTTCAAGAGGCGATTACTTTCACAGATTAATTTTTTTGTCGTTTCCGGGCAGATTTATTTCCTTTGCTTTAGCCCCAGGAGATTAATGGCTTCACAAGTGACCCGCAGACACCACCACAATGAATTGCATTCAATGCAGCAACGTAAACTTTGCCTCTTGCCTCATATCTCAAGTGGTTTATCATTAAACTAAGTAGTGAATTTTGGATTCGTGGTATTTAACGTTGATGCTAAACGTAATCATCTTTTAGCAGAGCCACAAAATGTCCCTGTCAGGGAAAATGCCCACAACAATGCCCTTCATCTCATGATTTAATATTAGGCCTAATTATTCTTGTAATGTAAGAGCCCTTAAAAGACGAGAGAACCGTCTTCCCTGACCAATTTAAATCTTAAATTCGTTGGCGGTGCTTTTGATCAACGTAACGTGAGATGAAATCAGGTGCGTAACAGCGCTGATCCCTGCAGCTATAATGTGAGCTGTCATAGTCATTATGAAAATGCCAGCATCTATTCCTCCAGTCAGTGACCATATCTCTGCTGCGTGGTGATTCTAGCAGCTTTGCCTTTGCAGTGCCACTTAATGACTCATGGTCCATGCATAGCCATGCTTCACAGGACAAAACCAAGGCGGATTAGACATTATGCTCAACACCTTCTCTTCCCTCAAACTAATGTGACAGCTCAAATAGATAAGGACTTAAAAGCTGACATCCTCTCTCTGGAGGAGCTTTTTGGAGGGGACGAATAAAGCTTCAAGAAGAGAATTCAGTCACTTTCACTGCTCGTGTGTTTATAAATGACTGCAATATTAAACATGCCAGGCTGTAATAAAGAATAAAGTTGATGATACTGTCATCTCGCTCGGAAATCAGACTATCAGAGGGCGACTGTAGGCAAAACGTTTGTTATTATTCGCGCCACGTCGCCTACCTTAGTCAACCCTTCTTTGGCAGCTATTACAGAGAGCTACTTGTGTCTTAAACATGTGACAAAGTGAGAGAGGAGCGCAGGGGAGAGCTGAGGCGCCCATGCCTGTTCTGTGCCGCGCGCCTGCCGACAGTACAGGATCCTGCGCTCCTCCACAGAGCGATGCGGAGTAGGCGGGTCGAGTAAGAAAAACGGCGCTGGGGCGGAATCCGCAACGGGATATTTAACAAGCTTCGTGTGGCGGCTGTCCTCGTCCCAGTAGCCGCATTCCATCACATCTGTCCGACGCTGGACCCCGCTGCTTTTCTGGCTGAAATGATTGCGCCAAGGCGTCTTTCTCTAACCATCTAATCGTCATCTTTGCGCTCCGTGGGTCTCTCTCCTCCCCTCTCACCTCCTCCTGCTACTCGTCTTTCCTCTTGACCACATCTCTTGCTGCATGATTTCATTTAGTAAAGTCATTATCACCCTGAAAGGTCAAAGCCTCTGCTTCCAGGCACCTCAAATCACTCTGGGATAAGCTGGCTGTCACCCCGAGCGCACCCCGACAGCTTTCTCAAAGTTTCCCGCTGGTGTAGAGACCTGCATCGGATTTGTCCGGAGCAGCCTTCCTCGCAAATCACTTTTACCACATTTTGGATCTGTGGTGTGCACTAGTGTTTTTTGGAGTGTTTTTTTTCCCCCTCTCTCTCTCGGTGGAGTTTATATTGAACCCCCCAACAAACTGTGAAATGAGTTTCTGTACCACTCCGGCAGCTGAAAGCGAGATTCAGCAAAAGAATGGAAAATACTGAGCTAAACTTTATCTGCTGTTCCAGACCCCGGTGAGTTCTTGTAATCCTGCTGCTTTTTTGCTGAATTTGTGTCAGTATGAAGTAAGCTTGTCGTCTAAACAACATACCTGTGGATGCTTCCTGCTCAATTTTCTGCCACTTAACTGCATGAGAGCTGCGCACCCGACGTGAACTGCACTTCAGAACCTGCTGTGCTGTGACAGCTGTGAGATTCTGTGACTACAATGCAAGCAGAAACTCGCGGAAACCGGGACGCATTTATGCGAATACAGTCTCACTCACCTGCACACGCACACAAACTAACGCATCTGCTCAGGCTTTTATGAGAGCATGCACGTGCGTTGCTTTTTTTATGCTTTATCAGTTTAAGCACACTCGTGTCCTTTTTATTTGCCATTCCCCGCCTCCTCCTCTCACCCACACTGCCATCCTGTATCTGTCTTTCCAAGAAACATCTCTAATCTATATTCCTTAGGGTGTATTGGCATCCACGCCTGTGGAGGATCAGATCGCTAACGCTGATGTGTGGACAGATCAGGGTTTTGTCAAGCACCAATGAGGAAGAGAGAGAGACCTGCTTGCTTTTAGCCTGGGAAAAAATAGGAAGAAAGTCCCACTGATTTCATAATTATACATTTCACCCTCAAGCATCACTCACAAAGGCGGAACATGAGTCAAGGCAACCTCATGGGATCATCAGTGGAGGCTGTGATAATGAGCCAAAAGCCCTCAAAGAAAACAAATAAGATTTTGAATGCAACCATGCTGGCGTAACAGCAGGCTGGAAAAGGTGTTATTTGGAGTGTTTTAACTTTATATCAAATTAGAGTCTGGAGCTTGCAAACTCTCTTCTGTTGGAAAGAAAACAATTCTTGTTGCAGAGCTTCAAGGGAGAAAAAAGAAACATAACAGGGAGAATTGCTGCTGTAATTCCAGCTAGTGTGATGCAGGAGTGTTTACAGGGCCACAACAGGAGCACTGTTCAGTGTCCGCATCCATCCCAGGAGAATGGTGAGGCCAACTGTGTCCAGGCCTGAAAGGAGAACTGTCCTCTCCTTCCAAAAGAAAGATTTAGTTCTTCGTGTCAGTCACCACACAAAGTAGGTATCAGGCCTACAGGAAAATATTACGTCATTCCGATAAGTCCAATACCATGACGACTTGTCCCAATAACATATTGTTATAGAGATACTGTGATTGGGGATAGAAAGCTGCAGCTTCCAAATCACTTTCCTTTCTTATTTTAGACCCCATACAGTTGGATTTTTTAAGATTGGACATGCAAAAGTTGGAAATCCCAGTTTCCAGCTTTTCTCGCCGAGATATTGCAATTGGGGAAAGAAAGCTCCTGCTTCACAGGAGAGACCCCAAGCTGCTGACAAACCACTGTTTTAGACAAGTGGTTCCCTGACTGTGGGTCAGGACCCCAATGGGATTTGCAGGATTAATCTGTGAAATTAACAAATTGATTTTTTTTTTTTTATTATTGCATAACTGACTAAGTTATGACTAATACCATTTTTTTTATCCAAATTTGGCATCATCTCATCAAGAGAAGATGATTTTGGTGATGTAGGTAGCCTGCCTTGTCACAGCAATGAACCGAATCTACCAATAAGCATTGATCCTCCTTATTCATGAAATTTCAGATTCTTTAAAGCCTTATATGTATAATTTTTATGATTGGGTGCCAAGTAAAAAAATGATGATAGGTGCTATCAAAATTCCCTAGTTTGGCCCTATTTCACATGCTAAAACCTCCTGGGTCAAACTGCTGGGTTAAAAAGGGACCAATTAATTTTTGGGTTATTTCAACCCAGATGTTTGGGTTGTTGGGTTGTTGACCCAAGTTCTGGGTTAAAATAATCCAACATTGTAGTCAATATAACCCAACTTCCGGGTCAAATATTCAATCTGAAAGTTAGGCTAAAAGAATAAATAAATAAATAACCCAATTTTCTGGGTCGAAGTAACCCAGAAAGTCCCTTGTTTTGCCCAGCAGTGAGTAAAAAGTAACCCATTATGGGTTATTTTTTACCAAGGAATTTTTAGTGTGCAGTGAGCAAAGTGAGTTTTGACATTTGTGTGGTTTTTGCTGTATTCCACTCTATCTTACTTATCAACATTTTGACAGTTTCCAAACCAGAGGATGGCCCACTAGATGTATCACACTTTATGCACTGCAGGGTTGCAAACACAAATGTATGTTATTTTGTGGGTCGTGGCTCAAAAAGTTTGAGAAACACTGTTTTAGACACTAGCTACCCCCTAGAGTTGGAATTTTTAAAATGGGATGTGCCAAAGTTGAAAATCCCAGTTTTTAGCTCAAAGTCTTTTTGGTTTGTTAATAGTTATGATGTGATGTGTGTAATCGGTTATCAGTAATCGATCTCTGCCTTTAGGAGCAGAAATTTATCGGTTGTCGGTATAGTTTTTTTTTTAACAAAAGGTTATTGTGTATCCATAACACAAAGCAAACAATAGTTCTGATCCTGCATCTTCTAAATGTGGAAATGTAATTTAAGGATGCATGATAGATTTTTATCTGTCTTTAATTTTCTGCATTTTTTTTTGCCAGCTGCTATAGGCAGACATATTGTAGGCTACTGTAGACATGAAAGGAGCTAAATTAGCTTGAAAACACTGTTATAGAACAGCTGTGACTGAGCAGGGATCCATCTATAGGCTTTTAGACTCAAGGCAACAGCAGGAATTATATGCCTGAGAGGGCTCCTTTTTCTTACAGAGTAGTGTTTGGATGGCTGTTACGGACGGATGCAGCATCATCCGTATGTGTGATGGCTGAAGAGAGAAGGGAGGGGGGAGAAACAAAAAGAAGCCCTGCCATCCCCCTCTTTCAGTCACAAGCAAGCAAATGCAAATAATGCAATGCAAAATGGTTCCCTAATGCTTATTTTGGGGTAGACTGGTCCATGCATTATGGCTGCTGATGAAAAAGAGCCCTTTCTGAGTGAAATAACACCACATTATATTTGATCTTGATTGATGTTTGATTGGAAGTGGGGGTAGGAAGGTAGAGGTAAACATGAAGTTTGGAATAAGTTAAAGCAAGGTGAAATAGTGAGGATGAAAAGCAGGGGGAAAAAATTGGCTGTTCAGTCTCTATTTCAGGGTCAAATTTTGCAAGGATATGCTCAAAATCTACAGCCCCATTATTTTATGATAATGAGCAAACCGAGTTTTACTTCACTGTAAAACGAAGAAGAGAGACTGTTGTGAAAGAGGAGATGAAGAGATGAGAGTTTAGAGGAGAAAAACATTTAAGAAAAGAAAAAAAAAATCTCATTGAGGGATTTGAGACGGACTTTGGCATTAAAATAGAATCTTTCAGATTAAGACCGACTGGGGTATTAAGCCAAAATCTCTCTCCAAGGCAGCTGGTAATTGAATGTTGAGTGTGAGGATATTCTGCAGAGGCACACAATGGACACACAAGAGTGCTCTTACAGCAAGTTCAGTCAAGTTTTACCAAACAAGTGCCGACTTCCCTCGTTTGCACAGCCAGACATCAGATAATTAAGCTGACATCCTCATCTTTAACGTTACGGTAACCACTTTTATGGTCTCTCAGGTATTAGAAAACACAAACAATACTTAAAACCAAGACAGAGGAGTGAAAAAATGAATCTGTCCCTTTAACTTAAGAGCAACCTCTGTCCCTGCACACAAGGCCACCAGCAGAAGAGATCTATTTGGATTTCAGTGTGATTTATAGAAGCTTCGCTCTCTGAATGTTCTCAGCCACTCAGTGATATGCAGCCATATAAAAATGTGCAAGTGAGAAGTTTACAGTCTGAGGAGTAATCATTAAGGTGACTTTCTCCCCCTGTTTGCTTTCATTTTAAGCTTTAATGCACAATATTTTAAAGATTCACGACACACTCGCAGATTATAGAGTTGAATTTAAACTTGCAAAAAACAAAATCCAACCAAAGAGTTGAAGTGTTTATCTCAAATAGATGGTTTACACTTAGTCTGACAGCTGCAGACTGAAACACCCGTACCACACCAGTTAAGAAAATTAAATTGCCAGTCAATATCTAAGAATGAATTGTTTCTTTGAATTGTTTTGGAGCCGTTTGGAGAGATGATTCTTTGTTGTGTTGGAGCTTTTTTTCAAGGCAACTTTTCACAATGCTTTTGTGAGGACTGATTGGTTGAGCTGATTTGTTTACAAGTATTTCTGGAGGTTTTCTGATACGTTTTACAGCCTTCGTAAGATTCATCATACCACTTATACATGAACACAGTCAGACAAATCTGATTGGCTTTTCTGAAAGTGCACTTGAAAGTGCTTCATTCATAATGCTGCTTCAAGAAAATCACCCTGCTGAGTGTCACTGTGGATTCATGGTAACAAGCGGTCTATTTGATATGTGAGTCCATCTCATGTTTTTTTTTTTTTTTTTTGTTTTTTTACTTAAAGGGTTTCTGTCTAATGGTGGCAACCACACCAGGGTTGTCAAATTTATTGAAATAAAAATAATCACCACCATATTACAATTAACACGATTATGCAGTGGGTGCGGAGAGTATTCAGCCCCCTTTAAAATTCTCACTCCTTGTTTCATTGCAGCCATTTGCTCAAATCAAAAAGAGTTGATTTAATTTCTCATGATTTTACACTCAGCACCCCATCTTGACAGAAAAAACATAATTGCAGATTTTTTTCCAAATTTATTAAAAATGAAAAACTGAAATATCACATGGTCATAAGTATTCAGACCCTTTGCAGTGACACTCATATTTAACTCATATGCTGTCCATTCCTTCAGATCCTCCTTGAGATGGTTCTACTTCTTCATTGGAGTCCAGCTGTGTTTAATTAAACTGATTGGACTTGATTAGGAAAGGCACCCACCTGTCTATATAAGACGTTACAGCTCACTTTGCATGTCAGAGCAAATGAGAATCATGAGGTGGAAGGAACTGTCCAAGGAGCTCAGAGACAGAATTGTGGCGAGACACAGATCTGGACAAGGTTACAAAAGAATTTCTGAAGCACTAAAGGCTCCTAACAGCACGGTGGCCTCCATAGTCCTTAAATGGAAGAAGTTTGGGACGACCAGAACTCTTCCTAGACCCGGCCGTCGTGGGAGAAGAGCCTTAGTGAGAGGAGAGAAGAAGAACCTAAGGATCACTGTGGCTGAGCTCCAGAGATGCAGTAGGGAGATGGAGAAAGTTCCACAAAGTCAACTATCACTGCAGCCTCCACCAGTCGGGGCTTTATGGCAGAGTTGCCTGATGGAAGCGTCTCCTCAGTGCAAGACATATGAAAGCCCGCATAGAGTTTGCCAAAAAACACATAAAGGACTCCCAGACTGTGAGAAATAAGATTCTCTGGTCTGATGAGACCAAGATTGAACTTTTTGAAGTTAATTCCAAGTGGTATGTGTGGAGAAAACCAGGCGCTGCTCATCACCTGCCCAATATGATCCCGACAATGAAACATGGTGGTGGCAGCATCATGCTGTGGGGGTGTTTGTCAGCTGCAGGGACAGGACAACTGATTGCAATTGAAGAAAAGATGAATGTAGCCAAGTACAGAGAGATCCTGGAAGAAAACCTCTTCCAGAGTGTTCAGGACCTCAGACGGGACCGAAGGTTCACCTTCTAACAAAACAGTGACCCTCAGCACACAGCTGAAATAACAACCATTCTTGACTGGCCCATACAACTGAGCATCTCTGGAGAGACCTGAAAATGGCTGTCCACCACCGTTCACCATCCAACCTTACAGAACTGGAAAGGATCTGTTAGGAAGAATGTCAGAAGATCCCAAATCCTTATGTAAAAAACTTGTTGCATCATTCCCAAGAAGACTCATGGCTGTACGAGCTCAAAAGGTGCTTCTACTCAGTACTGAGCAAAGGGTCTGAATACTTGTGACCATGTGATATTTCGGTTTTTCCTTTTTAATAAATTTGCAAAGATTTCTAAATTTCAGGTTTTTTTCTGTCAAGATGGGGTGCTGAGTGACATTAATGAGAAATAAAATTAACTTTTTTTGATTTTGGCAAATGGCTGCACTGAAACAGAGTGAAAAGATGAAAGGGGTCTGAATACTTTCCGTACTCACTGTATGTTAATTTCACTAGAAAATGTGTAAAATAGATCCTTGTTTTCATTTCCATTTTTGATGCCAACAAAACAAATTAATAAAACAATAAATTAAAAACAAGAGATAACCTTTGCTCCAGCAAAATTTCCTCTGCTCCGTAAACGCTACACTGCAAAAACTCAAATCTTACCAAGTATATTTTTCTCATTTCTAGTCAAAATATCTCATCACACTCAGTTTAAGACAAAATTACCTACAGACAGCCATTTCAGTTAGATATAAGAACTTGTTTTAAGGCAATGCATCTTATTTCACAAAATCTTATCAAGAAAATTTTGCTGTGTCATCACTCCTTTAAACAGAAGGACTAGATATAATCTCACACAGACAAACTTGTGTTTGTGTCAAATGTAGTGGACTTATGTTTTTGCATTTACATAGCTTTTTTGTATAATTATGTCATTTAATACCACAATTAATTTATAAATCAAGTAATCTTGAGATCCCTACACACTTAAACACCTTATCCATCGGCCCATATAAAGCAAATCTTTCGTACTGATCACAGATCAATTATCACTGGATATGAAAACCTATGTCCAGCAGAAAAATCAAGTTTCTTATTATTTATTATTATTATAATTCTTTTCAATTTTGGCTTGATTCCCAGTGGGTCACTGTTCTGAATGATAATGTAGCCATGACAACTGTTTGCTTTGTACTGGAGTAACGGAGCTTCAGCCCTGCTGTGAGTTGTATTTCCTGCTTCTGTGTTCTAATGTAGATGCTGAGCTGCCCACATGCTACAGCATGTGAGTTGTTATGTTGGAGGCAAAAGGTTCTCGCTCACTGAATAGACCACTTTTCATGGCTTAAACGGCTTCCCAGAAAGACAGGAAGTCTAACATCACAGGGACTGATGATAAAAACCTGATCAATGTGGAAGGGGGCTTTAATCAGCACGACCAACCAGCTCTGTCTCAGTCAAGTCATTTTATTTTCTGAAAAGACAGTCTAAATGGAGTTATTCCTAAAAGAGGGTACAAATTATTTCATTAGATGCGTTAGAACAGCTATGTCTGATGTGACACTCCCTAAATTTGACTGCAAAAAAGTGTTCAGGTTTACATTAACATACAAGAAGTTTCTACCCATGCACATGTTGATAGTTTGCTGGACATACTCCACTTTCTTCTTCATTTTGCAAGAAGAATTATAAATTTGCATTATTATTAGGAATATTCGATACTGGCTTTTTTACCGATATACGATATTGTCCAACTCTTAAAGGGACTACAGGCAGGAATTTAAAAAAAAAACAAACATGCATGTCTATTTTTTTTAATACTAATGGGTGATGAAGCGCTAAATACCAAAGAGAACGTTTCCACCCATGTTTCTCTCCGTTGCCTTGAACAGACTGTGTGCTGCTAAATGCGCTGCAATTCGGTGTCCGAATTTCCCATGCTGCCCTGCGGATGTGACGTCAAATGACGCTACATCCGCAGTTTTGATACAGGAAGAAGACGGAAGCGGTAAATTCAAACACTGTAAGCGATAGTTATGGATTCTTCTGCCGTCAGCAAACGATCCAGATCAACTGAGAGACACTAAAACGTGTAACTATGAAGAAAAAGGTGAGTAAACAACATTATAGCTTCAGTTTGTGCACGCTCCCATGGCGGCTTGGCTCGTGGCTGCAGTTACCTGAAGCGCCAGTTGCGCCAGTTGCAAGTTTCGTTTCTTAATCTTGCCTTGTCCCTTTAAATTCTGATATCCGATATCCGATACCAATATCCGCAGACAACTGTGAGGTTGTACCTCTCACATTTTGAGAAAAAACAACTACAATCTTCTCTGAGAGAAAAGATCCCAAAATATCCTTCACTCAGCCAGAGGAGTTCATTTTGGACATCTGGCTGCCAGATGTCAGATACTCGCAGGTATTAGCCTACATGTGGCTAATTGTAATAATTCTGACAACTTGGTAACGGAAAAATCTAGGGACAGGATTAAGAAATGAGATTCGTGAGTGACGCGACTGGTGCTCTGGGTAACTGCAGCCACCAGCCAAGCTGGCACAGGAGCGTGCACAAACTGATGCTATAATGTTGTTCACTATGCTGCTAGTCTTTTTCTTCGTAGTCCCACTTTTTAGTGCCTTTCAGCAGATCTGGATTGTTTACTGATGGCAGAAGAATTCATAACTGTCCGCTACAGTGTTTGAATTCACCAAAACCGCCTCCTTCCTGTATCAGAACTGTCGGGGACGCGTATGCAGCGTCAATTGACGTCACCTCCGTAGAACTGCGAGGGGAAACCAAATCGCAGCACATTATGCAGCACACAGCCTGTGCAAGGCAACGGAGAGAGACGTGGGTGGGCTCGCTCTTCATCACCCATTAGCATTAAAAAACTGGACATGCATGTGAATTCTTTCAAGATTTCTGCCTCTAATTCCTTTAAAGGTAACATCTGGAGTTTCCCCCCTGAAAATAAACGCTAGACTTATGTGAGTGAAATCTGGCTTAATCCGCACCTTTGGGCCTCTGCTTTTGTGTGGCGGCGAGTTTTGTTTGCAACTCCCCCTCCCCTGACTGTATTGCGCCTTTTCCCTTTGCTTTGGTGTGTTCGGGATGTTTCTGGGCAGAGATTTGCGTGGTGTCTCCAGCCAATGACCGACCTAAGGCTGTAGTGCTCTGTTGGGATAAACTGGCTCATTGGAGCAAACTTCTTTTTCTTTTTTTAAGCGTCGACTGGAGCCGACATCAGATTCACTCAAAAACTAGCGTTAATATTGTTTTGACTTTCACCCATTTTTTAGCTTTGAAGGAGATGCTGGGGCTGAAGAGCGATGCGGCCATGAGTACGGGGAAAGGGCTCTCAGTTTGAATAGTGTTTACAAACAGAAATGATCGAAAACTCCGGACTCTACCTTTAACCAACAACTTAAAACCAAACATATTATTAGCAGCTTCAAAGCAAGTCAGTCTGTAACAGCAGCAGCTGCACTGTAATCACCTGACTCTGAAAGGAATTCTGGGATATGAAGTTCTTCCACAATAACAGGGGTTTTTCTAGATACTGGATCGCTCCTACTGAAACGAGATCTCGCAAGATTTCGTTCCTCCAGATCCGAGAGATTTCATTAGTAAAAATATTGGTCTAAAAGAATTATATATATAAAATATATATATATATATATATATATATTTTGATATCACATTTTAATGCTGATATCGGCCGTTGGTATCGGACATCCCTAATAATTCTTACTTTTTGAAAATAATAATATTGCAGCAAAAAAATTAAGTCAAACATATAAAAGATATATTTAAAAAGAAATACCTCCATTTTTTCCTTTAGCCGTTGAAAAAAGTTAGTAGTTTTTAGAAAAACCACTGGTTTAGCATTTTCTCCCAGAGCTGAAAGTAAGTGCCGAACTGTGAGCTGGAAACATCCTCACACACCTGCACTGCATACAAACTTTCATTTGACCTTCCTCAGCAGCTTTGTACGGACGTTCGTGTGCCGGGGTTTTGACTTTCTACTGTATGTGTAATGATTGTAAATGCGTGTTTGTAGATCTGTAAACGTGTGTGTTCATGGGCTTGCGATTGAGCATTTCTATGGCGACATTTCTCGCCTTTGATGTTGTCTTCCCAGGACACCGCAGGAGCTCATCCTTTGTGTTTGTTTGTAAGACAGCCGGATGAGTACAACTGGCAGCCAGATTATAATTTCACAAAGGCTGTGTTTAACCCCCGGCTCTGTTATGAGAGGTATTGTTGACAGTTGTAGGAGGGAAGATAACTGGGTTAATTAGGGCCAAAAACCTCATTAGTCAGCACGGAGGGGAAGATGTAAAGTTTATCAGTTCCTGTTTCCCTACTTTGTGGATGGTTTAAGGGTTGGCTTGCAGACAAGTTACAAAGTGGAGCCTGTTGAAGAAATTCAAATGAAATGTTTTAATCGAATCCCCTCCTGTTACGCCCCCGCCTCCCTTCCATCTCATTTTCTATCATTGTTTTCCTTCAAATCCATTCAAAGTGTACGATATCACCAAAAGAGCTTCATTTTAATTTGCACATTTGCTGTGCCAACACAGCGGATCTGGTGGGGTAGGTGTTCCAATCGCAGTAACCACACACAGACACATTTATGTGCGCAACACAGACACACAGGTAGGTGACCATTGCAGCACTGGCATCCTCCGGTAAGTGAGCAGATGTTTAGGGGCTGAATGCTCTGTTTTGTCCTGGTCTCTGATGAAAACGGCTGCTGAAATTCTCTTGAAAGATTAGGCTTGGGAGTTCCCACATCTCATCAAGCTCACTGTATCCTCCAGAAAACAGGGCGGGAGTCAAGATCCAACACAGCAGTCTGCAGCCAGGCCTCTATCTCTGGAGGGAACATGCAATTTTACAAAGTTACTGGAGGTTTTTGCAGCGCAGCCTAAAAGATGTGCTTCGGCAGAGAGGTTTATTCATCACAAGTGGAGAAGACTGATCATAAAGATATTTACTGGCAAAAAAACAGCCATTTTCGCAATTTAGCTCAAGATGTCGGAATCAATCAGATGTTTTCACCAACAACTGGAAGTCAAAATAACACCAATGATGCATTCAAAGGAAACAATTTCTCTCAGTGAATGAGAAATTTGCTGACTCCCCCCCCCCCCCCCAAGTCCTCCGATTCATAAGAGTTCAATTTCAGCTTCTTTTGAAAATCCAGCACAAAACATTTGTTTCCTCTTTCTGTTGCTTCCGTACTGATCACTCAGAGTGAAAATGAAAAAGAGTGATTCACACAGACGTTTGAAACACGTAGCTGGAGGACATGTCAGCCTCATGCTGTTCCTGACACCTTTATGTAACCAACAGTAGAGTGTGTGATGAAAAACGCCTCTGGCTCAACATTTCATCACTTTATTGATTCATTTAAAACATTTTGCCTCGAGGAAGAAGGTTTTCCAGATACAACAAATTCATGGACTTCTTTTTTTGTTGTTGTTCTTCAGCATGAAGTTGTCATTTCATAAATATGTGTGTTCTTTATTTCCCTTTCCTCCCAAAGCCTGCAAAGGTATAAAACTGAGAAGAAAGGCACATTTGGATATTTGGATGAACAAGATTTATTAACCTCTTCATCTTTAGAAAAAAAAAAAAAATCCACTGTTTCTATAATATTGTGTGTTTGCAGTTTAGAATTTAAAGAATAGATACATTTAAAGGTAAATTGTGTAACGTTTGACCGAAATATTATATCACACTTTAATATTATTAAAAAGTTATGTAAAAATAGATGATATCTGGGGTCAATTTAAAGCACTTATTACATACTTTTCTTGGTACCATTGTTGGTAATTTTATCTTTTTTTTATGTATGTATGTTTGCGTATGTTTGGATGTGTTGCTACTCGAAACCTTAATTTCTCCTGTGGGAGTTAAATAAAGTTTCTATCTATCTATCTATCTATCTATCTATCTATCTATCTATCTATCTATCTATCTATCTATCTATCTATCTATCTATCTATCTATCTATCTATCTATCTATCTATCTATCTATCTTACTTATATAATGCAGTAGAATGCGCCGTTGACTTGAATGGGTTTCCCCAACATTTCAGCGTTCATTATTTTAGTATGAAGACCGCTAAAACAGTATTATGACGACAGTCAAGGGCAACAGATCTTTTCTTTTCCTTTTTTTTTAACCTGTGGTCTCACGGCTAACCTAATATTCCTCTGAATTACAAGTAGTCCGGTCACTTATCCCACCCAAGATCTCAACGAAAAAAAAAAACAAAACAAACAAACAAACAAAAAAAAACAATGCAACAAATAGCAGTGAGCTGGCAATTAGTGACACCTTGTGGTAGAAAAATCGAATGACTTCCCTATTAATTTGAACATCTTTGGCGACTGTGGGGATTTTGAACACTGGGTTCAGTCCGAGGTTAAAAACAAAAAAGAGACAATGAGAAGACCAGTGGCAAGAGGCATACGACTAAAAGCAGAGGAGGAAATGTCCAGTTCAACAAACAGAAATCGCCGGTGCTAGCCCAAATTCCAGCCGCCACGACTCAACTGACAAATGTTGCTAAGCAACAAATGTCGTGACTGTGGGGAACTATTTTATTCTTTGTGTAAAACATCAGAACGTTATTTGGCTCTCACAAAAATAGAAAACTTTAATTTTAACTCTATTTATTGCAAGTAGCCGTATAATAAGTCATTATCAGGAAATATTCAGGCTGAAGGTCCGTATTTCCCGATAATGACCTGTGTTCTATACATGATCGCTTACTTTATGCATGTCAGTGCTCTGAGTCGGCCACCATCCTCAAAAAACAGATATTTGCAGTCTCTCACTGGATCATGTGGTTTGCAAACATAATTCCAAAACACGGATAAGGAGTGTTTAATTTTGCAACAGTTGTGTGGCATGCAGGGAAATTCCGGTTAAGTGCCTCTGGTGGCCAAAAGTTACACAGTTTCTCTTTAAAGGTAGTGTCCAAAGTCCCCCCACCGTTTCTGTTTGCAAACAACAGTATTCAAACTGAGCCCCTCCCTCTCAGGCTAATGGCCGCCTCGTTCTTCAGCCTGTTCAGCTTCAAGCCTCCTTCAGAGCTCAGAAGTGGGTAAAAGCCAAACCAATATTAACCCCTGGTTTTCCAACGTGCACTTTGTAAAACTCTCACCTTTTCTTCAGTGCTTCCGCCATTTTTCTTTTTTTTTTTTTTTTTGTTCGAGAGTTTGAGTGACTGGTGTCTGCTCCAATCATGAGGTTATTCCCACAGCGTCATGCCCTTAGCTCTGTCATTGGCTGGCGTTAAACAGAAATCTCCACCCAGAAACGTCCCGACCACAACAAAACAAAGCTAAAGAGCGAATTACAGACAGGGGGAGAGGGAGTTGCATTCAAACTCACCCCTGCATGCAAGTAGAAGCCCAAAGGCGCAGTTTGAGACAGATTTCACTTGCACAAGTCTAACATTTATTTTCAGGGGGGAAACTTCAGACTCTACCTTTAAGCTTTGCAGAAATCCTATTTACGAATGGCCATAAATCTGTGTAAAAAGCTATCAAAAAACAAAAAAGATTTGCAAATAATTAACATTGACATTAACTCATTGCAGTCAGGATAATAGCGATGTTGAGACACAAGCATCTTTATCTGTGTGCTGCTTCACCTCCTCTTCAACAACCCTCTGTAAAGCCAAGCTCACACACTGGTTCCTGTCAGACTGTTGTGTTGTGCACTCCATCGGGACTGATTTGGCGGCAGGAGACCGTGCACCACAAGATTTTTCACCAGATTTAACTGTCCCCAAGTCATCTAACTTATCTTAAAAGCAGCTACAGCTGTGATGCACAGTCTTTCTTCTTTCATTAAACTTTCAGAATGATACAAAAGGTTGTTGATTCAATCTGACCTGCTCATCTAGTTGTTGAAAAGTATTTTTCTCTTCTCCGCTCTGCTCTCAGAGTACTTAATAGTATTACAGGCTTGGAGCATCAAAGATGCACGAGCCAGCAAGCGTTAACAAATTGCATCTGAACTCAAATGTAGGGTATTTGACGGTGGCTCTCATAGACGTCCAGACACCTGCCTCGGTATAAGAGGTCTGTGCCTTGGTTCATCTTGCAGAGAAATTGACCAGCAGTGAAGGATGAAGCTATATAAAGCTAAGAGTGATGGGGATAGAAGACAGTTGTCTTACACTTAAAGCAGTTTTATGAAAATGGAAGCTCCAAAGAGCTTAAATAGATCTTTATTTTTCATTAATAAGAATTATGGATGTTCTGTGCACTGTAAGAATTACAGTTGCTTAATCAGGATACCATTAACTTCTTTACATTGTAACTGTAATTTTGATAGTAAAAAAAAAAGGCAATCGCAGCTGCCAGTTTTTTATTAACTTTTATTCTACCCGTTATTTAACCAGGCAAGGACATGAATAACAAGATTCTTATTTACAATGCTGGCCTGGCAAGTGCACTGTAAAAATTACAGTAAAAAGGTGCCAACTAAAGCTGCCAGTTTTTCCAGTATCTAACAGGGATGTTCAATGTAGGCTTTTTTACTGATATCCGATATACCGATATTGTAAACCTTTAAAATAAGATATCTGATATCAACTGATACCGATATATGCAGAGAAGTGAAAGGTTTAATCTCTCATATATTCAGAAATACGACTATTCTGCTTTGAAAACAAAGATCCCAAAATATCCTTAACTCAGCCAGAGGAGTTCATTTTGGACATCTGGCTGTCATATATCAGATACTAGCAGGTATTAGCCAACATGTGGCTAAGTATGATATTGCTGACAACTTGGTAACTTAATCAACAACTTACAGCCAGACATTATAATCAGCTTCACAGCAAGTCAGTCTGTAGCAGCAGCAGCTGCACCATAGTCACATGACTCTGAAAGGAATGCTGGGAAATTAAGTTCTTCCAGAATCACAGGAACTTTTACACATGCTGGACTGCTGCTAATGGGACAAGATCTCGTGAGATTCTGTTGCTCCGGGACAAAATGTCATGAGATTTTACTAACAAAATCTCACTAGATTTCATTTTTAAAATATCTACCCAAAAAAATCGATACTGATATTTTCCGATATCACATTTTAATGTCAATATCAGCCGATAATATCGGTAGGCCGATAATACCCGACATCCCTGGTATTTCATTGTTATTTTTGCAGAAAATAACCATGAACATATAATAATAATGCACTGCTATAGTTACGGTCACCTACATGACATACCATAATAATTTATACATTGCCACTGTAATTTATAACATGATGAGTAGTCAGTTTTTTTACTGTACATTTTACAGATATTTTTGGTAAAAACAGTATTTTTGTACTGTTTTAATTGTTATTATTGCAAGAAAATGCCATAAATTAAGTTGTGCAATGCAAAATTTACAGTGACCAAAATGGCATAACTTAATATCCTTTAAAATCTCACTTTAAATTTTACGGTGAAAAAAAAAATGGCAACCATAGCTGCCAGTTTTTCACTGAAAATTATACAGATTTTTCTTTTTTTTCACAGTGTGAATCCCTCCCTACCACTTAAAAAAGATGCAAAAGGATTTAGTCCACACCTGCACTTGGCATCTGAACTGAGTTACAAAGTCTTTATGTATGGATCGGTTGGGCAGCCATGGGAGACAAGACATTTTGTCCTTCCCAAAGAAAGGGAAATCAGGTTACCAAAGAAGAAAAGAGAGAAAATGAAGTGAGGGGAAGCAGCTTCTTCCTCACTTCTTGAGAAAAGAGGTGAGCAGCACCTTAACTACCACACAGAGCTTACATCAGCAGCACGTTAAGATCCATTTCTAAGCTGAAGTTATTACCAACAATCATTTGACACCAAGATTGTTCAGACCTTGCGATAAAATAAACATGTTAACTTTCTATCAAGCTCTTTCCAGTCATCAATAAAGACACATTCAGTTTTATCAGATTTAAGTTCAGGATTATGAAGATTTCATGTCCCTCTATCAGACTTCAAAAAGTGTAATGTCAACAACTGATGCACCATAGTTTCCAGAATCAGTCTAATAAAACAGATCCATAAAGACAAAGTCCAATTAGTATCTGACATTCTATTTGTGCATTTGAGACATTTTTAATGACTTAAAAAGATCCATATGATCTTGAAAGAGTGCTGTCTTATAATCACTACTTAATTCTTTGCCCGCATCAGAAAGCTTCTCAGCCTTCTTCTTATTAGATAGAGAAGAGAAGTTCACAGTCAGCAGGTTCAATGCAAAACGGCTCAACCGACATGTACCAGATAGCTCATTTCACACTTTTAAATGACATATTTTAACAAACATTTTTCCAGTTAATGTTGATTGTTTTTTCCTGCAAATGAAAATAAAGATGAAAATAAAGTGAGTGAAGTCAAAATTTGACTTTTATTGTGCTGACTGTTCAAAGCGAGCCCCTAAAGCAGGTTGGATGGAAACATCACCTGGCTGCATTCACTACAACCACCATGCAAAGTTGTTTAAGTTGAATCCATATTAATACAACCCATTAAACTATGCATTCTCTTTATTTATGTTTTTCCTTTGGTTGATAACGAACAGAGGAAGATGATTTTTTCATAAAGCCTGTTTCGCTAACCATATTATTTCTTTTATTCAGTGTTTAATTTGAGCTGCAGTTGTTTGGAGGCAGTATTGTGAACCGAGCTTATGCGTTTGAGAAGTGAGGACCCCTGTTGAGGTTTTGAAACTTTAAAAGAAATGTTACTGAGCTTCCACACCTTCTCTTTTCCCCTTTTATTATTAATTTCAATGTGTTTCATATGCAGAAAATGTTTTCCAGCACCTTACACAGCTGGACTGCAAAATAGAGAGTGGCCAATTTTGCACTCTTCCTCTCTGACTTCAGCAGCATGCTGCTGTAAAAGGCAGTTTGGCATTGTCAGTGCACTAGGCTACCTCTGAAATATATGTAACACCTAGAATTAATGGTGGCTACAGATGCGTGCACGGATCACAGCACCCATCAGCCTCCTCTTCAGCTCAGGCAGGATGGTGTCCAGGATTTCCTAAGAAAGAGTTTCACCTTTCTTTCTTTGTCGGATCACAGAGCACTTTTCCACTTCACCACCTCTCAGAGAGGACATTACAGCTTCTGGTTTTTGTTATTCAGATTCGGGGAGACATTATTAACCCCATGGGGAAATTGTTCCTTTGTAGTACTCCATTAGAAATACCAAAAAAGTCAAGTACCCCCAGCACACGTATTCACAATGAAACAGATACAGTAGCTTAACTGTATGGAGGAATCATAGGAGATGTAAGTTAATGAGTGTGAGAGGGTGGAGTTGCATTTATACATTATGTAGAAATACTATTTGTAAACTGCAGGCAAAGGCAAACTTTGTCCATAAGCTGTATGACTAAACGGCCATGTTTAATTTAATTGTAAATCAGTATTTGTCTTCATTCTTGTCAGAGACATCAGACAATATCAACCTATATTATTGGTCAATATCAGTATTAAAACATGATATCATATTTCATATTGTTTTTTACTTTTTTTAAAGGCACAAAAAAAAAAAAAGAAAGAAAAACTTGTGGCCACGCAATACTAAGGCTGTAAGAGAATATGCACAACCATCCTCAAAATTGTTCATATCCTACTTTTAAAGAAAAGGCTAAATTCACAATATTAATTCATATAACAAGGAACTAAAGACACTACTGTAATAATAAATGAAAAATTACAAAATTATAATTTAGTGAGATAAAATATTGCTTTTAAATTGAGGTTGAATATAATAATTTAACGAAAACAAAGTTACAAAACTGTCCAAGACACATTAGAGCCTCTTTTCCATGAGCAGTCGGGCAAAATACCTGTCAACAGGTGAAGAAGTCCTTTTGGATATTACAGAAAACACCTGATTGCAGTGATTGCCTCAAAGTGATGTTCAATGAAATTTCAGTTTTGGAGCCCATCATGCTTGTTTGCTTGTTTAATTTTTTTGTGTGTTTGTTTTTAATATTTCATTTAAATGACAATTCAAAATCAATGTCATGATTTTCATGGAATTTTCATTGATTACTTTTGTCAGTTTCAGCTTATTTCATTGACAGCTGAGTTTTTTCCTTCTTTAATGGCAGGATATGGATAATTTTGAGGATGACTGTATGCAATGAAATATCTCAATATTTTGTGTTGTATTATTGTACCAATATTAAAAATGCGGTTGATCAATATTTTTACCAACAAATTCAAACAAGATTTCGTTACCAAGTTGCCAGAAACATCATAACTTGCCACATGTTAGCTGGTTGAGTAGATCGGTATCGTTTGATGTCGGATATCAGAAATTAAGAGTTGGTATATCGGATATCAGTAAAAAAAAAAGGCCATATTGAACATCCGTCATTTTTATTATAAAGACTACAAGTGATCTATTCCAAGTCAAACTGTGCAAGGCAAAGCAGGTTTATTTGTGTTACACATTTCATGTTCAAGATCGTTCATAGTGCTTTACTGAAAAATATCAAAATCAAAATTTAGGCAAATTATAGACAAAAGCACTCAGAAAGTGCTGACCTCTGCCAAGCAGCTCTCACAATGATAAAGACCACTGTCAAAATTTAATGGGTTTGTCTTTGCGTTGAGGTACACGGCTGGGAAAAATTTCAGGTCAATCCGTCCAGTACTTTTTCCGTAAAGTTGCTGACGGACAAACAAACCAATGCTACCGAAAACATAATCTCCTTAGCAGAGGTAATAAAAGGAATGAAATTGAAACACACAAAGAAAGAAAAAGACAGCAAAATAGATACTGTGCGTTACATTGAATACGTCAGTGGAAAATACATCATCATCATCGTCACTATCATTGTTCTGTGAGAAAATATATATAAAAAGAAAAAGAATAACTTATAAGAGTGGAAGTAAAGAAATAGTTTTTTTTTCCAGACTTGATTTAAAAGAATTTGGATTTGAAACAGATTTTTTTTCCTAATTTGTTCCAGATATTGAGATTTTTTCTTTGAAAAAGGAAATTAATTCTCCTTGTGTAGTTTTAAAGATGCTTTGCTGAACTTTGGCAGATTTTTTTTTCTAGTGAGGCGCCCCTAAGGATGCCTCTACCTGTACTGCGAGCTCTGATGCTCAGCCTCTGCAAGTTCAAGCATACATGCATGCTATCATGTGATGCGGTTTTTAAAGCAAAATGTAACTGCAAAATCAGGGGACATCCTGAAAACAACGTTTTTTAGCATCCTGATGCTGCTGGGCAGCGACGACTGCAGTGATGTACGTGATAAATGTATCTGTGCAGTGAACGAAGACAGAAACGCAGCATTTTCAGGTCATCTGAAAACGCTATCATCTTATGCGGGACAACCAGCTGTTGTAGACTGTTTCTCTTGACTGGACAGACGCAATAACAAAAGGAACTCCTGACGTCATGCCTTTGGGCTGCACTTTTATATGAAAGAAGTTATTAGATGTCTTGTTGAATGTAGTCAAAGTTGCAGTATTTGACATTCTCCAGGGCTGACTGGGTTCAGCCTTCTTTTATGACAAGCGGTGGGTGTAAAGCAAATAGTAGAATTTAATCCACCGGCTGTACTTCACTTGAACGGCCATTTGTTTAACACCCCCTCTGTTTACTGAACTGGTGGAACAAGAAAGACTTCCACCTCGATATTTCTACCCTGCAGAAATAAACAGGACCTTGTCATCGGCGTCATTTTGAAGATAAATTGCAATCTCCGTGCTTCCTCACTTCTCTAAGGAACATTATTTCCAGTGCAAATGTGCTGAGGTTTTTCTTTTTAAACATAATAAAACAACAATTGTTTGTCATATGGCAAGGCTGAAGGGATTGGGATTGTGGGTCTACATTCAGTCACAGCCGCCTTTAAACATAGAGGGTCCCATAATAGATATTTTCTGTGCAGGAAAAATATGCTTATAAAGTCTGATACATTTCCTCTGTTCTAAGCTGAATTTATGTTCAACTGAAGCTAAGAAAAATAGTCTGGAGTGTGGCTCTACTCCCTGAAAGAAAAGCTAAAATTAACATTAGAGAATGTGCTGTATGCCCTGTTTTGCTTATTTTCTTGGCATCTGTTGATTCAGGAGATGCAAATCGTCATTACATTCATGTGCGGGAAATCTCTTCCCATCATCTGCACTCTCGTCACAACTCCAGAGGACCTCACACCAACAGAAAGAGCTTTCATTTTATACCGCGCTTCCAAACAGCCTTGGGCTATCGCTGGCACACATTGGGCAAAATCATATTCGAGAGGATCTACAGGAGCCCGGGCTTGCTCTTTGCTTCAAATGAAAACTCCTTGTTGCTGCAGCCTTTGATATGCCTTCTCTAGATTACAGAGTTTCCGCCCTTAAGGAGGAGCAATTTAACCGCATTTGATGAAAAGAAGTGCTTGCATAAAGTTGAAAATATGACATAATGCCCTTTGCAAAGTAAAATGACACATCTGATATCATGCTGTGAGCCGATAACAAAAGCTTAGTGAATGGCTTTATTTGGGTGGTAATGTGATTATAAAGGCTTGCACAGATATGTTTGACAGCTACGTTTGTTTACAGAGAGGACTGTCACAGCAAGTATATAAAACGTGGAGGATGTGACTCAAAACTGGGTTTTAGAGGTATTTGAAGATGCAGAGGAGGTATGGAGTGGGTTGCTTGAGGAAAGAGGGTTAACAAAAAAAGACAAAAGAGTTAGAAGGCGGTGCAGAGAACAGGGAGGCCAGTGTTCTCCTGCATCAGCTTTTGGATAGCTGCCTGTTGGATGATAGGATTAAAGAGTCTTTTAATATGACCTCTGTGCTTTGGTTTGATATTAACATGCCTCACGCTCCCCTCTGTGCAAGGTCACTCAATATACACGGCATGCACAACCTGAATAAGGCATATTCAGGCTGGTAAAGATGGTAAACAGAGATTGTTTTATTGCCAATTTCTCTGCAGCGTGTAAATTGATTATCATGCAACAGCGTGGTCTTAAAGCGGGTCGTGTGACATAGTAACCCATAACTGCTTTCAGATTTAGACATGAAAAAGGGAAAAAGTGAGTCTTTGCTCAATATGTGGTCTTTTGCTGGTGGAAAACTGGGATGTAGGAGTGAAATGCTGGAGCTCAAGCAGAGAGGATGGCAGAAGATAACAGATATGCTGGGAAGACAGAGGTCTCCCTGTCTCAGTGCAAATAAACTATTCAGCACCACTGAAATGAGAAGAGAAACTGCTGCAGGACGCGCTCGCTGTTTAACTGCATCATCGACAAAAGATGTTAAAAGGGAATTGGGGAGAATTTGCTCCATTTTACTGTTGAGTAGCATAATTCCTGATAATATTTAATTGAAAGGAATGCTGTGAACAACTGCTCCCCAGCTATGCCCACGCTGTACGCCGCGCTCCCGTTCTCCCACAGAGGAAATTCAGATCACAGGTTTTAAAGCGGCAGAGGTGACTGTGGATACTTTCAGATGAGTCAGAGCGACTGAGCAGGTGTGGCCTTTTCAATATTCGCTGCTGTTCGCTGTGAGATTATTTCCAACATGATTTAACAAAAGCAATCAGGATCGGAGGGGGAAAAAGTCTAGCAAGCAAATTGTGAAGCAATGGGCTGAAATGAGTGTGAGTTATTTCTTAATCCATCAGGTTGCGGAGCAAAACCACAACCTGGCAAAGTTCCCTGGGAATCAGAATTTTCTGTCACCATCAGCTGTCTTCTCAGACTCCTATTTGCTCACGTTTCACTGCTTCACCCGGACCAAGCGGCTCTTTTTGTTGAGACAAACCTTAAGATACAAAATGAAAAGTAATAAATTAGCAGGACAGATCCTGAAACTTGTCTTGATAAAAGCATTTGGGCATCACCTTTTGCCATTTTATATAAATTTTTGTGTTAAAAAATAAGGGTTTTGTTTGTACAGCCTTCAGCCCTATTCTGACAGGATTAGTGTTATAGGGACCACACATAATTTGTAATAATTACAGAGATTGTCTGTGAGATTAATCCCATGTGAATCAGCCATGTCTGTGATTTGTGATATAAAATTGCCTCCTGTACTGTAATTTGCTAAACTCAGAGGTCCTCTGATAATACTAATCCAATGCGAATAGGCATCTCTGTGATTTGGAAAGAAATGACCCGTGATTTGGCGGTATTCATTTTCATTTTAGCTAAGAACAGAGGCTGCTAAATAGGTTCTCCATCTAAATTACAATGTTTATGATAATTTCAAATGCATTAACTTTGGAATTGGAGTGATCGGGGAAGTTTCACCAGTCATATACACTTGCAAAAAAAGCGGTACGAGACAGGAACATTTCTGTACCTGTAGGTACATTTTTCACAAATGTTCTCTCAAAAGTACAATATTGGTCTTTATGAGGCCAGAAGTGTACCTATATATTAGCTCAGGTGGAAGAGCAGTTGTCCTTCAACCGGAGGGTCGGGGAATCGATTCCAGGCTTCCCCAGATTACATGCTGAAGTGTCTTGAGCAAGACACTGAACCCCAAGTTGCTTCCCGATGTGCCTATCGGGGTATGAATGTGTGTATGACTGGGTGAATGTGACGTCGTGTAAAGTGCTTTGAGTGGTCAGTACGACTGGAAAAGCGCTATATTAGTACAATCCATTCACCATATATACTATGAAACATGGTCCAAAGTAATAATAAGTACAAATTTACGCCATTTTAACCCTAAGGGTACCTGCAGCATTGAAACATGTGTGTAGCTTGTACAATAAATACTAATTAGCAGTACTTCTAAACAGTTTTATGATTATAGTTATTATATTATGATTTTCATAATAATCATAGTAATACTTATATGTATAATTATATTATACAGCATGTGTTTGGCCTAATATTCATATAGTAATTATTCATTTCTTATAAGCATCTTTTATTGTTGTCATAATCTCAATTTTATTGACTTTTATTCATCATTTTTAATTGGTTTAGTTTTACTTTAAATGGTACAGCTTAAAAGGTACTAAAATGGACCAGGACCGAAGGGTACAGAAATGTCTATCAAAGAGGAACATCCCTGGCGACAAGCGTTTGTACCCTTTTAAGTACAAACTGGTACCTCTATTTTTGAGTGTGTATAGGCCTGTATCAAAAATCCATAAATGGCATTTTCCCGCAGTGAGAAATGTTTATTTTGGACAACATGTGGACAAGGTGCAAGTTCTTAAAACACAGTTGTCTCTGAATGGCCGTGTGCTGCTGATGGAAATGCAGCTTGCATGAGAAAATTATATATTATTATTATAAAATGTTATGCAATATGTAGCATGTTGACATATCTGCTGGATGTCTGTGAATTTCAGATAAATCTCAGACTTTAGTTATCCATGTGCAAATGCGGCACAGAAAAACAGACGCCAGGGGGTTATTTATGTATTACATGTGGTCCCTAGTAATCCTGTCAGAATAGGGCTTTAGACTCCAGCTAACTTTCAAAGGTGCAGTGTCTAACAAAATCAAAGACCAGTGGCAGAAAACATGTAATGCCTAATTCAAAATGGTGTTTCTATTTATGTGTAATCGCTGCACTAGAACAGCTGTTATGTGTTTATTTTCTTTGAAATGAGTTGACATGATAATTTCCAATGAAAAGGGGGCCCTGCAAAAAAAAGTTAGAGAACCACTGCTTTAGCGGGCCATTGGCTGCTGTCAAAACAACAAGAAACCAAAAGTAAAAACCTGAAAACCAGACTACCGGAAACTCCCAACTCAAACCAAAGCAAATTGCAGCTGGCGGTGCCCCCTGGAATACTACCACCTCCTGGCTTTTAAGCTCCGGGGAGCTTCAACTAATAATCACTGATGAGGAAACAGAAATAAGGCACAGGTGAAAACATTTCAATCAAACCCATAGCTGACAGGAGGCGACCGTAACATGTAGTTAGAGGGATGTTTGGAATAAGTCATGCCTTTACTTTAGGCATTAAAAGTAAGTAGTTAACTATAGTACATGCATAGTACACCTGCACTGGATCAACTCACAATTGAAAATATCATCATGTCTGGGAAAAATTTGGCCACCGACGGCCATCGTACATTCACAACAGTTTTTGGCCTATGAAGTCATTGCTGTAGCCATTTTCACCACTAGATGTTAGTAATTATCACACACTGTACCTTTAAATACATGAATTAAAATATTAGGCAATTAAAATTGATAGACAAATAACTAAAACACAGAAAATACTTCAGACCCAAGATAGATATTTTACAGTTATTTTTCTATTCCATTTTGTACTTGTTTGTACTCTATACTAAACAGTCAAGCAGTATTTTAAATGATTTTCCAGTGTCTAGTAAATTTGAGTTTATTGCCCCTTGAAGATTTGACTTGACACAATTTTCAAAAATATTGTTTGATTTTACACAGTCAAATAAAACAATTGATTTATTTAAGTTGACTGTTCACTTTAAAAACAAAAAAAATCCAGTGCCAGAGGTAAGAATTATTTCATGAAAAGTGTTTAGTTGAAAACTTTTTTTTCCCTCTGGTATATTTACCCTGATTTACTTTTTACTGTTTTCTTTATTGTTTTGATTGTCTTTGTTTTCTACATTATTTATTTTATGTAATTTGTATTTTATCTGACAGTTTATGTGCAGCACTTTACTCAAAAGTGTTGTTTTCACAGTACTCTCTAAATAAACTTGGATTGGATTGGATTGGATATCTAAATAGTTCAGATTCCTTTGAATTATATGTTCAATTTAAAACTTTGTCACATATTGGAAATGTGCTTTTAAAAATGAAATAAACCAGGTATCTTTTAATTAATATCACAAAATGAAGGACAGTTTATACCCATGCAGATACATGCTCACACTCCCACATACACACACACACTGCGGTCTGACAGGCGGAGTCTGGAGAGCAATGTCAGCCCAAAATCAATTTCCAAATTGCTAGCTCATCTCATCTCATTAAAACTACTAAATTAAACTTCTCCCACATGCTTAACTTTCAATAATTAACCCTCATGCCTGTCTGTTGGTAGATGAACATGTAGTGCACTTTGAAGCAACATTTCAAGCCTTTTTCCTTTTTTTGTTCCTGCACTTCACCAGCTGTTGTGCATTCTTCCCATGCTGTCGGCTGAGCATAGCAATATTTCAAACCCCCTCACCCAGAAGCGGTCACATGGCTGAGTTAACTTGACAGATTGTCATCAGAATACTGTAATGGGGCTCAAACTATCCAACACCCAAACACACACACACATACACACACACACATGTAAGAGAAATTTTCTGGACTTGATTGACAGCACTTGAAATAAAGATGAAGACAAATGTGAGCTCTGAAATGTAATACGATAAGTCACCGCAGTGGGAACTTCTTTTGAAATTTTAGCCACAAAATAGGAAAGAATTTTAAGAATTGCATCATATCAAGTCTCCATAGAATAGAGGTGATAACGGTTTAGATACTCTGAGCAAAATATTTATAGTAATGAGTAAATCAATAAACATGATTTATTGTATCGGGTAAAAGATTGCAAGTCTGCAGAGTTTTCCCATTTTACTCATTTTCACTTTTGTATCAAAATTCCAACTTGCACAAAGAAATGAGAACTGTGAATAAGAAAAAAGTGAGCTGAATGCTTCTTTCTGAAAGAAAGATGGATTTGAAGGATATCACAATGCCTTTTATTAAAAGCCATTCGACTTTTCTCTTTTTTTTTTTTCCATCTAATGGCCTTTCACTTCGTACCAGCCCCTCAGAAAACAAATGCCAGTCCAGAGCCGAGTAGTTTGTCATGTTTCAGAAATTCATCAATCTTTAAGTCACCTTTACTTCCCTTTCATCAATAAGATTAGTTGGTAGAAAGAAATAATTTATTGCTGAAATTGCATTTGCCTGATGGGTTTCTCGAGCTTAAGGTGAAATAAAATCAAAAGTCAGTGACAATAATTTTCATATAGCATTAAAAACTGTGATTCTAGTGGTGATTCTAATAACTTTGCTGAAATAAATGTTTTGTTTTTATGCTTTTAAAATAAGCTACTGATATATATTTGATGTGGGTCCACACACGACATATGTAGACGCCTCATAGACTGGTGCTGCCTCCTGGACCTGACATTTCACCTTGGCTGCCATCTTGGATGGGCCCCGCTATGCAATCCCAGTGCATTAATTTCTACATGAGGAAGATGTATAGTCTATCCAACTACAATAATCAAAACTCTCTGGATTTTTACCTGATTTTCACACACTTTGCTTTGTTGCAAACATTATTTACAATGACATTATAAAATGACACGTCAACAAAACAAAATCATTGTTCAGTCTGACATGTAACAAGTAATCCCACGTGATTTGCTGTACAGTATATTGACCAAATACAACTACATCACCAAATTACGTGGGACGACGGACATCAGAAGTATATGAAGGGAGTGAACAGAATTAATAATTACAAACTTTGATCGTTTTTACCAGTATTTCCAACTTGTTTTGAGCCTATGGCCACAGCTTCTTCTAGTACAAGTCAAGTTAACCCGCCAGTGGAAGTCACACCTCTACACTCAAAAATGATTCAGTAGATCAACTCAATTAAATTGAGGGCAGTTTTTCCATCCAATAAATATATGTAAGGTGAACTCAAATTTTATCCATCATGGAACGTAATATAATTGAGCTAGTCCAACACATTTTTATTCATTTACTTTAAATGGAAATAATCACATTTAATTAATGTAAATAATTCAACACAAATTCATGTGGTTCAGTGGAGTTAAATTACATTATTTTGTGTTTATTTGACTCAATTTAAACATATTAATAACAGGTGGAGCTTGTAATTTTTCTAGAAACTCACTATTATTATAATATTTAATTTATTAGAATTCGTCATTAGGTACTACCTTGCTGATCTTTTCCTTTTGCCGTTGGAAAAGACATACTTATACTCAGAACAGCGCTAGCAGTGCCAATGTTTTGACAGATTTTTAAGGAGACGGGGAGAGAGTCATGAGATTACATAGACATTTCACTCATGGTGCAGAAAGGACAGACAGTACTGCAATGCATGATGGGAAAGTATGCAAATAAGCCTATCAAACTCATTAAATTTGAGTTGAACGTTTGCTATGAAATTCTTTTACTTTACATCCATGAAAAATAAATAAATATTTACTTGCTAAATTTGAGTTTAATAAATAAAATCTCAATGTTTCACCTTTAAGAGGGGCTTGAATCAGTTTTTTTGGGTGTACTTGGGGCTCATACTTTAGGTAGCAGTATTTACAGAAGTTAGAATCAGCTAGCTTAGAAACCGACATGAACATTCTTCCTCCTGCTGTATTTGTTGATCTTATCAAATCGCCAACTTCGCCTTAATTCACGCCCCACAATTTGCTCCATTATGTCATAAACAGTGTGTCTCCTCACACTAGAGCAGACTGAAAAGCCTCCAAAAGTCTGGATGCTTACCACTTTATTGTTGCTGACTGTTCACCGGGACAAGGTGCTACGCTAACATGGCGGTCTTCTGTCCTCATCAAGAGTATACAATAAAATGTCTGTTCATGCAACTGACTGGGCAGTACGCAATGTCCATTTTTTAGTTTTTCAGTGAAAGCCAAAACATAGGCAACCAACTCTCTGGTTTTCAATGAGCTTAATGGACGTTAAGTGTTGTTTTGACATTCGTCATGGCAGAGTCGGCATTCCCCTGAGGAGCGAGACGTCACATGCAAAAGGTCAATATTGTGCCAGTTATTGCAAATTTAGGCTGCACAAAATATGGGTATAGTTGCTCGCTCTGTGTTGACTGGTGCTAGCCTAGATGAGGTGACCCAGTCAACATGGCGGGATATGCTCCAGCACATAATGAGGCATCTTCTTACAGCATATTATGTCTATACTGTAGGTCCACACACATGGCAGCTATTTATGCTGTCATTGTTACTGCAGTGTCTCAGAATGGGCAAACCTTTGTGTGTGAAGTGAGAGCCCTCTGAGTTTTAAAACCAGAACCAGCAGTGCTTGATATGAACTAGCAACCTTTGGATACTTAACAGCTTTAAAGGCACATAAAAGAAGACCTGTAGTGCAGTCATGGCTGCACCTGCAGCCACTGGATCTGCTAGCAGATGAGAATGTGTTTATGTCTGCACATTTTTTTTGCCACTGAAAACCACCATCCATTCACTAAGCTTAGCATTTGAACTCGTTTCAGTTCCTATCTTTACCACAAGATGTCAGTAATTCTTCCACACTGTACCTTTAATCCAAGTTATAGGACAAATAACAACCATTGCATTTAGAGTTAACTTAGCTCTAGTTTATATAAGACACTATTCAGCACCCTGGATGTGTGCACAAGCCTCCCAGCATGCATCCTATCCTGTTTTCTTATTGTTGTCATTCTCCTCCAACAATGTGAATGGGGACGTTCTCACTGAAAGGAACATGTGCAGTCAAGCAGTGCTGAGCAGCAGTAAGGCTAACCATCAGTCTATAGCTCAGAGGCTTGAAATTTGGCTGCTTCTATCAGCTCACTGTCATTTGTCAGGATAAATAAAAATAAACCATGACGCTAAGGGCTGCTGTCCAAGTGCCAATATGTGATGCCATGTTCATGCTCATGTGATAGAGAAATGTAACCTGAAGCTGAAATTCATCCATATTCTGGATTTCACAGCGATGGAATATCCAGTCATTTCACATCATGTGTATTTAATGAAACTCACTCAAACAACATCATAGTAGAGCAGCTTTATCATAATGTCACATACGTGGCTTCTGTTTCAGTGCTCGCATCCTGCTGTCTGGTTGCCTTGCCCTTAACTGCATGTTTATATTCTTTCAGATGTTCCGGGGGTGTTAAGGTGATGCAGGTCCCTGGGTCATCCCAGCAGAGGAGCCGCTTAATGATGAGTGTCTTTGTCTGCTGAACGCCCCCCCTCCACCGCAACCACCGCCCTCCATCCTGTCCTCCCTCCATCTCTGATGGCTCTATGGGGCATCGTCAGCCTCAGCCTTCACTGCTGGGTGTGTTTACGATCTGGTGCAGCGGCAACAGCAGCAGCCACCATCCTTCCTAATGACAGACCCGGGGGACCTCTGGACTGGCTCCTGTCGGATAAGGGACCCTTCCACCACTCCCCAGAGTACATTGACTTTGTGGAGAAAAACCGACAAGGCTTCTCCACAAGATACAAGATATACAGGTAGGTTGTGACAGTGGGATGAAGAGGCACTTTACAATGTGTTTACACATCAAAAATCATCACTCCACCTGTATTACTGGGATAAATCTCCCTTTACTCCCATCAACATCCTCCCCAAAGTTGTCCCTAGAAAAACTGTGTTAAAGAAGCACAACCGAACTCTCTTCCACCCATACAAAGCAGTCTGATGTTGACTCTTGCCTTATCTCTTGCAATGAATAAGCCACTGTGTTGATATCCAGTTGCTAGCATGTGAAACTGTACATAAAGCAAAACTTAGCTGTAAATGGATGCAGTGTCCCAGAAGAAAAAGTTGTGAGGAGCAATTTCCCAGCCTTTTCTATTTCTTCTTCTTCATTCTGCACCCCGCTGTAATGCTTTTAAAGTTTTATGTAAAGGACTTTGAATTGTCTTGTACATGAAATGTGCAATACAAATAAACTTGCCTTGCCTCTGGATACTGCTGGACAACAACAGCTTCAGGAATGTAAATAATACATTTAACTGTGCCATCAATACAAGTCAGAAACACAGATTTTAAGTCCTCTTCCCACCCTGATGTGTCCATCACTCTGGAACAGGGTACATTTGGGCCCATTAGACCAGTGTTTCTCAACACCAGCCCTCAGGACCCACTGCCCGCAAATCTTGGAGGCAACCCTACTTTTACACACCTGCATCACATGATTGGCTCATTAACAGGCTTGCAAAGAACTTGATGAGGAAATTCATGAATCTGAATCAGTCGTGTTGGTGTAGGAATACATTGAAGACATGCAAGGCAATGGGTCCTGAGGACCGGAGTTGAGAAGCATTTGACCTCACAACCCTCTTGCATTGTCCTCATGTTTTCTTCAAGCCACACAGCTGTTAAGTTCAATCCCTTTTTTTTCCCTTTGCACTATGTGTGTGAAAATTATTTTACTTTCAGTTTTAAGGTGCATTCACACCAGCATAGGCTGGGACTTGATTTGATTAGGTTTGGGATTTCTGAAAAATCTCACACCTTTTTTTTGCTTCAGTTTGTGTTCAAACTGTTCATAACTGAAGTGGACCAAAGCGCCTGGTTAAACCACCATGGTTAAAGAAACTGCTCACATTTTCCAGTTTTTTTTTTTTTTGTTGTTTGTTTTGAACTCGGTTTCTTCGAACATGGCTGATTGCTTTGTTTTCCTTCTACCCAAACAATAACCCACCCCCCTTCCATCTACCTTCTTCTTAATGCTTTTTGCGGGTGGCAAACATCAATTCCATTGGGTCTTATGGATAGTCTGAAAGCCAGGGGTATTGGTTCACTTGCAAATGGACCAGGCAGACCAGTTTGCTTCTTTGGTACGCACCAGGATGTAGTTGGTGTTCACACTCAACCAAATGAAGAGAACTATCCGTGGAAGTGGACCACGGTCCGTTTAAAGCACACCAAACCACTAAAGTGTGAATGCACCCCTAAACATCACTTTGAGTTCAACTGTTGTCTTTTCATAATTTGAATCCCCATAGACATTTTCTTGATGCATGCTGGTAACCCTTTTGAAACAGACTAACATCTATTAGACAACCACACGATGTCCTCCAATGTGGCTGTTTAAAAAATTAAAAGCTACTCACTGCATCAGTTCAAGGGCAAGTTTGTTTTTTTTCAACCTGGACCTATTTTCTAGCATGAAATACGTTCATTTACTCACCCAGACAGTTTTGGTGAAACTTGAATTCCTTCATGAGATATTTAGATCCACTAGAGATCAGCATATGTCCAATATAATGTAAGTGATGCGGGCAATCTTGCACAGCCTCTAAAAATGGCGTTGTCTGCCACAAACTCCTTCATTTCACCAATGTTTTGTTACGAAACATTTGTCGGACCCCCTGTGAGCGCTAAGCAGCTTTGAGTTGCCTATTTGTGGTGATCTGTCCTTATTTACAGACTTTTACTTGGTTTGGTGTTGCATAACAGTGGCGTCATCAAAGCCGCCACAGTAAAAAATGTCTGTAAATACAGTAGGGATGAATCACCACAAAAGAAGCCACTTCAAGCCGCTTCAAGCTCACAGGGGCTCCGACAAATGTTTCGTAACAAAACATTGGTAAAACAAAGGAGTCTGTGTTAGATAATGCCTTATTTAGATGCTGCGTGAGGTTACCCGCATCACTTACATTATATTGGACTTACGCTGATCTGAAGTGGATCTAAATATCTCCTGAAGGAATTCAAGTTACACCAAAACTGTCTGGATGAGTAAATGAATGTATTTCATTTGAGAAAGAAGGTCCTGATTGAAAAAAACAAAAAAAAAAAAAAAAAAACGAACTTCCCCTTTAAGTTTAAATAACCTGTTGCCAGCTAAAACATGCAGTCCATGCAGTAATTATTCAATGGGAGGCTATTACCTTTTTGCTTGCTTAAATCCAGGTGGTTTCTTTTGCAGAAGGCATTGCATTTTACAGCATCTTATACATCAGTCTTCTTATGGTGGAAATGTCAAACTGTAATTTCTGGAGCAGAGTAGCCGACAGCTTTATGCCAAAAACATCTGCTGTTCTCTGAATCTCCAGTTTAAACTTAAATCTAAAATTACCTTGATTTGTGTGCTGTCTCATTAACAACTATTTTACATTTAGGTATTTCAGAGATATTATATTTTAATAACATAATATGGAGAGGGAGAGCTCCTGCATGCTTTCATTAATGCTGCATACGTCCTGTGGGCATCTCGCACTAATTATCACTTCACAGATGCATATTTTTAAATGTGTGATAAAGGAAAATATATGCATCTGTTCTTCATATTTAATATGAGATTGAGCACCCAAATGCCAGAGAAAAGTCTTTACCTAGTCTGTATTAAAGCAATATATTGATAGTAAAATAGCATCCAATTAAATGTTTACTGCATCAAAAAATGGTGGAGTTCAATTAAATGATAAAGATTAAAAGGGAAAGGGGCAAACTTTCATCTTGCTTGGTTGAATTAGTTGCAAATATGCCGTCTGTGCATCTGTGGACAAGGACAAGAGTCAGGTTTTACACAAGGTTATCCTATAATTTTTATTCCAGTTACACATTTTAAGGCTGAATGCTGTAGCACCGTGTGTTGAGAGACTTTCAATTACTATAGCTGCAAGTTTTCTTTAAGTGGCATCTGTTTCTAACATCAAATGAAACTGCAGTTACATATCCGCCTCAATGCAGTGCACAGTGCTTTATGAAACCACATACTGCATTATTTGGTCTGTGTTGTCATGCAGAAAAAGTTCCTCGCAGCCAGGGTTCACACAATCTGGTATGCTCAGACAGAATCATGATGTGTAACATGCACACATGTAGCTATCAGCTGGCTGTATATCACACTCTGTTGGCCTCCAAACCCTTCGGGAGTCACCTTATCAGGTGGTCAAATGAGATATGTTGATTAGCGCTGTAAAAGAAAAGATCTGTCATGACAGTAACACAGTCTGAGGTGTCGGAACGCAGCCGTATTAGTGGAGATTGTGTCATGAATCATATCCATCGTCGTTAAGGAGGATGTTGTCCAGGCTTGTGGAAATGGATGGACAGGGTTCTTGACATCTATGGATCGTTGCGAGGATGCTTTATAGCTTCTGTGATCGGTTGCAGTGTTAGAGCTTTTTAATATTTCCTTCTCTGGCAAAAGGCGGTGGTCCATTGGAGCTGAGCTGCATGGGCGGCAAGATTAATAGTCTTATCATGTGGCCAAGTGATTAGTGAGCTCTTAGTACTTATTACTCTGCATTATCACAGAATCCCCTGAGAGGCTTCTGTCAGCTGCAAGGTTGTATTTGAGGCCCTCTAGATTACCACAATGCGGCATTGATTAATCGTGTTGATATTAAAAGGAAAAACTAACCTAAAAAGTAAATAGCCTGTAAATCTCCCCAAATTGAATTCACTTGGATTCGGTCCCATTCGATCTCACAAACTGATGCAGACAGAAGGATTACAGCTGTGGGATTGTTTCTGTTTTGGCAAATATTAGCTTTCTTTTAGTGCTAAAGTGGGTGAAATGTGATGATGATTTTGAGAGCTTACACCTGGAGCTGGCTCATAACAAATTCAGAGGGGCTGTCTTATTAGAGAAAATGAACCCTTACGATTTTCTGTCAAGGGCAAGTGATCCGAACTACTACTCTTCCTGCTTTCTGGGTGTCTACTCTCCACTCTTCAGCAACTAAACATGCATCTGAGCTTCAGGCACATTTTCCCAAAATTTTCAATTGTTTAACTTAAATAGAAAAAGCCTGAAAAGGTGAGACATCCTCTGGACATCATTTTATTGAGTGATTTTTGGGATGATATTATAAGAAAATAAACAAAGCTGATGTTTGTAACATAATCTTTGTCAACGTGAGTGCACACCAGCTTCTCACGCTGGAGGCACATTCAATACTGATTCAAATTCATGCAACAATCTTTAGAATAAGATATTTTAGATATTACTTTTCTGAGGTTCAAATCCTTACTTGTAACTGATCCACAAGCTAATAAATGCATCTGAATATGCATCTTCAGGTCTCATGACCTGAAATTATGTCCACAGACGTTTTTTATGAACATTTATTTTTCTTAAGCATGAAATCAAAATTGGATTTAATATGATCTACGCTGCATCTTTTTACTATCAGTGTTTGACTGACTCGCTCTGCAGTGCTGTTTCATACAAATCAGTCAACACAGCATCATGTGTGTTTGCTACTTAAATGGCTAAATACACATTAATTTACAGGCTTTGTTCTGAAAAAGTTTGTGCACATTTGATGATTTTCTTCCCTTTTTGTAGCTGGAGGACAAAGTTGAAATATCCCCTGTTCTTGACAAACTAGTTTGATTCATAGTCTTTTGAAAGATTTCATTTGTTTGGTCAGTGTGGATATGGCTAAACATGACCTCATCAGTGGTACTACCCAAGCATTTAACTTTTTAAGAACACATTATATGTCTCATTTAGTTCTTGCTCAATTCTTGAAAACACAAACTGTACCCAGATGTTGGCTCATAAAATATTTGCTTTTCCTTCACTATTAGTTGCTGCCTTCCACCACTGTGTCAGGAATCATAGCACAGTGAAATTTGCATAAACACGGTCTCTCTCTTTTAGTTCAGGTTATATTACATGACATGTTATTATTTGCAGTTTCACAACACTTGAATGTAGCAAAAAAATAAGCACAAAACATCAGGCGACTCATTTATAGAATTGTATAGGATCCTTACTAAAAGTGTACATACACCCAAAACCAAAAGTTTGCAAATGCCAAAAAACATTGAGATTTATAGGTGTGTACACATGTTCAAGCAATTTCCTCTTCATAAATCACAGTCTTCCTGGAAATTTGCACAGGTGAATTTGACTCTTCTCCCGCCCACGACACACTCACATCCTACCAAAAATGGTCAGTGCAAAGCACCTTATGGATATTTCTACATGCAGTATAAGCCAGCTGCTCTTTGACATTTAAAGCTTAATCGTGAAGACTGAAGAAACATAATTTCGCTGAGACTGAAGTCAAGGTGCTTGTTGATGAGTTGGAGGCTCACAGATATATTTCATTTGGGTGTCACAGTAGTGGAATCACAGATAAAGGAAACAGCACGTTGTTGTAGCGTGAAGACGTGATGGGAAGCTGAAGTTGGATGAAGTCGGAAGTTGGAGAAAAGTCTTGTCATTTTACAAATGAACGGCGTTCCCTCAGTGCGACTTTGTGCAGAACACAGAACGTTCCTCGAGAGGTACAGCATCTTTGTATTTATTTGATAGGTCCTGACAGTTGCAGCTCACCTGCACAGAATGAATAACACCTCTGTTTTTAATGCTTATCATAAAATCAATCTATGATTAAAATTTGATATGAAGGGGAAACTAAACGTCTTTGAATATGGAAGGACGCAAGGAGAGCTTGGGTGGGGTTTGGTCCCAAGGCTTCCCACTTACTCTCACCAGCTAGCTAAAGAACCATCTCTGCAGCCATGTAGCCAGGGCACATTATCAGCTGCAGAGTGACATGACCCCCGCACTGCCACAAGAGGAATCATGATGCAGTGTGGTTTCAGTTCAACATCTGTGTCAATCCTCAGTCTCTAAAACCAGCGTAAGCATGGGTCATATGTGTGAGAGACTGCATATTCTCCCATCAAGTTGCCTTTTTTATGAATCTCAACTTTTGCTGGAACCTGGCGTACGCCAGTTTCAGGCCCTGTTTTGTGCTAAACCAGCATTCATAGATGAGACCCCAGGATATTTGGGTCTGGTCATTTATTTATTTGTTGTAACAATGGCAATAAATCTTGAAACTGGTTTGAAATTCTGTTCATTTTTCTTTTAAATGTTGCTGCATGCTCCATGCAAAACCCATGTGGGATGAGCAGCATTGATTGTGTGGGCTGTGCCCATTAAAAGCTTGCAAAAATGCAAGTTTTTAATGCTCTTTTTTGCATGCCAAAAATGCAGGAAAGAGAAAAGACTTTGATAAGATATGGCAGCCATTTCTATATGGATAATTTGCCGGCACACCATGCTGACTAATTCCTCTACTTTTGAGCTGGGCTCGGTTTGATCTAAGAGTAAAGCTACCATGGTGTCTCTCTCAACATTTTCAATTATTTTCAACAATTACATAATGTACTTAATTAACTTATTCATTCATAAAGTTATTGTTTGTCCAGTTGTTTATTTATTTATTTATTTTATTTTATTTTACCCACTGTTCTGTCATTGTAAGTTTAGTCTAGCCTGTTTCACCTCGGCTCTGTCACCATGCTATATTCTTTTTTTTTTCTCACTTCCTGTACTTGAGTTTGTCAAGTCAGTTTAAAACATTTAATTGGGGAAAAAAGAAGAAGAAGAAAACAAAAAAAAAAAAAGACTTGCCAAAATATTTGCCAGTAGCAAACGTTTCATTCTGTTATTGATTCCTGTTGGGTGTCATTTATTGGACCGGATGAGGTATGGAGGAACGAGACGTATCGGCAGTTTAACAATTTATTAATTTAATGATAAAAAGGACTGAGCACCATGTGGTAGAGTCATATACCCTGGTACACTTCCTCTCCATGCTGACTCCAGCTTGGTCCCACACTGATGTGGGATTGCATTCCATTTTTGATTTGTCGCCAGTGTGGTTGTGTTGGTCACTCTGGCACGTTCAGTGAGGTTGATGTCAGGACTGCAGGCAGGCCACTCCATCCACTCCACTCCCAAACTCTGGAAGTAGTCTTCTATAAATCCCACTGTATGTGGGGAAGTTTTTCATGGGTATAACTCTGCACCTCATTCTACATTTTACTTACAAACATGGTACCATTTAAAGCAAAAAACAGACTAGCTTTTCCATAAGATTAATTTTAAAAAACTATTGCAACAGCAAAGCAAAATTCCACTTAACACAAATTCATTTTTCTCTTCCCTTTCTGTACTCATTTACCTTCCAACCTTCTAGCTGTTGCTCTTAATATTTTGCTGTTGCTATAGTGCTGCTTCAGGCCAGTCCTTTTATCTGCTTTTACCTCTTATTTTAATGCTACACACCATTTTCTCACCGTGCTTGAGAACACGAGAGAAGCAGTGACTTAGTGACTCTCACGCTCAGAAGTTGAAACTCCTGTCCGGTTTACCCTGCAGAATGAACTTCATGTGTCTCCAGGTGATTTTCTAAAACAAATAAATAATAAAACTAGAACAGCAGGATTCTGATAATTAACAATTAATTTATTCAACAAACCAGAGCACATATGATGCCCCAACCCCCCCGAGATTAACTTAATCAAAAGAAAGCAGCTTTCCGTAATATGAGACACTTCAAGTACTCTGAACAACAGATTTCCTGATCCACAGGGGAGACTGCAGACAATCTGAACAGAGGTGAGGTGAGACTTTTAGAGCAGACTCCCTCTGTGCTGCTTCTTTACGTCCCACTGCTACATTCTCACTGATGTTGCCCCTCTCACCTCCTCTCCTGAAATCCCCTCAGAGGGTTCCAGGACTCCGAGTGACCCCTGGTTGTAATCGGGGTGCTGAGAGTGCTGTAATAAACAACACTCTTTCACCCTTAGACCTTTTTCTTTTATAACTGTTTTTTTATACTAATAGAAAAAGAATTATGTCATGTTGTGTGTTCTTATTTAAGCGGTAATGGAACGCATAAGAGTCAGCCCCATTAATTTCTTAGTGTTTACTTTATGTCTCACGTTTCTTCAGTTCAACACTGCAGGCAGATGAAGTCATCTAAGGGTCAGTTTTATCTTTGTAATTAGCTTCAGTAAAGATCATATAAGTAGTATATTAAGAGGTAATGGCAGTGTAAATGGAGGGAAGAACCACTTATTTCTCCATTTCATCCTTATCAGATTCTCAGCCCCACTACAGTAGCAACATAACCAGCAGCACTTGTCTGACAGTCGGCAGCTGCTTCGGGATTTAGATTAAAATGCAGAATCTACAGTTTTAATTTTGTGTGCACACATGGTTTATCTGTAAAAGAAGACCCATCATGACTTTGAAATATTCATTAAAAGTTTTAGTTTAACCCATTTTTTTGTTTTGTTACCAAATATAGTCATAATGATAATGACTACAAAATTAAATGAAATTAAACTGAACTGGAATTAATTAAAAAAAACATTAATCATGATAAATAACTATAGATTTTATGTACTTAAAAATAATTACCTGCCAGTGTTGTAAAGCTAGAGCATATTAATGCATATTCTTTTTTTTTTTTTTTTAGCTTTTACTGAAGACAAATTATTTTTTTTTATATATTTCTGCAAGTAATTTTTGTGCTCACTCAAAGATAGCATTATGTAAAGCTCTTTATTAACAGATTTAATTTCTTAGAATACATATCATATTCTTTTTTTAGGATTAAATCTAAATAAATGACACAGGTACTTACCTGCTACTCGCCAAAAAAAAAAAATCCAAAAAGGAAAACGCCCCAGAAGAGACAGGTCTTTGCTTTGAGCAGAGGGAGACGTGGTGCTGCTACCAACACAGCAAAGTAGCATCAACAAGCTAGTAAACGCTTAGAAAAATATCCAGGGATCAAAATAGAGGAAAGACAGGTAGAGAAGCCATCTGTGTGCTGTGGGGGTGCAGGGGGGTTGAACTTTACGACAGTGAAAGGACGCCACTAGGGGGAGCCCCGAGCTGAAGTTACTGAGTTCTGCTTTAAGGTTTTTTAAAATAAACAATAGCACCATTAGAAAAACAATCAAAATTTTTAGCTGGAAATAATAGCAATCAACTGATATGCATCACTGGTAGGAAATTTCTATCTCACTTATGACAAACAGAACAGTCTAAAACAGGGGTTTTCATCCATCACTTTTTACCGCTTCACAATATGGCCAAAGGGGCTGACTACAGGTTAGTCAACGGTACAAAATGGCTTAAATTTGAAATGCGATTAAAATAATTTATTCGTGTTATGGATTCTTTTTAACTAATCACGATTATTGCATTAAAGCTGACAGCCCTAATATATTCATCTCCAAGCTTTATGGAGCCACTGCCCTTCTCCAGACTGTTAGTCTTACTGATTAAATTAACACAATTTACATTTTTGCTTTAAAACTTTAAAGGTTTAACGTTTTTGTTAAACATCTTATTGTATTTCAGAATTTAAAATTATGTACTAAAATCATTGTTTCAGTAGTTTTTTTGTGTGGAAAACATTACATTGAGTACAATATTAGTTTTTATATTAAAAAAGTATGAATCACTTATCCAACAACAATACAAGTCACTTTAGGTTATGTTTGTTGTAATTTATCATTTTTGACAATGTGCTTTTGGCTGAAAGGCACATGGCTGGGTACAGACTTGAGGGCAGAGGTGATTGAAAGTGACAATATTATTTTCTGCTCTGGTCTTCCTCATGTGTAGTTCAGATCTCTGCTAAATCCTAATAAATGCTCAATGACAGGAGAAGATGAATTACCAGAATCAGTGCTCGGAGTCACAGCGTTTGAGCCACCTCAGCAGTGATGGAGTAATGAATTCACACCGCATTATGCTGAGACTCACTTTCCTACATTTCTTACTGATTGGATTTGAAAGAATTTTTTAACAAGTTTCCTGAAGGAAATGAGAGAGGCTTTGTGTTTTTGAGTATGCGTGAGTGTATTTGAGTTTGTGTGCTTTGTGGGCTCAGTGGAGAGCACCCCATTGCTTCAAATACAAACACAATGTGGGCCTTCCGCCTGGGCCACCTGTTCATAGCAAACACTGCCAAGGGAAAGATGCCATATCCACCGGGGTGAAGGCAGGGGGGTCGACATGGATTTGGCCTTGCTCTAAACATATTGCAGGCGGATTATCTATGTGATTATTTTTCATTGCACACAATGTTATTTTACATATCGTTTAGCTGTTGAGAATTCACTCTAGCAATTAAACCTTCTCCAGACTCAGTTTTTGTGCTGCATAATGGCAAAAAAAAGAAAGGGGAGGGGTTGGGTGGTTGAATAATAGATATTACATGAGTATAGGATCAATATCTGTATGCATCTATACTGCTAAATTACCAGTACAGCAAACTGGAGGCTGGAACTGATCCCAGCAGCTACAAGGCAAGAGGAAGGGTATACCCTTGACAGGTTGCTAGTCCATTGCAGGGCCAACACAGAGACTAAAAGGAAGAAGAAAAAAAAAAAAAAAAACTCACAGTCTCATAGGGAAAATTTGAAACAGGCTAGCAAGCATGTTTTTGGACTGTGAGGAAGCAGTTCCCAGTCAGAAGCACACATGGTTGTGGGTTCTCCCACCGTGCACCGTCACACTTAGCATAATTATCTTAGGGTGCCTTCACACCCGGATAGTCCGGGGACTGGGTCTGATTGTGCAGACATTTCTGAAAAATTTTGCACCTTTCTTTGCTTTGGTTTGCGTTCAAATTGTGTTAACTGAAGTGGACCACACCACCTGTTTAAACCACCATAGCTACAACTGGTCACTAGGGGGCAACACTCCCAATACGATCAATGATGAAAAAGCAGGAAGAAGAAGAAACCCGGACTCCGTGATTAAAGTGGAAATCTTTCTGCTTATTATTAGGCTACTCCACCTTTGTCTACACATTTTCCAGTTGTTTTTCGATGTTGTTTTGACCCTCGGCCTCTTCAAACATGCACTGTTTTCGTTGTTTCTCCTCCATCCCAAACAATAATCTACCCCACTTCCTTCTTCTTCTTCTTCTTCTTCTTCTGCTTTTATTTTAGTTGACTAACGTCACTCCCATTAGGTGCGCTGGATAGTCCGATAGTCTGTTTGCAAGTGAACCGAGACCCCGGCTTTCACGTGGACCAGAGTCCGCTTCTTTGGTGCGCACCAGAGTATGGTTGGTGTTCAGACTGCGCCAAATGAAGCGGGATATCAGTGGAATCAGTCCACGGTCCGTTTGATGCAGACCAAACAGCCAGAGTGTGAACACACCCATAAAGTGGAAATGCAACGGTCAACCAACCTACTGTAACTTTATTTACTAGACTGAGTCCTGGTCTTATCAATAATTATAATCAATAATATATACCAAACTTGAAAAATAGAAGCACATAAAAGAAAAACGTTGCAAAGTTTTATGTTTTTAGGACAAGAGCGTCGCCATCTTGCAGTACTCTAAGCTCTGACGTCAACGGGTTGGTTTCCGCTCTGACTCTGCATTAAATCAACAGGAATAACCAGCTACGCTGCACTATAATTAACAAGCTGGAACATGTTTTAGAAGATTAATATGATGCAAAGTGAAGCTGGGAGGCCAGTCCAGCATCCAGATCCTCTACCGATGCTTTCCAGCCATTACACCGTGTGACTGAGGAGAGAGGAGGAGACGCCGGTGCTGGTGTTAGGAGGGGCGGCTTGGCAGCGCCTTTAGGAGTGGCTGCGGTTCAGCGATGCTGGAGGCTGTCTGCTGTCAGGAGGTCCACGTGGACCAGATCATCGAGGAGGATTTTGTATAACAATTTGCAATACTGTACATGGATTACTGTATCGGGAGGTGGACGTTTTGGAGGCGGTGCTGTCCCTGAAGGAGATCTGAGCGGAGACACGGGAGCGTCCGGTAACCAGCAGGTAGGCTAACTAAGCTAACGGTAGTAACCAGCAGGTAAGCTAACTAAGCGAACAGTAGTACCCGGTGGTTTAATGTAAAATAAAATAAATGCTATAGCAAGACAGGGATACGATGGGAAAGATGCAAAGCATCAAGGCTGCAGGATGATGAGGGAGAGCGTTGTGTTTGGTAGAACCGGACCCCGCCGCGGAAAACGGTGAGAAAGTTTTTGGTCATTTCAGATCAACCTTCACCAGAGCTGTTCCGTTCATCATCAGGCTGTGGGGAGGATTTATGAGTGTTGCCGTTCGACGTGTGTTTAATAAGCGGCTCAAAGAGGAACAGAGGCGGAGAGCTACGTACTGATGTTCGATACAGACTGATGCTGCAGACCCGCCGGTGAGTGGATCTAAGCTTATAGGCGGTGATATTAAAACACTCAGAGCAGCTGCAGGCTTTCGCCTGCGGATCTCTAGCTACCAGACTCCAAGTCTCCTGATCATCTTCCTCATTTTCTCTAGAAAATTCTCACCTCACGATCTGGAGTCAGGGAGGCTCCCTTTTCAGAGCTGCCAGCTGCAGCAGGACCAGTTTCTGGTTCAGCTGAAAGTTTGTGAACTGTTCTGTCTTCAGCCTAAACTTTGGAACACTTGCTTTTAGACCCAGGAGGATACAGTAGTGGTCCCCCTTTTGTCTTTTCTTCTCCTTTGGCTCACCAGTCTCCCTCATTCACACTGTTACCTTTCTAATTGTGGACTGGACCAGAGGACTCTCATTCAGGACTGCAGGACTAACCAACCCGGTGATGTCAGAGCTTAGAGTACTGCAACGTGGCGGCGCTTTTCAACATAAAACTTCACAACGTTTTTTTTACGTGCCTCATGATTAATACCTGTCTCCTTTCCCCTAAAAAACACCTCCCCCCCCTCCCTCCCCGGTTGGGCCATCCTGCCACACACCTCACTCTCGATTGGCCCTTCCTTCCACACACACCCTACTCCCCATTGGTGGGGCCCTGGACAAATCGGTGAGGATGAGAGGAGGGGGAAAATTAAGCCCACCCCAAACAAAAAAGGGGGGGGGAGGGGGGGGTCTATTTGGTTTTCTTTGGTGGTGTGGGGGGATTTTCCTCTTTTTTTCCCCCCCCGGGGGTTTGTGTCTTTTATATTGGTTGTCAATAATTATATACCAAACTTAAAAAAAATATAAGACCAGGACTCAGTCTATTAAATAGAGTTAGGTTGGCAGATTGTTGCATTTCCACTTTAAAGGATAACTTTCTTTTTGTTTTCATCCTGGACCTTATTTCTAGGAGTTTATACCTGTATTTACTCACCGGTAAAATTTCTGTATCACTTTGACTCCTTTGGAAGATATTACATTAAGTCGCCCTTCAGCGTACATCTACATAATGGCAGAGATGGGGCAGCCTCACATTATCTGCAGCAAAAACTGCATCATTTCATCAATGCTTTAAGTAGAATGAGTGAAAGAATGAGTACTATTGTCCTGAACGCACAGCCCCGAAAAGTGTTTAGAACACCCTGATAACTAACTGAAAGCTAAATCTGGACACATCTGGACAATGATACTCATTTGTTTGTTCATTCTCCTTAAAGTGTTGCTGAAAACCAAGGAGTTTTGCTGCAGATAATGCCTTAGAGACTGCCCTATCTCTCGCATTATACTGGATGTACACCAAAAGATGACTCAACATTATATCTTCCGATAGAACTCAAAGTAATGAAGAAGATTTTCCACCGGTGAGTAAATGCACATATAAACTCCTAGAAATAAGGTCCAGGTTGAAAAAAAAAGAGTTATCCTTTATATTACTTGGATGTTGTTTTAATGTCCACTTGACATGTGATTGGTGACTGTAAATGGACATCTTACACGGGGTTCCCAATGTAAACAGGAGTTTAACAAGATACACCAGTCAAACTAATGCAGAGGGTTTGAAAGTTGACAAATTTCTCCAATATAATATGGTGGTGCAAATGTAAAAATTGACATCACTGAAATTCTCTGTAGGCTGACTAAGCTTGAATGAATATATAGTTATACTGTGCAGCAGAAGTCAGTGTGAACCAAGTTGAACATGCCCTGCCTTCTTTACTTTTGAGGGAAAAAAAAAAAACAAGAACAGAAAAAAAAGGAAAATCTCTAACAACTGAACTGTGATTGTGTCTGGAGAATTAAACTGGTGCAACTGATGTAGCAGTTCGAAAAAGGAGCAATAGAAATTGATAATAATAATGACTTAGCTGGTAGCAGGGGGGATTGCAGCCCCTAAAATCAACTCAGTGGTGAAACCCATTTCATTTCATCTTCCCCCTGCAGGATGAACCATTTGGCCTATCGGGGTTTAAGATAAGACAGGGCTAGCTTATCACAGTCAGCGATAACTGAAGAAACGAACGACGGAGGGGATTTGCGAATACGGCTTCTGTACCTGGCCTCTCACGCTCTCACCCTCCCTCCTTCACTCTGTATTCTTTTTACAATAGAACGTGCTGCAGCTTTGAACAAATACCTGCACATTGCAAAGTGGAACTCAAGAGACACGGTGTCCCATTTGAGGAGGTCATTTATTTGTATAGCATGAAATGAGGTGAAGATTAATGACTATACAAGGTAATCTGAGCAAGATATTAGTCAGAGGCTTTGTCTGAATACTACAGTGTCAGCAAAAAGGTCAACGGGTACCACGTATCTATTTAGCATCATTATGTTTACTTCCCACACAGCTTACAGTTCCTGCTTAATGTGCGAATCAGAGTCCTGCTTTACAATTATATAACAGAAAATGAAAATGAATTGTGGGTAAATCTTGGCCGCAAGCTCTTTCAGCCTTTTGTGTGCTACAGTTTGAATTGTGAGTGATTTACACTTTGTATCATTTAAACATCTGTGTGTTCCAGCTTTCCTCATTACTCCTGGTTTAATGTGATATATACCCTTTCAAAAGGCCACACTCCCTCCATCCATCATCCGCAGCCAAGGTTGCTCAACCCATTCTGATTACAGCAGTCAGGCTTTTACTCTGACAAGACAGAAGTGCAACATTTGACTGATTGGACAATGCAGTTCACATAAATTTACAAAATGTTTATTTCAGGCCGCACAGTAAAATCTGGGAAAAAATAATCCATCACTCCAGACAGCATTTGATGTTTGCACGGCAGTCAGATGGAGCAATTCAGTAGATTTCAAACCAATACTCTGTCAATTTTCTATGAAGAGGACCTTTTTTTCTTTTCTTTTTTCTCTTACATCAACATTATTTTGTGAACAACAGTGGAGTCGTGCCAGGCAGGGAACAAAAACTGACACCACACTGTTGCACCTCTGAATTACAACCAATGCGATATGAACATAATATATATTTTTATTTATGACTCTTTAGAAATCTATGGCCATGCAAACCATGAATGAAAAAAAAAAATAGCAGTGTTCAACTATAACAAAGGTTGTTAACCATGGGCCCAATAAAAAATCATCCGAGGACAATTTGAATATTAAGACTGTGTTAGGGCTGGAACAAACTTGCTGTTGACAAACAAGCGTGTAAGTGTTCTGAATGTTTGTGTACATAGTTGCTGCAGCACGTCCAGAGCACTGGGTGGCTGAAACGTTCGATACTGGAGGTCTCCACTTGGAAAAATGTGCAGCATTTTGACTCTGAAATGGCCGGTCAGAGCGTATTTCCTGTGCATTTCCGCAAACAACACTTTACCAAACTGTTGCTAACTGTTGAGGCACGAGTGTTTGTCACAAAATCAGAGTGGTGCTCTTCAAAACAACTCGCCATTCCGTTTACCTCTGACCATTTTCACACTTTTCTACACATGAGCACCTCTAGCTGTCAAGTCCATGTTGCACCATCTGTATGTGGCGTTACCTCACATTAATGCGTGTGACCAACAGTTGTCCTCAAAATATATTCATACCCTCCAATTAAAGGAATAGTTTACCCACAGAATGATTTAACTTTATTTTCCACTTACCCTGATGGGTAAGTGGTAAATAAAGTCTTTCTTTCTTTTTAATGCTTTTAATGTATGGTTTCAAATGACCATAAGGTGTATTCATACCAACAGACCAAATTTTCCCCTCCTCGCCAGAAATTACTGAAGGAGACAAAGAGACAAACGTCAAAAAAGAACATCCATTTATCTAATGCTTACTGCAGGGCAACATCTGCTTCCACAACATAAAAGCATCCTAGCATTCTTGGGTTGACCATATTTCTGTTAGAACATTTACTGCATTAATCTCTGAGCATGGTCCATTTCCCTCACCTGCTGTTCTACATGCACATATGTTTTATTTGTGGTTACCCACAATGCCCTGTGGTGAAACCATGAAAATTTTGTTACACATTCACACCTCCCTAAATAAACTGGACCCTCCAAGCAAATGAGCAAAAATTCAAATCAAACAGAATTAGTGTTAAAAGCTTTAAAGCCTCAGTTCAGGATCACGTTAGCTCACACATCCTGGACTCTCAAAACTGACTTGTTACTTGCAAAACCGTACATAAAAAAAATGTCTTTTTTTTCAAAATGTTTCCTTGGTGTTTGGAACCACTTAACGTTCATTTTTTTGTTTGTTTTAAATCCTTTTTCACATCTGTCACTACAGGCCGAGCTTTTGCTACCTTTTGGAGTCTGTTAATCAACCGACACATTATTGCTACCAAGTGATGGTAAGCTGGATTACATCTGAGCTTAAAAGCTTAGAAAGAAACTAGCTTAAAGGAGCCCTATAATGAAAAATAGACTTTTAAGAGCTTTTCAGCATGTTACTGTGTTATTTACTCATAAAAAACTTTACTTAAGTCGTTTTTTTTCTTCACTTGTGCATATTTGAGTAATATATATGAATATTCAGGCCAAGCTGTAGCTTCCTTAAAATAACTGACTGACACCGGTATACGCAATGAGGTGGCACCAATCACGAAGCGACAAACACGCATGCGCAGCATCATAGCAAGACGCCCTCTTTGTTTAACAGAAACTCAAAGAGAATCCTAACATATACACACTCTCAGAGGAAGAAACTAACAGCCTGCAGTAAGATTTCCTCAAACACAAACAGCCATCAGCTAACAGATGTTTGCTCCAGAGTTCAAGAGAAAAGCTTTTTCTTTTTCTTTTTTTCTTTCTTCTTTTTTTTTTTTTTTTAAAGCTGTGGAGGATGGCAAGTTGAGAAAAATGTGATTGCGCTCGGCGAGGGAGTTTATTTTTTGTACTGGATGAATCGACTTGCCAGAAGTGGTTGGATTTTATCTTCAAGAGCGGAAAAAAACCATCAACTTTGTGTGTGAACGCCATTCCTGACAACTTCACGAATCTCGGGCAGTAAAGTTTTTTTTTGTTTTTTTTTCTCGGGGATTACTACTGAAACCTGACGCAGTTCCCACTATAAAAACACCTCACGGACAGACAACAGAACTGGTGAGTGAAAAATGTCTCTCGCCTATGATTCGTTTGCAAATTTACTTACTTGTCAAGGGTCTCTGTGGTACTGCGTGTACTTCAAACTCCATGTCAGACTCTGGGTCAAGTGCATAAAGCTCCATAACAGGCTGGTCCGTTTTATCCAGTCAACTGGAGCCCGATTATCCATTAATGTTTACAAATAACATCTATGTGAGCTGCCTGTGCCGGTGCTTCAAACAATTCTGTGACCCTTCAGAATCAGTGTCTCTTCCGGGGCGACGTCATGAAATGGGTGTAAAACATGTTGCAACTGGTCAAGATCTTTGTGGTTCAGTCCAGTCAGCCATCTTACTTCCGTGTTGGAAATTAGACGCATAAAAAAAACTAATATTTAACACCAAATTAGTTTCTACACGGCGATGGGAACATATTTAGCTTATAAATGCCTGTATTTGACTTTTGGAACCTTTGAAAAGCATGATACAGCTCCTTTAAAGGAATAGTACACCCACAGAATGATGTAACTTTATTTTCCACTTATCCTCATGGCGAGCAAGACTCTGGAGCACTTTTTTAATATCTCAAATGCAGTCGGTCATCAGGACAACTTCTCGTTTTCCCCTAACTTTTTTATAATGGAGTTCGATTGTGCCCGAGCCAAAAAGGTTCATAAAAGTCCAATGTAATCCAACTGTCCTGAGTGGGTAGCGTCCAGAATTTACTTGAAACTACGCCATTTAGTTTTAAATCAGTATCCAACACCTCTTGTGTTTGTCCCGGTTTGTCTGCAGCTCTGTCGCTCTTAGCACAATGTAAACAGCAAATTTCTTCTTCTACGCTTGTATTATCGGCAGAGTAGGCTCCGAACGCCGAGGCAGGAAAAAGGATATAGGACTGTTTAGGCTCTAAAAATGTACTAAATGATGTAGTTTCGAGTGAATTATGGACACTACCCACTCAGGACACTTGGATTACATTGGATGAGCAGTATGGAGGAATATTGACAAGTTTTTGTGGACTTTTATGGACCTGTTTGGCTCGGGCACAATCAAACTCCATTATATGAAAGTTGGGGGAAAGTTTGGGGAAAAACAAGAAGCCTTCCTGATCATTTGACAGGCTGCATTTGACATATTTAAAAAAGTGCTCCAGAGTCTTGCTCACCATGGGGGTAAGTGTGAAGTAAAGTTACATCATTCTGTGGGTGCACTATTCCTTTAAAGCTTGTTAGGAAGGTGTCGCTTCCCTTTGGGATCCAAGCATGGGTAGTTGCCCCTGTTTCTAGGTGGGGTCCACTGTCAGAGGGAAAGGGAACTTCTGGACTCCTCTGGATGGGCATCTTGGATGGTGTTCCATAGATATGTTGCAGCCGCTTTACAGCCTCAAATGGCACCACTGTTGTATTCACTCTCCACATCTTTCCCACCCTCCCTACTTGGCAATTGTCAAGCTTCTTGTGTTTCTTGATGTTACTGTTGTTTGGTATCGTGACATTTTCTCTGCTACATTCTGAGTTTGTCGACCATCACATCTGGTTGGTTGGCCATTACCAGTTTATCAGTCTGGATCAGGAAGCGCAACAATATCTCCACCACCATTGGTGGCATTTCTTTTATAGAACCCGAGACTCCCAGCTAAAGCTTGGGAAAGATGTTCCTGAACACTGTTTCAGCCATCTGGTAATAGCACCCCATATACTGTACATATAATAAAAGTGTGGACATACTTTATCATTAAATTAACTTTTGATTGTTAGTGTATGCCATACCTACCTGCATCTTATATCCTGTTGATGTGCACATCAACAAATTGCTCCAAATTCTATTTTCTTTATTTGTATAGTACCAATTCAACACAAAGTCACCTGAAGGCATATAACAGCCAAACTCACTTCAATTCAAGCCAATTAGTTGTGGTCTAATTATAACAATCCACATTAGTTTAGTCTATAATAATTGTGGGCATACAAGCAAATTAAAAAAAAATAATTGCCTGGCTTGCAGAAAAACAAATGGATTGCAATGAATATTGACCTTAATTTAGTACCCTGTTCTGAGCATGCATGGGGCGCTGTCCAACCGATGACGGTGGCGATCCAGAGTTACATCATCTGATAAATTGTCTTTTCTCTACTCTGCAAAGCACTTGTCTGAACTGACAATCTTTTACATTGTTGATTATTCTGATCTACTGGTATAGGGTTATCTATAAAACTTAAACAGACGAAGCCCCTGCTCATTTCATTTCTTTTTTATCATCCATTTAGCATAAGCTACTCTCCAGTATCTACATGAACTTATTCATCCCAAAGCCCGTACATATTTTGGCCATTTCTCATTTTAGTTTGTATTTTCTGATGACTGGAACCAGTTACAGCTCTTCATTCCATTTTCATGTTTTACATTTACTGCGTAAAGATGTCTGTGATCATTGGTCTTAAAGACACACAACGGAAGTTTCAGCAGTTTTCTAAGTGACGCGCCCCCTATCGGCAGCTAAACTAGCATCCATCTTGTTCGTACCTGTACTGTAAGCTCACTCCAGCCAGTAAAAGACAGTCTTATCTTGACTCTTGTTCTGTCCCTTCCTCTGTTTCTTTTCCTCTCTTCCTCCGATGATGTTTCCTTGCGTTTCTTTACCGAATTCGACATGATGCGCATTCAAAACACCCGCGATGTTGATACCTGGTTTACATCCGGTTGTTAGTGAGTGACGCGGTGCTGCAACCAATAGTTGGCTGCAACGTCACGGTCGCGTCCCGGATGGGAATCTTACATAGTGCTGTTTCTGAGCCCCGGGACGCCTCTGGGCACTGACGGCTCGAAAATGCGCATAATGAATGTTGGTGTGACATCAAAACGAGTCAGAAACACAGATTTTTAAGGTCTTAAAGTTACGTTGTGTGTCTTTAACACTAAAAGCTTCTAATGATCTAATAATCAAAACTTTATATTAAAAAAAAAATCATTGTACTTTTTACATTTCCTTTTCTTTTGTTATAAGATTGTATACATTGTATATTAACTTGACTGCTATTTGTATGGTGTTTTGGCATTGTTTTTTTTTCTGTTACTTCTGACTTGTTCCCTCTTTGTTAATGAAAACTTGTTCTCAGTTGACCTTCCTGGTTTAAAAAAAAGACCAAATGACAAAATGATTTAATAAAAATGGAAGGCGTCTTTGCACAGCCTGCACCCGAGCTCCTGTCTGGAGCGATTCACTGTGGCCTTTTTTGCTGTTGTGATCAGTTTTGTTCTCATTTTGCTCTCATGTGGCCATGATCAGTACCTCGGTGCTGTCTTTCAGACAATCCTCTAGCGGCTGAAGGAGTTCTTGATGTCAACACTTCTTCAATCTGACAGTGTTACATGTCACGTTTGTGTTTATCCTTCCAAGATGCTTCAACATCCTCTTTCCCCATGCGTGGTTTCCACTGCCTAAGGCATTCTCTTAACATTCATCACTAGTGGCCATCTTCCGAATATTCCCCTGGATATGTATGTTTTCATCCTGGATTGCAACGCTGCTTTCCCTAGCCCCTCTGGCTTCCCTCCTTCTGCTCCGTAGAGTCTCAGAGTGCTAGATTTGGGTTGCAACCCTCCATGCATCATGAGGAGCTTTCTTATCTTAATGTCAGTGGCTTCCATCTCCTCCTTTGGCCAAGCTGTTACACCAGCTGGGTATCTGATGACTGGCAGGGCATATGTTGATGGTTTGGTCTTTGTTCCGTAAAGCTGACAGTTCAGGACTTGCCTTACCTTTACTGCCAAGTTGCCAATTTAGAAGATAGAATAACTTAAGTTATACCTAATGTATATTTTAAAAATACGAACAAAAGCCTTTTTTAATGATGTGATTGGACACTATTCATATTCATTGCTGCAAAGATGCATGTGTGAGCTTGCACTGCTGCCCTACTTTTATGGAGTTTGGCCTCACGGTTTTCTTATCGGTTCCTCCTGACAGCAGGTTAGTTGTGGTCAGAGAAAGATCTGTTGTCTCATCTGGTTCCCTGGTAAGTGTGAGCACTTTCCCCTTAGATTAAGGATTTTTTCTTTCTTTTGGAGGTACTGAAGCAAACGGCTTGATACTACAATCAGGTCACTGCTTATATGTGCTGACATACAGTATATGAGTGTGTTTAAACAGACAGTAAATATATGAATGGACCATACTCGTTTTTTTTCTTTTTGATGACATGTAGACAGGTTTGTAGTCGTCCTTCATGAAATGCTGCATCCAGTGTGTCGGAAAATGTCTTGACTTTTCGAATTTAAAGTGAGAGCTGGAGCTTCAGCCTTCAGAAGCTGCAGAGATTGAGTTTTTATCTCCGCTTTGGTTCTTCGGTGAGGCTTCTCTAAAGCTTTACAGGGTCGTGTATTGGATCAAAACTGAGATGAATAAATTAGTTACATTCTATTTTCAATGTTGGCAATGCTTTGAGTCAGACCAAAGCAGGTATTTGCTACTTTATTTTCCAGTTCCAGCCTCCATAAATCAGTTAATATGATGACCAATCAGAAGGAAATATTAGTTGACCAGAAGTCTTGTTTTGAATCAGTTCCCAGATGGAAGGAGGAAACTTTTTCTCACCTAGCTATTCAAAGGAAGGAAAGCAACTCTTCCCTTTAAAAATGTATTTTGTCTGTTCTGCCAAATGTCAGAAAAACAAAACACTACATGTATTTAAATTCATGCAGAGCTCTCTCTGTGTAGCTGAGTTCAGAACTGCACGTAAAGGGTTACACTGAATTATATGTGAAAGGATATTTCACATGGAAGGTTTTTACTAAAAACCTTGAACTCTTTGCTTCTGCAGTAACTTTTCATAGAGCCAAAGCATTGCCACATACAATATCAGTTGAAGTAGCTGCGCCTTGGGCAAATTTGCACAAAAATATCAAGCGGGATGTATGCTGCTTGGTCTTATTGATTGAACTTCACTGTTCTTTGATTCCTTGAGTTTTGCTTCTTTTCAGCTTATCACCCTGCCTTTAACATACAGTCTCTACATTTCCCATCCCATAAAGTACGTGTTCTGTTTTTACATAAGAGTCGAAAAGTCACAGCAGCTTAAAAGCTGTGAGACGGAGATAGGCAGGAACAGGAGTTCTGACTATGAAGGAAAACAAAGCTCGCTGAAATCCTCCAGTGCTACTCCTTGTTCTGGTTTGTCAGCTGTCAGTTGCGATCATATATGAATGTGTCTAAAGATACTATGTTTAATGAATCATGCACCAGGGAATTAATTTCCATAAAAGGAACGCAGACAGCACTCACGGTGCAGGTCAGGCAGCGTAGTTGTCAGACAGAGAACAGAATGACATGAAAAGGCAACAAAGCCCGTAAGGGTCTTTTGTTTGGGCTGCTCTCACCATTTTTGCTCTCACTTTGTTTTCTCTCCCATTATAGAACAAGATTTTCTCTTTCGGAAATGGAGCTGTTTCCAGTATCACCTTGTGCCTCATTCATATTGATGTATACCTCTGTTGTGATGGGGTTATTTAGGAAAACATCTGTCATCTGTGCAGTTGGAGCATATCTCCATCCCATGTGACAATCATAGTTCAGATTTTACATTTGTTTTCTTTCTTAATTCTCAGAAAAAAAAAGTCCCTGTTTACTACTCTCATTTGATCTTTCAGTCGGTTTTACATCATTCAGGTTGTGTCAGCAGAGTCAAGAGTTTATAACATTGCCAAAGGACATAGTATGGAGATAGGATTTGATAATCTTCTTGCTATCGTCTCTGTCTTTCTCCTCTTGTCACATATTCCACTAGATGAGTTTTATGCAAATTATGCATAGAGGATGCCACAGTGTGTCTTAAGAATCAGTGGCTGTGACCCCTGCTGCATACCTCAGCATTACAGCTGACATACAGATTATTTAAATTCAATTCCATCTGGTGACCACTTTTTGACTGATTAATATTTCATATATTTATTCATTTTATTTATTTTTCATACAATGTCTGCATGTTTAAATAGCCCAATTTCAGATTTCCCAACTTAAAGGGACTAGAAGCAATTTTTCACCGTGTGTGTCAACTGTGTGTGGAGACCAAGACAAAGTGTGTCAAGAATGACACACTTTTCTCAGATTTTTATACTCTCTCTGGTTCTCGATGCAACTCGTTGACCTGATTATTGTGCGACTGATTGGAAATTTAAAGGATAACTTTCTCTTTTTTCAACCTGGACCTTATTTCTATGAGTTTATACATGCATTTACTCACAGGTAAAATTTCTGTATCACTTTGACTCCTTCAGATGATATTTTGTTGAGTCGCCCTTCGGCATACATCCATATGATGCGAGAGACGGGGCAGCCTCCCTATAAGACATTATCTGCAGCAAAAACTCCTTTATTTCACCAATACTTTATGAACCACAGAACAACTACTATTGTCCTGTGATTTCAGAGTTAAAAGCAAAGAGAGAACTCTTTTTTTTTTAAGTCTTAAAAAGGCTGTGCAGATTTGGACTCCTGAATAAAACTTTATTTAAATGCAGCTGAGAACAGGTGGGTCTTTAACCTGGATTTTAACAAACTTAGTGTATCAGCTGATCTGAGGCTTTCTGGGAGTTTGTTCCAGACATGTGGAGCATAGAAGCTGACTGAGCTTCTCCATGTCTGGTTCTGACTCTGGGAACTGATAAAAGAGAGGGGGGAGGGGGGGGAAGGGGAGAATAAAAAAAAGAAGAGAAACGGGGGGATGAACGAGAGGAGGGAAAAAAAAATAAAGGGGGAGGATAAAAGAAGGAAAAAAGGAGGGGAAGAGGAAAAAAGGAAGAAGAGGAAAAAAAGAGAAAAAACGGAAAAGGAAAAAGAGCAAAAAAAAAATAAATTAAAATAAAAAAGAAGAGGAAAAAAAAAAATAAATAAAAAAAAAGAAAAAAAAATAATACAAACAAAAAAAAAAAAAAAAAAAAAAAAAACAAAATCATTTAATATTCATATATCCACCCCCCCAAAAGCACAGAGATAGAAAGAAGGAAAAAGGAGGAAAAAGGAGGGGGGGGAACGGAGGGAGCCCGATGGGGTGAAGGGGGAGGCAACATTATAATATCATCCCCCACCCACAATTAAAAAAAAAAACCGAAGGGGGGGGAAAATAAAGGGGAGGACGGAATAACACCCAGATCCAGATGACCTGAGGGGTCTAGTAGGTTCATACTGGGTCAAGAGGTCACTGATGTATTTTGGGCCTAAACCATTCAGAGCTTTATAGACCAGCAGCAGAACTTTAAAGTCTATTCTCTGACAGACCAGCAGCCAGTGTAAAGTCCTGAGAACTGGACTGACGTGGTCCACTTTTCTGGTCTTAGTGAGAACTCGGGCAGCAGAGTTCTGGATGAGCTGCAGTTGTCAAACTGATTTTTTTAAGTAGACCAGTAAAGACGCTGTTAAATTAATCAAGCCGACTGAAGATGAACGGATGGACTAGTTTTTCCAGATTTTGCTGAGACATCAGATCCTTTTTTTCTTGAGACGTTCGTCAGGTGATAGTCAGCTGATTTATTGATTGCCTTAATGTGCTTTTCAAAGTTTAGATCTGAGTCCATCACTGTGCCCAGATTTCTGGTCTGGTTGGTGGTTTTCAGGCGTACAGATTGAAACTCTGTGGCAACTTGCAGTTGTTTGTCTTTGACTCCAAAAACAATCACCCCAGTTTTGTTTTTGTTCAGCTGAAGAAAGTTGAGGCACATCCAATCATCATTCCCCTCAATGCATTTACCAAGTGCCTGTGCAGGGCCTCGGCCTCCTGTGACATTGTGATATATATCTGTGTGTCATCTTCATTAATAACTCTATAGCGGTTTGAAAACAAGAGAGAAAGTTCTTGCTTTGGGGTACGTAGTAGTATACTCCAGTAGCCGATGGCTGCTGACAAGCTAGTACACCTGGCTATATTTTACTAAACTAATTCTAGCTGACCTACTCTCAGTGCAGGGAGGAGGCAGAGATTCACATGCATGTGATAGAAGACCACCCTTGTAAGCAACAGGCCAAATATCAGCTCAGAGAGATGGCGTTTAATGTCATGCTATGTTCCAGATTTAGTTACACATCTAGAGCTTCACATACAAACTTTAATTCCTTCAATGTAGAAATGATGAATTTTCACTTATTGTTTCTTTAAAATACAAACAACCAAACCTTGAAGAGCATTTATCATTGCTATTAATACTTGTAAAGTATTTTATCTTTTCTTTTCTTACACTTGGATATTTTCATTCATTCATTCATTCATTCATTCATTCATTCATTCATTCATTCATTCATCCATTCATTCATTCAACATTTTTGCTCTGAGAAAACAACAATAATAATAATAATAACCATGATTATACATATTACAGTATACTTTAGAATATCACGTTCATACACAAGCATTAAAAAAAACAAAAAAGAAAAGCCATCAACATAAACTCAAAACAAAACCAGAACAGAAGTTCTGGTTATTGCAAACTGTACAATAGATACACGTGCTACATGCCTCCCTCATTATTGCTCATCTTGACAATCCAAAGCATTGACTGTCATACATGACCTCCCTCAGCCCGCTTAATAGTTCTCTGGGCAGTTACTTCCCTGACAGCACTGACAGGCGATCTCCTTACAGTTGTCTTCCTCTTATTGTGCAGGCGAAGCAGCTCATTTAAAGACAACAAAGAAAACCCTGTTGTTATTCTGCAACAACAACCCGTTTATTCTGAAGGTTATTGCATAATGAGAGGTCTCATCGGGTCTGATCTGAAATGGGCAACGTTGGTTGCTCCTTCTATGATGGATAATGCAGCAGTGATCTGCATAGCACATTTAGATACTTCTTTTCTTCAACATAAATGAACAATAATTTATCAAAATTCTGATAGTCGAGGTCAGCACTGGAACATTCTATCAGCTTCTCTGTTCTCATTTCAAAATAAGGGAAACTGGTGCACATACTGATCAAAACTTTGAGGATGAGATGTTTTTTTTAGAACTTTTCTTTAACATCACATTTTGTTTTCTCCTTCTGTTCCCTGCAGGGAGTTTGGGAGATGGAAGGTGAACAACTTGGCAGTAGAACGGAGGGATTTCCTGGAGTCTCAGTTACCACTGACCCCCGAGTTCATCAGGAACATTCGGCTCCTGGGCCGCAGGCCCACCACCCAGACGATCACTGACAACCTCATCAGGAAGTACGGAACACACTTCCTGCTGTCAGCCACACTGGGAGGTAAAGGCAAAACATGCTGCTATGTTGTTTACATGTTGATTGTAGTGATAAATGTAAACTCATTCAAACATGGACTCTTTCCAAAGTTCCAGGATTTGGTTTGTGGCTCAGTCAGCCTTTAAAGGTGCAGTGTGTAACAAAATCAAAGGTCATTGGCAGAAAAATGTAATGTGTAATTCAGAACTGTGTTTCTGTTTATGTGTAATCGCTGCACTAGAATAGCTGTTATGTGTTTATTTTCTTAGAACGAGTCACTTATATCTGCTTGCTTGGGGTCCACATACAGTACATGTAGGCTGCCATGTTTGTGCCACCATTTTCACTACAGTGTCTCTGAATGGGCAAAACACTGCATGTGAAATGAGAATCCTGTACCAGCTTTGTTTAATGGTAGTCAGAGCGCTGTCTGGAATAAGTAATGCCTTAAAAGACGTTAAAAGTAAGTAAAGTACAGTCATAGTACACCTGAGACCACTAGATAGGCTCACAGATGAAAACATCTTTATGTCTGGTAAAATTTTGGCCACTGACGGCTACTGTACATTCACAACAGTTCTTGGCATATGAAGTAATTGCTATACCCATCTTTTCCACAAATGTCAGTATTCATTACACACTGTACCTTTAACTCCTCCTGTCCTCAAATAAAAATGCCCTTTAAGACATTTAATTCTGTGCATGCTAAAAGTAATCTGAGGCAGATCATAAGCATCCTGAATCCTGTGCTGTTCATGAAACAGACCTGACAGTTCTGCTAACCTTAACATGGGATTGTATTTGTGTGAATGGATGTTTGAGAGGCAAAAATGAAAAGGCTGTTCCATACATTACAGATACCATTCTGACTGACAGACCAATACATACAGTATAAGCTACAGCATACCCCATCACTAAATGATTCTCCTCGTATATGTGGCAGAAAAGGCCTCATTCACAATGAGCCTCATTCACCGACCGTTCTCACAAAGAAATAAGATAAGATTATGCTATTCATGAAAATATTTGTATCTTCAGTTTGTTCATAGCCAATGACAAATCCTATAAACACTCGAGAGTACTTTTACAAACCAACATTGGACAAAACCCGCATTTGTGTTTTTGTCTGCTGTTTGAATCATTAAAGTACCATAATAATACATTGCAAAACTCAAATCTTATCAAGTATATTTTTCTGATTTCTAGTCAAAATATCTCATCATTCTCAAAATAGGGAAAAATTACTTAAAGAGAAACATTTCACTAAGATGTAAGATCTTGTTTTAAGGTAATATTCTTATTTCAAGAAATCTTATCAAGTAAACTTGTTTTGGCTTATTACAAGAAAAAACCCCCCTTTTTTTTTTTTTTTACTTATTTTAAGAGTGGCCAAGATTTTTTTGCTTGTAATATGCAAAAAAATTCAGCCAAATGAGCATGCAAAATTTTCTTGATAAGATTTCTTGAAATAAGAAGCATTGCCTTAAAACAAGATCTTATACTGTATCTTACTGAAATGCTTCTCTTTAAGTAATTTTGTCTTATTTTGAGTGTTCTGACATATTTTGACTAGAAATTAGAAAAACTATATTTGCAAAGATTTGAGTGTTTTTAGTGTATTCATGTCTTTGTGAGATATTTAGCTTTTTTATATTTACAAATCATGTTTATTATTTTGAAATAAAAAGCAAGACAGTGCAGATCATGTCTGCCTTTCAGGAAAATTAAAGCCAGAGTTGGTAATCCTGCTCAGTAACCCTTTTGGTCTACTGGGTGAAATGGTCCTTCCATCCTGACATCATGTATTAGTAAAAACGGAAGGAAAACAGTCAGACCTCTGTGAGAGCTGTAGTTCTGTAAAAACTCTGATCTCTGAGCTCTGAAAGGGGGTTTCGGGTGGTGTGTTTTTATAATATGTCGCTTGCTCAAACCGTTTTTCCAACATTGCCAACCCTAGCTTTAATCCATTTTTGTTTCTTTCATTTATTTAACAATAAACAAGCAGTCAAGACAGAATTTATTTCTATTGCTGGTAGTTTTAACACCATTGGTGCAGTGTGCACACACTTGTCATTAGCACTCTCGCCTTCCATTCCCTTAACGGCAATCCATATATGTGCAAGTCCCCTGTAACTCCCAAATCTACCTGGTGAATGCAGTCTTTAATGATTAAATGGCTAAAACAGTGTCCTTTTATCACAATTCTTGGTTTATCCGGAGGTCGAGGTTATGCCCTGGTTGTCTGGTTAATAACACCACTGTTCTCCTGGGTGATAAAACCACTGAACAGTCTTTAGAGCCACCAGGAGGTTTCATTTCATCAGATGCATGCACCAGCTCCATCGGTGCACCACATCTTAAAAGGGATCCTGGATGTGTGTAGATTCAGCAGGGGGCAATTTGCTTTACAAGCTATAGAAGGCACAGTATGTAAAGAGTGGTGAACATTTACTCCATGATGTGTCTCTTTCTCCTTGAGCCTTTCTACCATGAAGAGGGGCTCATGGGACCAGACTGCAGGCTTGATGTCCAAGTTCGGGAGTAATTATTTGGCCACTTGTAGCTACATAAAACTGCTTTTAAGATTAAGATTTAATTGTGTGATTATGTATAACCAAGTCTATCTCTTTACAACTCAGAAAAAATAGATTGAGTGCAGATATAGTTTTATATTATCTTATTATTTACTCTATTGTCACTCTGTTTTGTTTTTGTCGTCCCTGTCTCTGTTTGTTTGCACATGACCTGGAAGTCTCATGAAGTTTTGTAGTAATTTTTGAGCATACAATAAATATGCAAATTATGGCCAGGTAGTATGATGTTTCAACTAACAGAGATTGGCATTCACTGATCTATGAAAAAAGATACAAAATACAGTATTTTACAGTATACAAACACAGTGGATTAAAGGTAGAGTCCGGAATCTTCCCCCATTTCTGTTTGGAAAGACTATTCAAACTGAAAGCCCCTCCCCTCAGACTAATGGTCACATCACTCTTCCCCAAGTGTCTCCTTCAAAGCAAGAAAGTCTGTGAAAGCCAAACCAATATTAACCCTGGTTTTCGAGCGTACACTATCTAAAGGTCTTTCAGCCGCAAAATACAGTCAGGGGAGGGGGAGTTGCAAACAAAACTCGCCGCCACATGAAAGCGGAGGCCCAAAGGTGCGGATCAAGCCTAATTTCACTTACACAAATCTAGCATTTATTTTCAGGGGAAAACTCAAGACTCTACCTTTAAAGTAAAAGACAGTACAGATGCGGGCATGAAAAAGTTTCCCGTTCTGTCAACCGCCAGCCACTTACCAGCGACTTGTCTGCTAATTCAATCGCACAGAGAAACGCTTGTGTGCCCAGGGGAAAAGATTTCAGTGCTGGGAACAAGGATGTTTCCACACACCAAATTTGCACACCGTGTGTGATGACATATTCGCGGGACAAATCGTTCAGCCAGTGATAGTGCAGTAATAGTGCACTATTACTGCACCACTTCTGGCAGAGAAAGGCACAACTTTTTCATGCCCGCATCTGTACAAATGAAGTACAAATTTAAAGACCCACAACGTAACTTCTGACTCGTTTTGATGGCACACCAACATTCATGCCCAGCATCGTCTTGAGGCTGAGAAATCGGACTATGCAACTTTTCCATCTGGGCATGCCATGACATTGCAATACTGTTTTTCCACTGCGTCACGTGCTAGCAAATGGATACCATGGTGTTTTGAATGTGCATCATGGTGGATTTGGCAAAGAGACGCAAGAAAACATTATCGGAAGAAGAGAGGGAAAGAAAGTGAGGACAGAACTGAAAGGGAGATAAGACAAGAGTCCAGAGAAGGCTGTCTTTTACTGGCTGGACTGAGCTCACAGTACAGGTAGGATGCAAGATGGATGCCAGTTTACTGTAGCTGTTGGTAGGGGGCTAAAAGTTCTGTGGTGCGTCTTTAAGAAGATTGATAAAAAATATTTTTGGACCAGGACCAGAAGAACTCTATTCCTAGACACTGTGGACCTCAGTAAAGTATAGACTTCATGATAATAGATGCTGTTAGAATTTGTTCTTTCAGGTGTCCCGTGTGGAAACGGATGGAGACGGCATATTACTGCAGTTCCCTCAGAGTAACTGGATAACACATCAGACACAATTTGATGCCAGAAAAAGCAGACAAATTGGTCTTCAGCGATGTATGACTACATGTAAAAGCCTGCACACAGTGAACCTGCCACTCCCACTCTTAGTCACCCTCGCCCCAAGTTTGTTTTTTTCTACAGTCTGATGAATGGCCAAGCACTAATGGTTCTCTCATTTCCCTTAAAAAACAGGCTAATTTAAGATGCCAGAAAGGTCCAGGCATGTTTTGAAGAGCAGATTTGCTTTTACAGAGCAACACTTGTCAATTACTTCAGACCTAACTCCAAGCTTTGAAAAGGTTGCTGTGGTGAGTGGCTGCATATAATGTAACCCTCCCAGCATCCAAAGCTGATGCAGCCCTGCACTCTGGCTCTCTGCCAGCGCTTAGTGCTATGAAGAGAGGAGAATGAGGAGTTTGCCTTGGATCTTTGCCAGCAAAATGCCTCCGTGGTTCTGGATGGATTGCCTCTATGTTCAGAAACATATGGACTTAATGAAATTAATAAATAGATTGTGATATTAGGAGTGCGCCCTTCAGCAGCTGAGTGCGTAAGGCAGAGGTAGAAAAATGGCTCCAAAGCATTAACACTGCATTATAATAAGAAAGATGATGTGCAGTGTCTTAGGAACTCTCAAAAGCATACAGTGTGCTACCATGGCCCCAAGACTTATGAGGAGCTGATTGCTATGATCGCTGGCTTCAGATACGGGGTGGCATAGCTTATCCTAATTGTGGTTAAGTGTCTTTATGCTTCAGAGGCTCCTTTGCTGGCTGCACATAATCACCTGGAATTTTATTTAAGTGTGTCTCCAGGAGGAGTTTTAAATTCATGGCTGTGTTGGGCTGTAGATTAATTGGCAAAGATTAAGCATAAAAAGTTATAATGAGCTTTGTTCTGCTATGAAAGGTGTGCCAAATGGAGGCGGTGTTATTCACAGAAAATCCAAGAGCCGACACAAGTTTGCCCACACTGTGACTGACAATTGATTTCTTGGAAATGCAGTGTATCAACAACGCTGCAATAAGTGCTTAACAGTGAGGAAAGATAAGGATGCACACTCATAAAATCATTCAAACTCTTAAGTGTTTGATTTTATGTCGAGAAGGTACAGCTCGGTCTCCAAGAGGCTAAAAGTGAGATTATACATTGAGGACCTAAATGGGAGCAGATAATGTGCACATCCTATCAAAAGATACCAGACCTATTTTTTTAAGGAAATATACTGACGTTTTTTGTGTGTTTGTGTGTGTGTGTGCAGGAGAAGAGGCCTTAACAATATTTGTGGACAAGAGGAAGCTGAGTAAGAAAGCAGAGGTGAGCGATTACTCTGGCAATTCCTCCACTGTGACTTTGGAAGCTCTGCACCAGCTGGCTGCCTCCTACTTCATTGACAGGGAGAGCACTCTGCGCAAGCTGCATCACATCCAGATTGCCTCCACTGCCATCAAGGTGATGCCTCACAATCTATTTCTTCTTCTTCTTTCTTTTTTCTTTTTTTCCAAATCCTTTGCAATGCAGAATAAGCACTTTATCCACATTGATCTTTAGTCCATTATCAATCGCAGACGCTATAATAAAGTAAAAATCTTATAAAGCTTGAAGTTATTCTCATCTGTTTCATTGATTCAAACTCATAATTTATCTACATATAAGACAAAATGTCCCGTGCAACCTTTTTTTTTTTTTAAACAAAGCTTAAATTGATAGGATAGACTATTTTGTTCAACTCATGTGTGACAGGATATTCTGCTCTCAGTAAGAGATGTTCTTGCATGCCTTGCCAAGATGTATCGTAACACCATAATCATTTATTATTTGGTATGTGTTAATGGAATCTCAAGCACGCAGATTTTCTAATGAAGTATTTGCAAAATTTATCTGTTTGATTGTAAGGTAATATAAGAGATAAATTAATGAGTAACTCTGACAAGTTTTGCAAAGTTATAAAGCAATTAAAGTAATTAAAATCTTAGAACTGACATATCAGGTTTGACACGTCTCATTTTCCTACAGCAATTAAATAACCGAAAAGATGAAAAACACATTTTTCAATTTTGGTTTTATAAGTTCAACATTTTTACAATTACCAAAAGCACATTTACATTCTATTTCTGTAGTTCCTTGTAATAATGGTGAAATTATAGTGGCAATGAAAATAAAGTAGAGGGTTTTTCTTTTTATCAGCTTGCTTCTGATATGATCTTCAGCTGCCGTGAGCACATTAAATCTGCAGGAAGCTCCATGATGAGCACATATGGTGAGGGGAAGATAAATGAGTCATGCGAAACACGGCTGGTGACAGGTTTCTGCCTCCGGTTGTCACCTTCAGGTAGCGTGGGGTTAATGGGGTGACTGTGGGGAGGACGGCCCTCTTCTTTGGCTTTTTCATTTCTTGGGACGCAGTAGGAGCTGGCTGTGTGGCTTGCACTGCTGTAAAAGAACATGAGTTTGACTTTCTGTCCTTATATCAAAGCCTTGTTCCTACTCGCTACATTTTACTCAGCGAGGATTGAGCATTGCAGTCAAGTTGGGCATGCCCAAGAAGCAGCAGATTCTTTTGTCTGTTACATTCCTTGAGAATTAGGGCTTTTTTCTGCAACTACAAGAGAGGAAGAGAGGATGTGAGAGTGTGCTTTCATGCTCCAACGGCAGTCATCTGCCATGACTGACAGCTTGGAAGAGGGAAGAGCAGAGATTCACCTCCATGACTGGTTGAAAGAGAGTCTAAGGAGTGACAGATTCCTCCACACTTGTGCATCCTTTCTACAAGGTGTTGACCCACACAGTAGCAGAACCAATTGCACCTCTCTGTGTGAATTTGAAATCGAACAAGTTTGGGAATGAATGAGAGAGAGCTAGTGAGGCAGTTCCTCCACGCTGCCTCCAATGCAAAGGGGAAATTGAAGCAGATTTCTGAGGAAAAGTTCTGGCTTGCTGTGAAAATCTGGACTTTCTTTAAGCAGCGATGATACAGCGCAGCCAGTGTTTGGACATGCTGCTTTAAAGAATGAGTGTTATTGGAAACTTTTGGAGCTTTTTTTGTAATAATTTGAGAATTTCTTCAATTCAATCAATAGTGATATCCCCTCCTTACTCAGTCTGTCGAAACCTGTGATAAACAAAGTGTCAGATATAAATGAGCAAACAACAGAAGCCTCTAATTTTGTATTATCTTCTCATGGAGAGTCACTGGATTTATCGCGCTCTTGTGATAGCAAACACATGTTTGTCTAACCAATTTTACTCTATTGATTGGTGTCTGGACTATGATGGAGTGGACTGCCGATCATCTACAGTACAGTCACATTAAACCAAGAACACCAAGTAGAGAGACGACAAATAAGAGTAAATGTGCAGAGAAGATAAACATATTCACACATAAACACACACTGACCCGACCATAACAGCAGCACAAGGCTAATACAGAAAGCTTAAGGATGCATTAGTCATCTTTTATCTTTTTTTTCTGCCTTTTACCCATCTTAGTTGATTTTATATGAAAGCCTTCTCTGCTCTTTTCGGTCCTGCTTCCATTTTCAAAAAGTGATGGTGGGAAAATTGTATACAAATATCGATAATGTCAATACCAGTGTTGGCATTGATATTGATCCATACGAGTGTGATTTTACAAATACTTTAATATAAGGCTTAAAAATTCAAATTCATACACTATCCTTCTTAAATGATCTTCAAATGAATCTTTAATCAGAGTTGGGTGGGAGGAAAACTTAATAAGCTCAGTTTTTTTTCTTGCGAGGGTAAGCACGAGAATTAGACTTGTCAATAAACGCGTTCTTTAGGCAAGCATCACAAAGCAAAACAAACTTTACTCAGGATGGACCAAGCGAAGGAAAATGATGTCCCAACAGAGAAAAATGTGATAAAAATGTAACAGTATGGTTGATAGAGAGAATATAAGGGCTGGACACTCATGAAAATAAAAAGATGTCCAATGTGAAGTTACTCCAACAACAAGAAGTGTGTAGATTGTTTAGCTAGGTTAGCAGCTTGTCACTGTTTGTCTACCATCGTTTCCTGGTCTGTTACACAAAAGATAAGTTACACAAGCAGCAACACTTACCGACTGCACATCCTCACTGAATAAGTGAGGAGTTTAGTCCACTGGTCCCTGCTAGTTTCCTTTTTGATCAGCTGATTTCAGGTGGTGGAAAGAGGCGAGCTTGTGTTAGCAGCTAGAAGCTTCCACTGATCATATCAACCTGGTGGAGAAGCCAAATGTGTACTGTAGACTGTGGCCAATTCTTGTGTGAACAAAGAGCCCACACTCAAAAACCAAAGCCACTTTCCTTGGAGTTTCCAGCACGTTTTAACTGAGGTCATATTCTAACACACGTTTTAACATGAAACAAAGGGATTTCTGGGTGATGACACCTTTAAGAAATATCAAAAATAAGGAAGGAAAAATTGTTTTCGGTGGATTCTATTCACTGCTTTCACAAAGTCCCCATCAGCTGTTCCCAAATCAGCTTCTCTCATTGAGAAAATGCCAAGTTCTAATTTTTTTTATGATGTGAGTAATAATCTTGCATTATCACACACACCTAAAAGTAACCCTTACCTGCAGTTAAACTCTGATTTGCATGCAGTTTGCTCACCTGTCCAGCAGGGGTGTGCACAAGATTTGAATTCAGGCCCACTGATATTTGGGAGGGCTCTCATAAAACTGTGCTACCTTGACATTTTTTCTTTACATGACATGTGAAATTGACCTATGGCTAAACCACGCCCCCCACGCGATGAGCCAATCACAGTGCGCACAGCTATCCCATACACTCGGACATTCTCAGCTTGAACGTCCATTAAAATGCATTGAAGTCTGTCCGTTTTTGTTTGTTTTTATGTGTTCTTTTTAGTTTAAAATGGTCAAACGGTGTGCATGGGGTACATGCAACTCTGACACTAGGTATCCTGAGAGGCTAGGCGACTGGGTGTATTTTTTGCCTTTTACCAAGTCACATCGAGCCAAAGTTATGCAGCAGACCACAACATCAACTGAACGTGGATAAAATGAACAAGGATGTCTACATCTGTTCTAAGGTAAGGGAACATCGTATTTGAGGAAACATGTCACTTTGCTGGAAAGAAATATGAAGTTACCTTCCCTAACGTTAGTTTAAGTTGGCTAACGCTAGCCAAACGTGCTAGTTCTGTTACGTGGTAATGGTACATGAGACGCTGTCGTGTAGTACAACACGTCGATTACTGACTTGCAACACTCAGGCCGACCGCGAGCAGCATTAAGGCGGACACTGTTCTGCGCGAGAGCCGGTGAAAAAGCAGAGCTCATAACTTTATTTCTGAACATTCGATCTGTGAAATTTCAAGTGTAGATGGTAGCTAGTGTCAAAAATATGAAGGCCACGAGGGTTGGAAGCAGCTCCGAGCCTTCGCTGGAACGCAGCAGCGAAAATCCCCCAATCGCAATATCTCGGCGAGAAACGCTTATACGGGCATTTTCAACACAGGGAGCCTGTTAACCATACCTTTGTGCCTTGAATGAGCATGGATTCATGTATGGGGCTCAGACACTATTACAGGCATCCAAAAAGCTGGGCCTCTGCTGGCTTTTGCCACAGCAGGAGACGCAGTGTGACTTGCAACACTCAGGCTGACCACGAGCTGCATTAAGGCGGACACTGTTCTGCGCGAGAGCCGGTGAAGTAACGTCGATGATGACACGCCTCTGGCTTCCAAGCTGCAGCCAGACTGCTCCGCTTCCATGGCTGTTTGATGAGTTTTTGTCACTTTTTGGCACAACAACAGCAGCGGTACAGGAGTTTGTGCAAGAAACTGAGGGAGCGACACGAGTCACATTCAGAGACTTCACAGGCTTAATTTCGACTCCCAGTTTAGGACGTGAACAATTTTTTTGGTTTGCATGTTTTGTTTTTATGTTTTTATGTTTTTTAACTTATCTCGACATGATCTCTGTCTGATCACGCGTCTGCTGTCCGTGTTGACAGCTGTCATCTCCCAAGATGTCACATAGCGCCTGTCACTGAATGTTGTTTGTCCGAGTGAGTGGAGGGGGCGTGGCTTAGCCATAGGTCAATTGGACACACAAGTAGGTCAGCAGATTTACTCATATTCTGAAGCTTATACACTGGTAAAACGTCAAGGGATCACATACTTAACTTGGTGCAGAATATAAAAATGAGAGGCCGTAAAGCATTATGGAAAATACCTGAACAGACCCACCCCAGGACCAATCTGATCTCACAGAAATATGTAAAATATACATATTGAATGAGGTGCCAACCCTTATTTATGTGTCCCTGGTACAAAATTGTTTGAAATTATGTATACAAAGCTCTCTTGGGGTGAGCAAGGCCCTGGGCCAATGAGAAATGTGGAAGGGTCTAAGCACGCCCTGGCCCTAATATGGCTACACCCCAGCTGTCCAGGACCAAACACGTTGTGCCTATCAAGGGAGTTAGATCTACAATGTCCACTCAGGGGGCTGAAAAAAACATTAAACTGCTGTTTAAAATCTTAAACAGAATAAATCAGTCATGTTTGAGCCATCAGCTTTGATTATTCTATCTTAATTTGTGAGTAAAATACAATAGTGAACCACTTTTGGAGAAGAAAAACAAGTCAAACGTGTGAATCAGAGCTGCAGTGACCTCTTACTCCCTGAGGCTGGGAACCAAACAACATAGTTGCCAATTTACCAAAACTTAACTAGAATCTGTAAACAAATTGATTCAAGCAGAGAGTAAATGCTGGCAGCCCACATGACAGAAGTCAAGGCTCAGTTGATGAATATTTCTTGCCAAGTTTGTCCTGTGAATGGCTTTATAAGCAGGCTTTAACAGTGATCTGTTTTATTCATGAAACAGTAATTTTCCAGTCATTTCACTGAAGTCTTACGCTAATAAGAATAACTAATACAAGTAAAAAGCTGATTAAGTTCTTCACAGTCTCTAATGCAACTCATCTAACATTTAAAAGCAGTAATTGCATTTAAAAATATCTTGCAACGAGAGCATGGTATGACATTTTGGCAAGCAGTGTGTCCTCAGAGGCCCAAGATCAGTTTGTCCCAGTCTGAGAGAAAAAGGGACTTTCTGGCCAAATTCAGAGGAAACTGAAGCAAAGGAACAAGTAGGCTGGAGACTTTGAAATCTTTTAAATTAAGCGAGGGACACACTGCATGCGGAAGCGCTCCGAAGCGCAGCGCCCAGATTTTCTCGTCTACACCACCCCTCTTTCTGACGCGCACAGTCGGCAGGCAGTCCTGCTTCTCTGCTGTACTATACAAGCAGAGGGTTTATGATTCAAACATACTTACTTGTTGATCCAACAGCTGTGGCAATGGCATCCCAACACTTGTCCTTTTTGCTGTTGTCCTTGTTATCCGTACTGGGGGTCATACAAATTCCTGTACATTTCCAATTCAGCTATTAACTTTACATCATCCATCTTTGAAGATTACCTGCTTCTCTCTGCATCTTTGATTGCAGCCTGGGGGTGTTCCCCCTCCCCCAGGCCAACCCTTTGCTGTGTGTACATCTCCTGTTCTGCTTTCATAGTATTTACAAGCAGAAAGCCGACATTTCTGTGTGCGAATCCTTCCACTTGCATTTTCAATAAAGATGAAGACATGATTGACATATAATTAGATCTATTAAAAAGAGATCGGGTTTAAAACTTATCTGGGTGTTTTACTTTGAAAATGGTTTTATTTTCATAGATTTGTCTCATGTTCCTGCTTAACGTCCTGCCTGGCTTGACAAATTCGGCTGGGGCTCACACAGAAAATAGAGCAGATGCCGAAACGATTGCTCCACAGCGCGCACTGATTTTGGCGCAGCGCACCATGAAGCATCTGATGTGGTCAACAGCGTCTGTTAACATGGACGCCAAAATTAAACTGCTTCGCTGCGCTTCCACATCCAGTGTGTCCATAGGGTTATTTTGCTGTATGGGTTAGCATATTTTCCATCTAAAGTTGATTTCAACACCTGAAGCTTGATGCAAAAATGATGTGTACAGACTTATGTAAGCCGATCTTTAGACACACACAAAGAAATATGACATTTTTGCTGGCCTGAACCAGGCTTCCATCGTCCGCCTGCAGCTTGTTCAAATGCCGCTGCTTGATTTTTAGTGGGTGCGTCCAGACGGGAACATATAACCCCCGTCATATCTTCTCTGCACTGGCTGCCCGTCCGCTTCCGTATCGATTTTAAATTACTCTTGTTTTTGATTTATATTTTTATCTATAGGCTTTTAATTCTAACTAGCTTAATTCTTTTAAGTATCAAAGTTCTTTTTTCAAGAGTAGATTTTTTTAAAGAAGTGTCACTTCAGTTCTCCTCAGAAGTGTCTGAGGAGAACAAAAAGTCTCTTGTCATGAAAAAAGAACTTTGATACTTCAAATTAATGAGAAGACAAAATTGACCGAATTTCACAATTAATTCCTTTTATTTAAGTCTTTTTTTATGTACACACTGCATCCCACATAGTAGCCTGTTCTGATTTTGTGAGGGTTTCTTTTTTGGTTTGGTTTTATAGCTTTTAATAGTACTTGCTCTTTTATTTTCCATTTCTCTAACCCTGCATTTTGTAATGTGTTTGTTTCGTTATCTTTTGCCCACTGCCTCTACTATAAAGCACTTTGTCCATTACTGTAAAGGGCCATATAAATAAACTTGATTTGATTTGATTTGAAAATTATGGTCTTTATTCATAGTTCATAGTATTTCTGTTTGCATGTTATATGTGACAAAGTGCCCTTACTGAATGCACACTTGTTGCTGAAACAAATTCATGTGTATTACACAATGGTAAAATAAAGGAATCTGAATCTGAAAAAAATAAACATTCAATTATTTGGAGTTTTGCAAACCTGATATAGTGAGGGGGGGGGGAAAAAGAAGAAGAGAAATTAAGATCAAATTTTGCTTTGTTTGTTTGCTACCTATCAAATTTGTTTTTTTTTAATTGCATGAAAATACTCCAGATTAAAATCCACAAACTTAAGCTCTGTTTAAAAAAAAAGAGAGAAGATGTAATTGTTCTAGTTTCTTTGTTTTGTGATTGCTCCTAAAGTCTAAAGTCTATTCCCATCAAGGATAAATGGTGTAAGAACAGCTGCTCTCTGGAATTCCTCTCTGATGTTTTTGTGCTTTTTTTTACAGAGTCAATAGCTTTTGTTACTTCGCTTCCATTCGATACTGTTTGTTCTGTATGTGATTTCACAACCAAGCCCTCCAAATAAATCAGGGATGTTCCACTCCACCAGTGAAAAGCAGAACTGTTTCGTCTTTGCTGTTTTTATCGCCCGGTCTAGCAGCCTCGGATGCGAGCTGCGTTTCTAACTCAAACAAAAAATAATTGAAGGGTATTTTACAGCCAATGTTGGCTTGAGACAAGAATAGGAAAAAGATTCATGTACGTGAGTGCTATTTTTAAGATGAACTATAAGACCATGTTTACATGAATTCACTTCATAAAGATAAATATGAAAAGGACTCAGCTCCTCAACAGAATTCTTGCCTTTCTCTCCACTCCCTATACTGTCATGTGCCAAGATACAGGTGGCCAATAATGTCCTATTAAGTATTTTTAATACAGCAGAATGTATCAGCAGTGAATAGCAGCTGGGAAATTGAATGGTCTGCTCATCAGTCAATGTTTGCCATATGGCACATCAAATAATTCCTTTTATGGATTCAACATTCATAAGGTCTGGAATTCAGCATCGTACCTCATTTCCTCGCATCCTTGTGAGCTTTAAAATCCTCCATAAGGGAAACAAAGGATTTATAATTTCAGGCAACTATTATAGTTGGAAGACTAAAGGAGGGTTATCTTTATTTTGTCTTACCTTTTCGCACATATTTATTCAGAATATGCTTTCTTTAGGATTAAGCATCAAAATAAATATTAGTAATTACTCTATGAGCTTTATTTATACTGCAGTTTTACTAAATATTCCACACAAGCAGGCAGTTAACAATCAGCTGACATTGACTGCAAATCCAAGACTATCCTATGGTGACCCACAGGTGCAAATGTGCATTATATACAAAAACAACTGCAACAAGAAAAAAAGCTGTAAAAATGAAAACTGCATCAAAGAAATGCAACAAAAATGAAAACAGCTGCTATAAGAAACTGATACAGGGGCATCAAGGTCAGGAGTGAGGTTTTGGCACAAACTTTCTGTAACATGGCCACAGGGAGCAAATCTACATCAAGATATGTTTTCTTTCTTTTTCTTTTTTTTTTACATTTGGACTAAGCCTTTTACGACAGGCTACTGAAAAAAATCAACTGATTTAATCAGCCTCCCTTTTTCACTGCTGTCTAGCTGGCATGCTGCATTTTATTCTGGGATGCTGCATTTTATTCTTGCACTTATTGTTTTTTCAGCTTTCTCTAGTTGCAGTTGTTTTCGTTTATGCTGCATTTTCTTCTTGCAGTTGTTTTTATTTATGCCACATTTTGTTGTTGCAGTTGTTTATATTTTGCTGTATTTTGTTGTTGCAGTTGTTTTCATTTATGTTGCATTTTCTTGTTGCAGTTGATTTAGTTTTTGCTGCATTGTCTTATGCAGTTGTTTTTGTATTTTTTCTTTTTTTTTGTTATTGCAGTTGTTTTTGTTTTTGCAGCATTTTTTCTTGCAGTTGTTGTTTTATATGAAGCACATTTGCACTTGTGGACCACCGTCCTATCCTCCTTTTCAAAACATCAAACATTCAAACATGCCAGCATGGTGTATATGTATGAAGGCAGCTCCGTAGCAGCTGTATAACAATGGTTCCCAACAACGACTGAAGATTAAAGAAGCTGAATGGCTATGAGCATTAACATCCAGTAGCAAGATATTAAAATCAGTTGAGTACCAGTGGAAGCAGGCTAAAACAGGTGTGATAAGCTCACTTATTCTGGCTCTAATTAAAGATCACCCCACTGAGCTTTCGCTTCCTCACAGCACCAGTCTTATGAGTTTCTGAGGCCTTCAACCCTTTATGATGGTGTTACTGATAGGCTGACCCTCATTGTCTCGCCTCATCCATCTGTCTCTTTACACCAACTGTCCTCTGACAAGCCTGACCAGGACAAATCACTGAACGTAATCCAGTGTCCCGCAACCACAAAGAGAGAAAAATGAGATCTGCTTAAGTGCTTTTCAGTCTGTCACAGTAAGACAATAGAAAGTGTTGAAATAAGATCTCTTGTTGTAAATGAAGCAAAGAATGGTTCTTTGTCAGAGCTGAAAAAAAAAAAATCAGTCAAAAGATCTTCAGTCGGTGGCTTAAAAAAGGAACATTTTTACATAAAATCACAGCAGAAAGCACTTTTACAGCAATTTAGAGGAATTATAATGAGTTAATGCAGATTTTAAATTCCTGTGACATCAACAAAAAAATTGATGATGTAGAAACTGCTTTATTTTTTACAAAAGAACTGACAGTGGATAGGAGACCTGTTCCTAGTGATCCATTAAAAAAAATCTGACTTGGCCACTCGTCCTAAAACGGACACAAAGGGAAATTTATGAATGAGCTTTCTATTTGTTGTTGCCCAGGTGACGGAAACCCGAACCGGTCCTCTTGGGTGCAGTAACTATGACAACCTTGACTCTGTAAGCTCTGTGCTGGTCCAAAGCCCCGAAAATAAAGTGCAGCTACAAGGTTTGTATGATTTTTACCACTTCTCTTGTGAATGCTACGATATCTGTTTAAAGATCAAACATTACTCTGTGAACTTTGAGTGCATGAAGTAAACAGAAGCAACAGTTTGGCATACAAACAGTGATTTGTGGGTTTTATTAGGTGTATATGCTAAACCACGCCTGTATTACCTCTACACTTTCACTGTCACTCTCCAAGTTCACTTTTGATGGCAGTATTAAACCCCGCTTGATTTTACAGGCTTGCAAGTGATCCTCCCAGACTACTTGAGAGAAAACTTTGTTCAGGCAGCTCTGAGTTATATAGCCTGCAATGGAGAGGGGGAGTTCTTCTGTAAGGACAATGACTGCTGGTGCAACTGCGATCCCAAGTTCCCAGAGTGTAACTGCCCCTATATGGACATCCAAGCAATGGAAGAGAGCCTGCAGAGGATCACAGAGACATGGGGGATGCTCTATAAAGAATTTGAGGAATCAGGTGAGGAAGACCTTGTAAAAAATAATGAATTCTTGCTCCCTCTCATATTGCATGCCTCATCCAATATGCAGGAAAATCTGACTTTTGAATATAAATCATTTATATGAGAGGAAGTGGGGATGAATTCAAGTCTTTTATCTGCACCATTAAACCTGAGTGAGAATCCTATATGTACATCTCCCCCTACTCTATGATTTATAGGTGAACTATAATAGCTGAGTGAGAATTCTGGATCTTGGCACAGTTTTTGCATATAGCGAATTAACAACGTGACATGACTAGATTAAAAAAAAAAGAAAAAAGCAACAGCTTTCAGCTCAGGTAGTTTACAGTATGTCTGGAGCAGATTAATCAGCTATAAAAGCCATTTATTGCGAGTCCGGCTTTTCATATCACTGGAGAAACAGAGGTTGAATGGATGCTCTTAGCACAATGTTTGGTTATTATTGCTGTGCTCGGTCACCCTGCCTGGGTGATTATTACTCAGGTGAAATCAAAATGGATGTATTTTTTTTTTACCCCCCCCCCCCTTTTTTTTTTATTCCCACTCTTTAGATTTGGCAGAAATATCCCTAAGTGCAATTACCTTCAAAGTTTATGTTTTAATAGCTGCCTGTGAAGCGAGGCCAGGAGCGTGCCCAGACTACAGACACCCACCAGTGTCATAAATGTGTCCTTCAGCCAAAGATATCACACCTCACTGCTTTATCAGCAGAAGAAGATGCAAAGAAGTCCTATCATTGACCCAGATTGAGGTCAGGAGTCGGCTGCCTTAATGTTAGTCAGTATCTGTGACCTTTTTTCCCTTACAAGTTTAACTCCTCCCTGCCAGTAAGTGGCGCACTTGCACTTGCTTAATCAATTGTCATTAGCAACTTTACAGAACTGGCTAACTGTTAATTAGCATTAGAAGATGTTTAATTACGTGTCCAGGAGGAAAACGGCTACTTCCACAGGGTTTTTGCGCTCCATTGCTACCTTCACCCTCATCCTGCTACATTTTTTGTTGGCCTGAATTTGAGGAGTGTAAAGCAAGAAAGATGTTATTTCTACACATAGCAATCGAGCTAGCAACTCTGGAGCTAATGCTAATGCTAATGGCAAAGAATCTGGCATGGTAATGAGATGTAAATATTTACTTTTTAGACCCATCGAAATTGATAAAACAATTTTTTTAATGCTATAAAAAATTGGGGGTAAAATTCCATATTTTTGTCCCGCACCCCTCTTAACATTCTGTGGAAATATTACCGTACTTTACAAAAAAAATGTCTTGATGAAAATGGTCCCTCATCCCGAGGCTGAGAAACCGCAATATGCAACTTTTCCATCCAAGACTCACCGTAACGTTGCAGCCGAATGTCGGTTACGCATCGCATCACATGCTAGCAAACAAATATAGACATGGGAGTTTTGAACACATATCATGGCGGATTTGGCAAAGAAACGAAAGAGAACATTATCTTAGGATGAGTGGAAAAGACAGAGAGAGAGAAGGGACAGAACAGTCGATAAGAGAAAAGTCAAAGTATGACTCCCTTTTTTAGTGAGCTCGGATGCAAGATGGATGGCAGTTTAGCCATCAATAGGGAGCGCGTCTCTGAGAAAATTGTAAAAAGTTCTGCAATCCATCCTTAAATTCCACTGAACTGACTAATGTGAAAACATGTTCTCCTCATACTCAAAGACAGCTTTTCAGTGTGCATGAAAGGGTTAAATCTACAAAACAGGAGACACCCCGTATTTTCTTTGTGATGATAAAGCAGTGCAGTGATGTTCTTATTAGAGTGTAGTCTTTCTGTCTCGCTGTGCGTGGCACTCAGTTCAGCTGTGCACGCACATTGTTTATAACAGGTTTTCTTCACCTTATTAAACAGCATTTTTTTAGTTAAAAGGACCCAAACAACAGCAAGGAACTGAACCAGATTCTGTGCTGCCTTTTAATGAGACACAAATATCCAGGAAGCCTTTGCAAGATTTACGTGTTCTGCATCACACAGATTCTGCTGCTCTCTCTCTCATGGTGAGCTGGGGTCTCATTTATAAAACTTTGCGTAGGATCTTTACTAAAAGTGTACGTACGCCCAAAACCAAAAGTTTGCGTACGCCAAAAAATATTCAGATTTATAAAACCGTGCGTACGCACAGATTCAAGCAATTTCCCCTTTATAAATCACACTCTTCCTGGAAGTTTGCGCAGGTGAATTTGGCTCATATTCCGCCTCCTACACGCCCACATTCTACCATAGATGGTCAATGCAAAGTACCTCATGGATGTTTCTGCATATAAATGAGCCAGCTGATCTGAGGCATTTAAAACTGAATTGTGGCGATCGAAAATAGATTTAAACGTTATTTCGCGGAGACGGAAGTAGAGGTGCTTGTTGGTGAAGTGGAGCCTCACAAAATCATTTTATTTGGGCGTCACAGGAAACACAGATAAACGTAAGTCTGCTGAGTGACAGCAGGTTGTGGCGGTGATGATGTGATGGAGGTCTGTTCCAGAAGTCGCTGTGGAGGAAACGCCATGTCAGAGCGACTGTATTCAGAACACAGAACACCTGTTTGGTGTGGTGCAGCGCGATTCTCCCTCACGTGCCCCCCCCCTCGCCTGTAAACACCTCCGCCGGTCTTTGCTGAGGTTGATGGCTCCACAACGGAGTGCGCTGTGGTCAGCAGCTGCTGATGCGTCGTGGTGGGCACGGTTTCGGTGGTCGGGGTATCTGGGTCCAGTTCATAGACAAAAGCGCTGCAAAAGTAAATGTGATTATTAGCCGGTCATCATCATGGGCCAGAAAATCCTCATGGTCTCTAAAGACTCTCTCCATCCTGATCCTGCCATTGGCATCATCTTCAAGCAATGCCAGCGCATCCATTGTAAAGCATTGCGCACCAGTGTCACTGCAGTATTTATGTTTACTCAGTAATTACAGTAATTGCTATACAGCCTGTCACAATTAATGGAACAATAATCTTTTATTCTTTTACGATTTGATGTTTTCTCTTCTGCACCCCTGCTGCAATGCTTTTTATGTTTTATGTAAAGCATTTTGAATTATCCTGTACATTAATTTGCTTTATAGATAAACTTGTCATTGCTACATAATTTGAAGATGAACATACACTTCGAGCACACTGTGCTGTAAGTCCTGAATGGGTGCTTATGGGTTGTATGGCTTATTTGAGGACCATACGAGGGTTTACGAGGGTCTACAGTCTGATATTAATGGTTAAATGCATGAACGTGGATTAAGTTCATCATCTCACCAGCGGTGCCGCCAGTTTCCCCGTCTCCAAAATGTTCGTGCGCAAAGTTCAGAATGTGCGCACCGGTGCGCACATTCTCCCGTCAGGTTTGTTTTTATAAATCAGAAACTTTGCGTGGAAAATCACTTACGCCACTTTCAAGCCCTGTTTTGTGCGTAAGCAAGCTTTATAAATGAGACCCCTGATCTTTTGTATGTGAAACCTTCAACCATAAACCCAACACACACAGGAAAATTACGTTGTTTTACCACAGATTTAAACTATGAAAAATGTGATTCCTTATGTGACCATTCCTCTCAGATTAACCCTTAAAACTACCCTGAAGCCTCCAAATGCTTTCGCTTATATTGTCAACAGTTCCTTGGGAATGGTAGGATTTTACTCTGTGGGGTAAATTGTGATGAATAGTTTACCCTTTAGGTGGTCTACAGGAGGCTTCCAGGGTGTTCACAATCTAGCTATATTAAATATAACATTCATTCTGAGACTCTATATGGTAAATCCATGATAAGTGATCCATGATAGCATGACTATAACATTATTTGTGATTAAAATATCTGGTAAATAGTAGCATACTGTAAATAACTATAAATGAGGAAAATGTGTAAATATGCAAAAAAGTTTCTGATGTGTGTTTGCTTAAAAGGGGAAGTTGTTCTTTTTTTTTCAATCTGGACCTATTTTTCTAGCATGAAATACGTGCTTGCTACCACAGTTTTGGTGTAACTTGAGTTCCTTCAGGAGATACTGAGATTCACTCCAGATCAGCACATGTCCAATATAATGTAAGTGATGCAGGCAACCTCAAGCAGCCTCTAAATAAGGCATTATCTGCCACAAACTCCTTCATTTCACCAATGTTTTATTACGAAACATTAGTTGGACCCCCCTGTGAGCTCGAAGCGGCTTTGAGTTGCGTATTTGTGGTGATTTGTCCTTATCCACAGACATTTACTTCCTATGGTGTCGCACAATCGTGACGTCACCAAAGCCGCCGCAGTAAAAATGTCTTCAAATAAGGACAAATCACCACAAAAAAAAGCCACTTCATTCTTCTTCGAGCTCACAGGGGGGTCTGACTAATGTTTTGTGACAAAATATTGGTAAAATGAAGGAGTTTGTGGCAGATACCTTATTTAGCGGCTACGTGAGGTTGCACACATCACTTGCATTATATTGGACATACGCTGATCTCAAGTGGATCTAAATATCTCCTGAAGGAATTCAAGTAACACCAAAACTGTCTGGGTGAGTAAATAAATGGATTTCATGCTAGAAAATAGGTCCAGATTGAAAAAAAAAAAAAATTCCCCATAACCTTTTCTTCTGAAAGCCAAGACTTAAGAATAATATGCAGATGAGAGAAAGCCTGGTCACTGGTAATCAAAGTACCATACTCTCTGAGATCATTTTTGTTTATTTACTTGGCCTTTATGATTAAATTTAGCACTCATTATTTGACAACTAACTGTCCTGGAAAAAAAAAAGTCTTTATGTTGATGGTGCTGAATAGGGTTGAGATTCTACACCAGGGGTGCCAAGTCAGGTCTTCGAGAGATACTATCCTGCACATGTTGCATCCCTTCTCTGACACACCTGAATCAAATGGATGGCTCGTTACCAGGCCTTTACAGAGCTGAGTGACATGCACATGAGGAGATTAGCCAGTGTGTAGGGGAGGGTATGTTCTAAACATTGCAGGAAAGTAGTTCTTGAGGACTGGACTTGGGCACCCCTGTTCTACACACAGTCTTACAACTAAATGAGGCAGAACAGGAAAACAAAGAAAGACTTGGAGTTTTAGGGGTTAAACAGAATTGCCTTCTTTCCTCTTTTTTTAGTCACTGAATTTTATAATCAACAAACCCACAAAGGGGAACACATTAGATTAAATTGTTGACTTCCTGTTCTAAAGCGCATTTTCTTTATGAATACGAGGTGATGCATGACCAATCAAAGCAGCACCTGTAAGGTGCTGGATCCCAGTTTAAGATAATGCAGGCAAGCTCAGGTCCCAATTTAAATTATAAATATGTTTGTTTTCTAAATAAAACAGGCTGTTAGTGTTCTGAGAAAACCAGCATAAGACACAAAGGATGCATCGTCTGTGTTCTGCCAACGCTCTCTGCTGGTTAATTGTTCAAAATGTGATCCTTGCCATTTACTTGCAGTGTGAATGCCATTTAAACAAGACCAATGACAAAAGTCGATACAAGACGTGACTAATGAATCTGAATATCACATATATGTGCTCCAGTTAGCAGCCAGGGCATTTTGTAAACACAGGAAAGGAAAATTAACGTAGAAAGGTACTCTATACCTGAAAGTTGTTTATCAGTGTGGATGTACACTTATATGTGGGGTATCTTTTGTCTTGTCCCAGTTTCCTACTTCTGGTATTTAAACCTGATTTCCAGTCCGTGCTCAGTGTACCCACAATGCATGTTGATGCAGAGATGCTTGCAAACACAAACAAATAGCCTTACAAATAAATATGGATGGGATATCCACAGTTATAGCACCTGAAGTTTAAGGCAGTACACAAGAGGGTTGGCTAAAGTTTTTTGTTTTCCTTTTATCTTTTCACTGCAAGTTTATTTTGTAGTCATTTCTGTCCTAAATGTCTCATCTCTGACATTAACATTGGCTATGTTTAACTCCACAGCAATACTGGTTCTACAGTATTCACCTTCTTCATTATGACTGCAAAAACATGGAGATAGAACGTTCTTTTTATATTCTGGTTTACATGTTTAAGAGTATAGTTAGATTTACAAGTCATGGTCGTGTTTTTGTTTCCCTATGTGGTAAACATGTACTGTATATGTTTCTACATGCTCTGCATAGCTGAAAGGTGATAGCTACAAATTTAATTCCTCACCGCCAGATGGTGTCGCACTCACTCCATTACTCAATTAGCATTAGCAGAGTTACAGAAACAGCTAACTGTTAATTAGCATTAGCAAATGTGTATGTGTCCAGGAAGAAAGTGGTGAGCTCCACAGTGGTTCAAAGTCTCACTGCTACCTTCAAAATCATCCTGCTTTTTTTTTCGTCGGCTTGAATTTGAGAAATGTTAGCGAGGAAAATGCTATTTCTATACAGAGCAATTGAGCTAGCATCTCCTGCTAAAGGTAATCAGATGTAAATACAGATGGTACTGGTTGAAAATGGACACTTCACTCACGGAATCCGTGTTTCACGAATTGTGTGAAATACATATGACTACTATAGCCACTAGGTGGCGGTCTGAGTCCATTGTGGCGTTCCGTGAGTGAAGACTGGATCGGGGCTGAGAGGGTGACGTGGCAGACTGGTAAAGCTGCATAAACAATGCAGCCCTTGTTTTGGTCTTTTGTTTCACTAGTTTTTACAAGTTAAAACATGGTGCAGTCCTGCTGTGTTGTTAATGCCACAATCATTCACAGATCGCTCGGTAAAATAACTTTTAATGGGACTATAAGCTTACAAAATACAAAGCCAGGAACTTTCTGTGGGATTGCGGAAATCGCGCATGATATCATCAAATCCTGCAAATTTCGCTCTTATAATGTGGGAAATTCCCGCTTAAAATTGCAGCAACATTATGTGCAGTGAACGTTTGCATTGGAGCTATAAAATAACATAGAATAAAGGGCTGGACACACGTCGCTACTCCTCCATTCTACCACCTGCCTAAATAATTCGGTTCCATAACCAGTGTCGGCTTCTGGTAGAGAAGAGTCCAGCCCTAACCAGCGTCTTATACATATTTTCAGCTCGAGTCATAATGATTCTGGCACTATTTCAGATCAGATGTACAAAATCATTTATCATAAAGTGTCGGCGTCTCACATCTCTACATCAGACAACACGTGTCCAGCCCGCACGCTGTCAGCTGTTTACTGTTAGCGCACGTGGAGACCTTCCATGCTTCGTTCTGAAAAGCCCAAATAAAACATTCAATAATAGATAAAGAAACCCATGGAAACCTTCTTCTTTCATCGGACTTGTCCAAAATAAGATGTTGAAATCTTTTGAAATCTCCATTTTACATCATTAAAAGCCTCTACTTCACGTGAGCTCAGACTGCATGAATGAGCTCAAAGAGCAGGTGTTCATGCACCTGTAACAGGTAACCCCCCCCCCCCCCCCATTACTGACGCATGATATAATAACTGCATCATTTAATAATCATGTGACAGCTGAACGCTGTGAAGTCACGCGGTCGCATTTCTAAAGTTCATACAGAAGTAAATATTGGTATCACGCACATCACAGATAGTGAGGACTGGGTGCTGGATGAAAGTGAAATATAGGATAAAAGAAGAACGCCCGAAACGTCACGGCATCAAAAAAAAAAAAAAATAAAATAAAACCTTTGGGAGGTTTTTCTGGGGTGCGGATTTCTTCTCCTCATCTGCATTTCTAAACTTCATCATGGACTTATTTTGCATTAATGACTGAAACACTGGTGACGAAAAAAAACCACCGATGAAAGAAAAAAGTCTTCATTCAGAGTCGCTGAAGTTCAAATCTGACCCAGTTTACGTCCATGAGCACGCGACCAGGAGATGAAGAAGGTGATTAAAACGGTGAAACTTACAATGTCGAAGTTGTGCTGCGTTCACAGACGGCGGGGGAAATAACAGTCTGGCATCACACTAACGGGAATAACTACTAAGCATGCGCGCGGGAAGGTGTTTTAACTAGGGGGCTGCCAAATGAATGAATGACGTCATTTTCCCCCATGCGCGTGATTCGCCAGATCATGTCATTTGTTGACGAGAGTCGAATCATGTTTTGTTTTTTCCCCCCTTATTGATCAATAATCTCATTTGCGTCTTTTTCTGCTCCAGAGAAAGAGCTCTAACACCTCATTAAATGAATCTCATTTTTCACTTGACATAAGACAACAGGAAAGTCTCTGTGAACTTTCATTTTTCTATATCACTGATTAGGCTGTTAAATGTGTCCGCTCGTTTAAATCCATTAAAATCTTTAACAAAAAGAAAATTTGGAGGTATGTTGGTGTGAAACAATTCATTAATTAGATTTTCATCTTTCAGTTAACACTGCAGGCATTAACCTAATATTTTTTTATTTGTTTCCCTTTTTTTGCTTAACAGTTCAAAGTCGGGAAAGAGAATTAAAACGGTGTAACAGCCGGGTCGCGCGGCGCACGGTTCAAATATCAAGCATACTGAATTCCAAATGACAAACCTTCACTGAATAAATAAATTACAAATAACAAAAATAGGCTCATAACGAAGTACAAAGTTATATCCATGTGAACGGAAAGTAAAAGTTAGAAAGTGCGCAGCAAAATGGCGATGAACAGGAGGTGCACTCCTCCTAGTTAACAATAAAGCCTCTTCACGTGCGCGCTCAACAGCTGACGCAGCGAGACGGCGGTCCAGTTCAGGACAAAGATTAAAGCGCTGCTCTAGGGAGTCTGATATCAGCTGCAGCCTTCATGATTCAGGAAATTATGGTTCTTAAAAACGCGTTCTTTCTTGATACAATCTGAATCATCCTCCAGCAGCACCAGCGCATCCATCTGGAGCCCCCACAGCTCCCCCCTTCCCGCGCCATTGCTACTAAGGGCTTCGTTAGAAAGTTAATAATGAAATCAGTATATCCACGAAACTTTAGGGAGCTTCAGTTCTGCTAAAACAGGCCAGACCACATCCTGGTCTCTGGTAGAGTAAAAACACTGATTATAAGTTGTTGCTGTGTTTTCCGACGTGCGCAGCTCTGATGGAGCCGCTCCTGAGGACCCACATGTGCATGTATTTACCTCTTTGATCAATCAGCTTTCTTTCTTTTAATTATTATTAACAGTTGATAAACAAATAAACTACATATTGGCTCATTATTTCCTTTTTCGTTTACAAGATTGAATGGACGGATTTTCCACGGACCTTTTATTGATTCAGTAATTTGTTTTGTCAAAAAGATTATTATCATTTTCATTAAATAATAGAGATACAGATAAATAGAAATAAACAGAGGAAGATTGTTTGCAATCAATTTTATTCATAGAAAAACGCAAATTGATCACACTGAAGCCCATCAGGCCGGCGGGCTTTGGGCAGTGACCATATCATCACCTCGGCCGGCCGGGCTCGCGGGCTGTCCCTTTTTTTTTAAAAAAAAAAACAACAAAAAAAGCCCCTGCTAATTAGAGATATGTGTCGTATTTGTGTTTAACCAATTTAAATGGCACCACTTGAACGCAGCAGCCTCTTTTCCTTTCCCCCTCTTCCGTCGCTCACATCCCTGCCATGCAGGTAGGCTAAGACAAGCTGCTTGTTTGATTGCCTCGTTCTGCTGCTCCTAGTTTTTGTCTTTATTGAGATAAAGAAGAAAATATTTCTGGTAAGCATTTGCTACATTTATCATAATAATAAACACTGAGATATGGTTTAAGTGTGTCAGGTATTGTATCTTATGGCTGTGATATGGTGGTCAAATTGCCGGGCGCTGTTGCATCGCTGAGCCATTAAAAAAAAAAAAAAAAACAGCCAAAATGCTTCATACACTTTACAAACATTGTGAATATTGGAAGGAGACTAAATATACCCACTTATGCCATAAAAGTTCTCAGATAAGATAGGAGGTGTATCTATTTATGCGCCCATATGCACCAATTCTCATTAAATAAGATAATGTCATTATGTTAAATTAATTCATGAACTTTATTTTAATCAAAAACATAATAAAATAGCACAATATCACACCAAGATCCCCAATTAACCTGCTTTAATGTCAGCATCTTAACAGCCTGATTTAAGGAGAAAAAAAAAATCACCAAAACTTGTAAAACAAAAGATCAAAAGGAACATTTGGTTGTTTATGCAGCTGGTTTCAACAAACTTTTCAGTTGACTGCAGGCACGCAAACGTCTACTTTAGCACGGCAGAGCTCCCAAGTGCCACCTGGTGGTGGTCCGGGTACATTGCAGTTCTCCCTGAAATTAAATACTCTGGCCTCAGGAAATACCTCGTGATTCTCACGTGATTCACGCGGGAGTCACGCAGGAAACCGTCCATTTCCAACCATTACCCACTGTACTTACAGTCATCCTTAAAATCTTTCATATCCTCTAATTAGAGACGGAAAAAAATCAGCTGTCAGTGAAAACAGTTGAAATTGACACAAATACTAATACATAAAAAGTCTATTAAAATCATGACATTGATTTTAAATTGTAGTTCGAAAGAAATATTACAAACAAACACACAGAAAATAAAACAAGTAAACAAGCATGATGTGGCTCCAAAGCTAAAATTTTGTCAAACAACACTTAGAGGCAATCACTGCAATCATGTTTCTCTGTTTTCAAAAAGACGTCTGCACCTGTTGACAGGTATTTTGGTCCACGGTTCACGGGAGAGGTACTCTAATGTGTCTGGGACACTTTTGTTTGCTTTGTTTTTAGAATTATTATTTTCAACCACAATTCAGAAGCAATAATATATTTCACTAAATTATAATTTTTATAAATTTTCTTTGGTTTCTAGGTATTTGAATTACTAATTACTATCAGTGTAGCCTTTTATTTAATTGGAGGGTATAAATAATTTTGAAGACGACTGTATATATTTTGGACCCGTCAAAATTTAAAAAACAGAACAATTATTTATAGGCTATGTATATATATATATATATATATATATATATATATATATATATATATATATATATATAGATAGATAGATAAAATATTATTTTTTTAAAATACTTTTTTTGATTAAACAGTTATAGCTCACCATTAATTATGTTTTTTTGTATATTCTGAACATGTTAAATTATTTCAAACATAGAAAAAAATAATATGGTACATGGCCTGTTTTGGTCAACATATGCATTAGTCCCTTGTTTGGATCTCTTGGACATTGGATTGAAATAGATTAGTAAATACATGCAGAAGGTTATTTGATATTTCTAAATAAACCCATATAATACACAGCTTGTTATTTCTAACTGAAATGATCTGCAAAATATCTACACACTCAATATAGAGGTACGAGACAGGAACATTTCTGTACCTGTAGGTACATTTTTTACAAATGTTCTCTCAAAAGTACAATATTGGTCTTTATAAGGCCAGAAGTGTACCTAAATACTATGAAAAAAGGGTCCAAAGAACAAATTTGCACCATTTCAACTCTAAGGGTACCTGCAGCATTAAAAAATGTAGCTTGTACAATAACTATTAATAGCAGTCCTTCTAAACAGTAGTATAATTATAGTTTTTATATTATGATTTTAATAATAATCATAGTAATCATAGTAATAAATATATATATATAATTATATGTGCTTGGCCTAATATTTATATAATAACTATGAATTTATTATTAGCATCTTTGATTGTTGTCATTATCTCTATTTTATTGACTTTTATTCATCATTTTTAATTGGTTTAATTGTACTTTATTAACTGATACAGCTTGATAAGGTACAAAAATGGACCAGGACTGAAGGGTATGAAAATGTCTTTCAGAAAGGAACACCCCAGTGACAAGCTTTGTACCCTTTTAAGTACAAAACGGTACCTCTATTTCTGAGTGTGTAGTACAAGGAGTAGCGTTCTTCAGGAGTAGGAAGTATTTTAAGTAATTTTTTTTCCTTACTATTTTACATTAATTTGTTTAAACCAGTTGATGGTTCCCCACTGTACACAAAAGATGTTTATTTTTTCGAGTATTAGCCTCAATCAGGCCTCTATTGTTTGTCTTCTCTTCCTCAGCTCATTGCTGACCTTGTCCCATATACACGGGTTAAACACAGTCTTACTGGGGTGGATATTAATTATTGTCTCGGACATAAACACCTGGATAATGTTGATACTGATGATAATCCCTCCTTCTGTGTTGTAACAGATGAATTCAAGGCCTTCTATGCGAGGCTTCCCCAGAACTACTTCCTGAACGTGTCAGCTATACAACACTTGTGGTCCTTGGACAGCCTGTTTCAGTGGCGATATGAGCAGCTGGAGAACAGCATGCGGGTCCTCTCCAAACGAGCCCAGAGAGTCATCTTCAAGCTGTTCAGCCTCAGTAAAAGATGCCACCGACAGCCACAAGTCCGCATACCAAGAGAGCGGTGAGATACATTTCACATCATCTCTATTATCTGTGTAGATCAATTATTTCATCTTATACTGTCATATATAAGTTAACAGCTTTTACATGTGTGAACCATTAAAAATTATGATTCTTCTTAAAATTACTTCATCTAAACTTTAGTTTTTTTTTCTTTTGTTTGTTCATTTGTTTGTTTTCTTTCGCCTGAAAACATTAGTTTATTGTTGTGCAATCTTCTGTTTCAATTTCATAGCAATCCTTTGAAGAGCTGCAATATTCTGACATTTTTGCCCACACCTACTGTACATGTAGTCACAGCTTGCAGCTCTAATCCATGTCAGTGGAAGTAAACAAAATGCCTCCCCTGTGGCGTTATTTCTCGCATTCCTCCGCAATTTCCCTGCAGTGTATGTAAAGGTTGTGTAAAGGATTTCTCTATGGATTTTTTTTATTATTTATTTATTTTTTGCATGCTTTTGCTACTCTAATACAGTACATCCAATTGCAGTTATTGATGTACTCTTACAACAAGACATTTCTCAGAGATTTTGCCCAGTTTTAAAAGATCCATATTTTACTTGCTGATCATCATTAAAGCACATTGCAGCTGCCACAAGCACAATCTTTCAGGCCTTTACACAAATCTCTCCCACGCTTAATATTTGTTTGTAGCGGACAACAAAGTAGAGTGTTGATGAGTATCACTTAAATGTCAAAGTATTCCAAATTGATTCACTTTTCAATAAGTATGTCCCTTCTAATTAGAAAAGTTAGGTAATGGCTTTATGTGGAAAGCAAATACTTTTTCATTCCCATGTGTGTAATGGTTTAATCATCCTAATTTGAGATCATTACACAGACTTGCAATTTTTGCTTCATCGGTTGGAGTTGCTGTGAATTCTTTTCTATTAAATACTCTGGAAGGTGCTGTCTTGCAGTAAAGTAAAAGCCTAAGGAGCAGTTTTGGACAGGGTTTAAATTACGGCCAGAATATGCCTTAATAGAACAGTTATTTATCACTTAAGGTTACCAAGAGTATGGAGTCTTGAACAAGGGTAAGCCGTACTTATTTAAAATCACCTCTGGAATGAGAGAATAATGAAGACAGAGGCTGCAAACAAGGAACCGAGCTAGAAAAATTGCAAATCAAATAGATACGGAAAAGCAGATCCGGGATAGAAGTGGCCACAGAAAATACATTAACTTCACAAAGTTTGAGTAACCTTGATGTTGAATCTCAAGAGTCTGAACATTAAAGGTTAAGAGCAAACATCTGCTGTGGGATTCAGGAATACGACCGACAGGAAATGATTCATTCAGTCCATTTAAACTAAGATCTAAAACAAACATGACGTTACATTACAGTTGTCAGTTTTATTAAGTTGCTTATTTGATATTAATGGATTGACAGTATAATGTTGATCCAATTCATTCATTCATTCATTCATTCAAAATAAAGTACCTTTAGTCTGAAACAAGATAAATGTATATGAAGAGTTATGAACTGGTTTACGCTCCACATCTCTAAGAGACTGGGTGGGAGTCACTCCGGTTTCTAGTCAGCAAGAGTTGTGTAAGATTTCCTCTTTGGAAGATGGAAAACAAACAACAACAAAAAAAAAACGAGAAGATGGAATGAAAATGAAAATATTCCGCGTGCAGGCCAGCCCTCACTGCATGAGGTTGTGTTCTTATTGGATGTCTTTGCAATACGTCCCGCCTTTCAACACAAACAGTTGTCCTGATTGGATGTCATTGCTGTCAGGTATTTTTGTCTCGTTTTTATTTGTTGAAAAATGTCATTAATTTTTGTTATAGTTTTGATCCCCGTGCGTTAGCTTTCATTTAGTTTTCATCTAGAAAAATACGTCATTGACGAAGACTATGATGAAAAATTTTTGTCAACGAAATGAATGCTGCCCCAACCTGGTGTCCGCAGAAATGAAAGATACCAAATGTTTTCCAATGAATTTTGTTTCTGACTTCCTGTTGGTCTGATCTGCACTGCTGAAATTTAAGCGGTGTCAGTGTTTGCTCTGTTAAAAATAGAGCTGGCGTGTATATTTATATTGCAACACGATGGAGCCGTGATGGATGCTCAATGTAACCATTGACTAAAACGGCAACGTTTAACTGTGCATGGCATGCCGTGCACAGAACGATATGTTCACAGACCCGGTGTAAAGCCGGGGTAAGGCTGAACCACCGTGTAGTCTATTTAGAAATGGTTTAAATGCAGAGCCAATTTCCCAACTGGGATTACTGATGTAAAAATTATTAGTGTTCGCTTTTTATTGTTTGTACCTTTTCATATTCCTTTTATATATGCAAATTAGCTGCAAGGCTCTGGTGCATATTTAGATTTGTGCATTTGCACTTAATATGCTATACTTCCTCCTTTTTAAAGGAAAAAATGTAATGCTGCAGTGGAATTTTAGATTTATTATATTTATTTCAAGGTAAAAGTTTCTGAGAACACAAAGAAAAGCTGTCTTGAAGCTGGATGCTTTGTATGACTAACCCGTTTTGACCTCCTCCGTAGCAATTTCTTTATGTTGTAACATCATTATACACCTTCAGATTTTGCTGCTGAGTGAAGGCAGTCATTATTCCCACACCGGAAAACACTCACTTGTCAGTAAAACTGTAGACAAGCCATTGTAAGTGCGGTGAAGAGGTGTTTGCAGAGGGTGATGCATCCAGCCATCAATGTCACTTACACAACCCTCAGTTTGGCTCAGCCGCCACAGAAATGGCAGCAGCAGCGGCACATAGATCGCACGTCAGATTAATCTATACTGTGCTTTAAAATTCCAGCCTGTCTCCGTCCTCTTCTCTCCGTCTCACTCGTTCCTTGCCATGACTACCCCCATTCCTCGCACCAAATTGCCAAAACACACATTAATCACTGATCTATCCAACTGATATTTCCACCCACTTGCCAGGAAGTTTCATCACCCGTTTCCAAGCAGTGTTTATCTATGTTATTCCAGCCAAATCAACTTTGAAGCTTCCCCTTTCTCTCCTCTCCTCTCCTCCTAGAATCTCCTCCATTCTCAGCTGAAAGAGATTTGGGGTGGGATGTTTGCCAGAGAGAGAAACAAAGGCTCTCCCTTAACATCCTGATCTCAGTACTTGAGATAGTTGAAAGATAAGTGATTGATTGTGCTTCCTGGGGTTGCTTCTCCACTGTGCTGACAATGTGAGAGAATCAGGCAGTCAAAGCAGCAGTCAGTCTGGCTGTTGTTTTGCAGATAATAATTAAGAATCATGGCTGACTTTTTGCTCAAACTTTGGCCATTACCTTTAATAATGCACATTGTCCTCTAAATGATGCTTTGATTTTTTTTTTATCTATTTTTGCAGTTTGCGTGTATGTAGCTTTTTTTAAAAAAAACAATAGGACTCCTTTTTTTCTAGTGTCATTAAAATTTGACTCTAAACTAAGTGAATTGCTTTTTAAAGATCATTCAAAGGGAATATTCCATTATTTATTTTGTCTGTTCAACCACCGTCTTTCAATTTTGCATCATTTTGATTTACAAGATTGAAATATTGCACCTAATGACTTTTGGTCTCTCATGTATTTATTTTTTCTATTGATTTCTTTTGGGCTCCTTTTGTATCGATCGACTGACTGATTGGTTTGACGTACATACTTTAAATAGCATGTACAGAATAGCTGTGACAGGAAATACAATATTAAGAAGGACTCTGGGAAGGAGCACAACATGCTCCTTGGAGAAAATGTGCAGATATGACGTAAGTATTATTGATAGTGAGTTGTAAACGGCCTACAATGAGGACAAATATTTTATACTTAAAATCATGAGATTTTTTGACATTGTCGCTAGCATTTTATGGATGACGTTTCAGTGTCAGAGGGGTAGTTTCCTTCAAGCAGATGGAGCAAAAGTGAACGAGTAAATTGTATGAATTGAGATAAAAAAAATAATGTATATATATATATATATATATATATATATATATATATATATATATATATATATATATGTATATCTTGTTTGCTCAAAGGGTTCCTGAAGGCACCAGCCACTTTACTTATTGGTGCTAGTTTATGCAGTGATAATACGTTGTGCTAATTTCATATATTATTGTCAACATAGAAGGTGCTTCATTTCTTTCCTTTTTCTGTCTTCTTCAGTGGAGGCATCAGACAATCAGTCAAGAAGAACTTTATAAAACTGCATGTGTATATGTACAGCTGGATTCTCATTACAGATGTCAATTTTTAGTAATAACTCAATAAGAAAAACTCCAGATGACATTACAACTTCATTTACAAGAGCAACTGAAATATCTCTCATAAGGCAAAGCAAGTTGAGAAAGCTCAAAGTGCTTCACATACATGTAAAAGCATTTCAGCAAAGTAAAAAAAAAAGAAGAATTTAAACTAAAGAGAATAGAAGATATATACGATCACAAGATCTTTCTTGATCTTTTCTTTTCTATCTTTGCAAGAATTTCACCGATTCTGGTCTCAGTGTTCCAACTGGGCCCTATTTTATTTTACCATCACGTTTACTATTTCTCCCATTATATTTAAATGTAGTCATCACCATGAGTTTTGGCGATCTTTTGGCTGCACGGACAAAACTAAAACCCACACATTCCAGATGTGGAACAACAGAATCATAGGACTGCTAAATGCAACTTCTCATCTTCCCCAGTAGAAGTTGCAATAGTGTTACCAGGCGGTAAATGGAAGCCATGAGAGAATTTAAAATAGAAACACCTCCCGTCTACTGCCTCCGCTCCGCTCTGTCCCACTCCAATCCGCTCCGATCCGATCGTTTCCGGCGGGCTGCAAAAACCCTCGCACACATACTCCGCCTGACTCCGCCAGCGCCCTCTCCATTCAGTCACGAAGCAGGCAAAGGAGCATGCGCGAGATTTCCAACTTCACGCGGTAAATATTGTAGATCAACAGTGGCGACATTGCAACTTCGAAGGAGACATTGCGTCATACATGCCAGGTTTTAGATATGTTTGCTGTCTGTTATGGGTGAGTACATTGTCGACAGCAAGTTATTGTTTATTTCGAAAGGCTTTATTTGCCTGTATTACATGATTTTAGCAAATATGCCCCATTGTCATGCTACAGTTCTCATTTATAAACCGGATGTTTCAGCTTTGCAACTTCCTCCAAACGGAATGGGGCAGACTGGAGCGGACCAGAAAGTAGAGGTGATCCGTATTTTTGGCGGAGGCCGGTGGACCTGAGCGGACGTATCGGAGCGCTGGATGAGTAGTGGGCTGCTGCTCATTGATTAAAATAGATTTGCTGTGTTGTGCGGACCGTAGCGGGGCGGAGGTAGTGGATGGAGGGGGTTAGACAGATAAAATGCTAGAAATAAAAGTTACAATGTGAGGAATTAACTAATGCTTTGACAAAAAGCAGGGACAAATAGAAAAACAAACAACAGGCTTGATAAGTAACCAGGTAAAACGTAGATTTCATGCATAGAGAAATGTTTTAAACCTGGATTTAAAAGTGTCTGAATTCGTCTCCACAGGCAGTTTGTTGTACTTCTTTGTAGCATAAAAGTTAAATGCTCCTTCTTCGTGTTTGGTCTGGATGCCCAACGCTTGCTTTGAAAGATTTGGGGTCATTTTCAGCCTTTTAAAAGAATTCTCCATCATCTTGTCCTGATTTATTTTTGCCTCACTCATTTTTTCTTGACTTGAAGATGATTCCATCAAGGTCAAGTAAAAGCATCAAAAGGACAGAAACAGGAGGCATTTCTCATTAGTATTCAACTGCTCCCTTTCTTCTTTTTCTTTTTTTACTCCTACCCTGTTCCACAATCAGCATTTTTTAGATGAATCCAAACTTCATCACCCCACGTCATCCCTAAATCTTGCTAATGCTCTTGTAACTGAAAAGAGCAAATCCCAGCAGACATGTCTGAAAATCATACTGTCTTCATTTCCAGCAAAGTGCCACAGATTAAAGCAGAATGGACTGAAAATGACACGTTTGATTCTGAGTATTATGAGTCAGAGACAGAAGAGGCTGGCATGGCTAAGGAACGAAAAACACTCATTATCGAAAAGTCTTAGCAGGCAAAAACTCTCAGACTTAGACTGAATTCAGGTGTAGAAACATATCCATAATCTTATAAGGCAAAGGTAGGAAAAGCCTGAAAAAAGATGAATAGCACATGGGCACAAACACAGCCAGAGAACAAAGACAAAGTGATAACTTTAGGAGGGAGAGACTATAAATACACTGAGCTATAACTCAGAAACAAGATACAACCAATGAGGGTGGGGAAGATGATCAAAAAAGGCAGGAAAAAAATCAAAGAGAAGAAAGAAAACTACCAAAGATGCAAGTGTTTACCAGAATAAAACAAGAAGGGACTAGTGAGACTGAAAAACACACACATGAACAAACAGAGGGTGAGCGAGATAAGGACACACAGGAGACAGAAAACAAAAATGCTCTTTGGAGATTAAATGTGGCTCATCTGGAAAGCAGAGGAGAGCAGTCGGCAGCAGATGGAGAACTTCCAGCATCCTTCAGCTTTTACAAGAAGTCAAAGAAAAAGCTTCATCCTGTTAGATCTGATTCTGACTGAAGAAATATTTGCAAACCTACACATGGAGTACGATTGTTCTCTGAGTTTGAATGACATCAGAGGACCTTAACGATCAAGTGGGACAGAAACAGGCTGGCATTGCACATTGGTTTTGGGGGGGATTGATTGTGGCTATGATGTACAGATTACTAAACAGAAAGGTGACATTTCAAAATGAAAACTACAATCTAATCAACAAAAAAACAAAAGTGAAATATTGATCATTCATAGTTCAAAACTTAAGTGTCCTTTAATGAATGCTGAGTTGTTTTACAAGGATTACACAAGTCTGTCCGATTTTATTAGCTTATTTATTTATTTTGTGTTTTTTATATTCAACACAGAAGTTAGAGGACACTGTGATTCACAGCAGTGGATCAGATGGAGAGTTGCAGGAGGGGCGTGAAGGCTGTACATAATCACACCAGGGAACTAACAGTAAAACTGCAGTCTTTTCTTGGCAACAGCTTTGCTCTGCCGAAGCTGTCGGAGGTGAAATGCCTTATCCACAGGTAGCGGGTGATGGACAGGAAGAGTTCTTTCAGTTCATTTCCCATGACCGCTTTTTCCATTAGAGGGTTTTTATATTCAAATCACTGATTATCTGAACTTGGGCTTGCTTCCCACTGCCAAGAACACAATAACATTGGGATACAAAGGAAAGACGCCCCAAATGTAATCCGACAAACATTTTCAGATTAGCATAAAGTTTACCTCAATACACCCTCATCAAAGAAGTTCTTTTTTCTAAGAGAAAGCCAGCGGTATATTCTGAGCATTGCTTTTATTCAGTGAACAGGGAGGATAAAAGGCATAAAGGGATCATAGTAGTGAAATTGCAACACTGAGGGGAATCAAACTCCCCTTCACATGGGGGAATTATATGCATGTCTGAGACTAAGTTACCCTACAGCTGCAGTGCACTTCTAATATTCATGTCACAAACTGATCAAAGGCAGCTTTCGTGTCTCTTGTGTATATCTTGCTTTCTTTTCCTTGCGCTGTTTGTGCTCATATTCTTTGTGTGTTTAACCTAAACTAATCGAAGATTGTAGGGCAGCAAATTCTTGAAGCCTCTGCAGGAATCTCAGGCAGACAGACTGGATGTTCTTGGTTAGCAAAAAATCATTCTTTTTCTATTTCAAAACTCCAAATTTTGATATTTAGATTAAGGAAACTTTGATGTTAATATGTTACTCTTATACAGATTTTATTGATGAGGTTGTATCAGGTTTGAATTCATATAAGGTTATATAGACCACTGGCCTCAAGTCTTTTTTGCACTTTAGACATGTTTAATGCCAGAAAATATTTTCATGGATCGATCTGTTAAGGTGTAGCAGATAAATTAAACAGAATAAAATGATAAGAACAGCAAAAAAAAAAAAGGTATTCTTGGGATATTTGCTATTGGCTTTTTTTTTAACCAATATCCAATATACCGACATTGTCCAACTATTAATTGCCAATATCAACCGATACTGATCTATGCAACCAGCCAACATGTGGCTAATTCTAATGTTTCTGACAACTTGGTAACTTAACCAACAACTTGAAACCAGACATATTATAAGCAGCTTCAAAGCAAGTCAGTCTGTAGCAGCAGCAGCTGCACTGTAGTCAAGTTACTCTGAAAGGAATGCTGGGATATGAAGTTCTTCCAGAATGAGTGACTCCAGAATTAGTGATGCTGGACTGCTGGGACAACAAGATCTTGCAAGATTTTTCAACAGAACAATGGCATCTTGTAAGATTTCATTAGTGAAAATATTGTTACAGCTTTTTTTTTTTTTAATTGATACAATATTGCAACACAAAATATTCTCATATTTCAAAGTAGGCTATAGATATTTTCTAACACCCCTAGTGATGCGCGGGCACAAGTTTTTGTTGTGCCTTTAAAAAAAAAGTAAAAACTGATGCAGATATTTCCCAGTATCACATTTTAATGCTAATATTGGCTGATAATATTGGTAGTCCAATAATATTGGACATCTTTAGTACTTTCTGTGTATAATAATAAACGTGAATCTATTTTATTTCTGGTTTCTGCATATTATGCAGAGCAGGCCTGGTACATGGGAATTACATGCTACAATAATTCCATGTTTTAAGAAGGACTCCTGACATTGTCTGTTAAAGACCCACAGTGTAACTTTTAGACCTTAAAAATATGCATTTCTGACTTTACTCACTATGTACTCACTAGCTCACTTGTCAGCTGCAACGTTACGGATGGGGCCGTAGCGTTGCAGCTGACTATTGGTTGCGCACCGCGTTGCTTGTAAACGGATATGAACCAGACATGAACACAGCGGGTGTTTTGAATGCACATCATGTTGGATTTGGCAAAGAAATGCAAGGAAACATTACCGGAGGAAGAGAGAAAAGAAAGAAAGGAAAGGACAGAACAAGAGTCAAGATAAGACTGTCTTTTACTGGCTGGAGTGAACTCTCAGTACAGGTATGATGGAAGATGGATGCTAGCTTAGCCGTTGACAGGGGGTATGTCACTGAGAAAACTGCTAAAAGTTCCATTGTGGGCCTTTAAATGGAGCTTTATTCCTCATGACAGTCGCAGGCTTTTTTTTTTCTGTCTCTTTTCCCCTTCTCAAAGAAATTTTCCAAAGTTGTTTTTCTCATTTTGCTAGCTTGTGGGTTTACATTTATTGGGAATTATCACGTGACCGAAACAAGGGTCTTAACATGCATCAACAGTGAGTCATAGATGGATGTAACGGGGAGAAACCAAACAGCCACAATGGAAGTTTTTATCCTATCTGTGCAGCTCGTTACCAAATGACCCATGGACTGGTACTGGTCTACGGCCGGGACTGGGGATCACTGATATAGACAGCACAAAGAGTAATCCAACCACCCATTGTCTATACCGTATTATAATGCAAGGTCGCAGGGCTACACAAAGTTAACTTTTACAAATCTTTAAACATGCAAATGAACTTGGATTAGTGAAATGATCTCTTCCTGTCTTATATTTAACGAGCAAGCTGTCTGCAAGCACAGACAGGTGTCTCATAAAGTTTCTCCCTAATAAATGAGCTCACCCTGAGGGGGTGTCCAATAACTTCTCCCTCTTTTCCTTTCTTCCTCCATCTCCTTCTGCTTCTCCTCATTCCCTGGTGCAGGCCCCAGTCCTACTGGCTGAGCCATTTCCAGTCTCTCCTGTACTGCTCGGAGAACAACCAGCTCGGCGAATTCTCTGAGGAGCTTCACAGCTGCAGCTGCCGATATGAACACAGCTCCTGTCAGCTGCCCCCGCCTTGCTCTGTTGGGGAGGGCTCAGCCTGTGCAGCGTGCGCACCAGACAACCATACCCGCTGTGGGAGCTGCAACCCGGGCTTTGCACTGGTGCAGGGTGCCTGCAGGCCTATGGTGGCAGACTCTACGGAGAACTACCTTGGGTTTGAAACGGACCTTCAGGATTTGGAGCTGGGCTACCTTCTGCAGAGAGCAGACCGCAGGCTGGAGGTATTTTTCTGTTAGCCTTTATTTAATGATTTCAGATTTACTGAGAGTTAGCCTGTCTTACAACAATAGCTGAGAGAGATGCATGCTGTCATGGGAACCACTCAGCATTGTAGAGTTGTTTTGGCAAACACAGTTTCCTTCCTCAATTTTGTTCTTTTACTTTTCTATAGGACATTGTTGTTTTAATATCTTGCTACCACTTCTCATTTACAATCCCTGTAGGTTTTAATAACATTTTTTTATTTAAAACTGTTTCCAGGAAAATTGCAGAAAAAACTTGTTCTGAATTTCATTTTTAAAAACTGGACTATAAACATTATGCTTGTGGTACTGGAGAAATTGTTTGTGGGCCAGAAAATCGTGGTCTTTGGATATTTTACTTGCACAGAATCTCTAGAAAACTCTGGGAGAATGAGGAAAATTATTTCAATGGGAATACAGGGAAAAAAAAATCCACAAAATGCTTCACTGCACAGTGGGGTCTCTATGTTTCACCTTCTTCCCAGTGCCTGTCCTTCTGGCTTTTAGTGTTTGTCTTGTTTTAGCCCATGGGTGTATGGAGAGAAAAATATTGCTTAATAATTAATGCTCCCTGCATCTGCAAGGTCCTTGGGGTTCTGCTCGGTGTAAATTTTTGTTATCTGCAAGAGTCAGAGGAGGTCTGTACAAATTTCCCTCTTGAAGATCACCATGGAGATCATTTTTCTGTTGCTGTAAATGCAAGAGAGGCTTTCGGAAACACTATTCAGGATTACTATGGGAGCAGTACCTTTCCTCATCCATAATATACTTAAATCTTTGCACAAATATAATCAAGGTACCTTTACTAGAAAAGGATTTAAAGTCATACTGAACTGTAGTTCACTTTGCTGCTGGAAATTGTTGCATCTTAGAAAAAAAGAAAAGTCTTGAAGTGTAGTTCCTCAGCCTCGGGACTGCTGGGCAATAAAAGCTCTTGGAATGTGCATAATTAATGTCAATGTGACCTCAAAATGGGTCCGAAAGACTTATTGTTAAGGTCATAAAGTTGTAAGGTTCTACTTTAAATGCTCTTGATAGAGCACATGAACATGTTTCACAGTATGAATTAATTAACACCAAAAAATATTTTTGCACGCTTTAACACAGTTGCTTTATCTTCATAAGTCAGCCGGTGATATTTTAAGAAAGTCTTCCTCACTGACTGAATACACATGCAAACAAACTCCGGGTCAAAAGAGGGGGCCCTGGCAGGGAAAGGCCGTCGTCACGCATCAGCATTCAGGGTGGGCTGCCCTGTCTTGTATATGGTCATTTTCGCCTCTAGCACCACTAAATGTCTACTCGGTCCAGATGTAGAAAGAAGTACACCCTTGCTGAAAACTAGTTCCCAGCGTTCAGCTTCATTTCACATTTCTATAGAACAGGGGTGGGCACACCTTGTGACTTGTGCAAAGCTTCACATCAACCACTGTACAATTACCCATTAATTGGAGTCAGGTGTGTTTCAGCAGGGAAACTCCTAATACCTGCAGAATGCCGGCCCCTCGAGGACCAGAGTTGCCCACCACTTCTATATCACACAATTAATTGTGATTGCAAATGTAAATAGGTGCCCACCAATAGTGTCCACCTATAGTTTCTAGGGACCAGACAAAGATGTTTTCAACAGAAATGTGAAAACTATAAACATTCAATGATTTGAAATAAAGCTGCTGTATTCAACCAGACCATCCTTAAAGACAACTGCTGTCAATGCAGAATATTTATCTTGGTAATATGTGGAAAAATCCTTTGTACAACTATGGCTTGGCCATTCATATTGATAGAGATCCACATTCAAATGATAGAAACCCATATTAAAACTAAAGCTTGCCAAATCTGATTATTTTTGTTCATTTTCAATTATACGTGTGATTTTCTCAAGTACAGTGTTATTTTTTTATTAATCTATATTTTTGGTCTGTTTCTGTGTCCAACAGGTCCATGCAATTTTTATCAGCAATGACATGCGACTGAACAGCTGGTTTGACCCATCATGGAGAAAGAGGATGTTACTGACGCTGAAGAGTAACAAATATAAGTCCAACATGGTCCACATGCTGCTGGGAATATCCCTCCAGATCTGCCTTACAAAAAACAGCACCCTGGAGCCTGCTCTCACTCTTTACATCAACCCCTTTGGAGGGAGCCACTCAGAGAGCTGGTACATTCCTGTCAATGAGAACGGTTTTCCAGACTGGCAGGCCACCAAGCTGGACCTGCCGTTTGAGTGTTATAACTGGACTCTGACATTAGGCAACAAGTGGAAGACATTCTTTGAAACCATCCATATCTACCTTCGTAGCAGGATAAAGACTCAGGATGGGGTAAATGACAGTGTTTACTATGAACCCATAGAAATGACAGATCCTGCTCAGAGCCTGGGGTACATGAAGATCAACAGCATCCAAGTCTTTGGCTACAGCATGCACTTTGACCCGGAGGCGATCCGTGACTTGATTCTGCAGCTGGACTACCCGTATACCCAGGGTTCCCAGGATACAGCTATGCTTCAACTCCTGGAAATACGGGACAGGGTGAACCGGCTGTCCCCTCCAGGTCAGCAAAGGTTGGATCTGTTTGCCTGTCTCCTCCGGCACAGACTTAAAATGACTGCCAGCGAGGTGGTCCGAATTCATGCATCCATACAAGCCTTCAGCTCCCGTCTGCCCAATTCACTGGATTATGAGACCACCAAGTTGTGCAGTTAACAGCTGCTCGAATGGAAAACTAGACTGAGAATTGTTTCGAGGAATATTCCTGGACATTAAAATAGTGCCCTTTGTCTTGCAGATGCTTACACATGCTCGGTCTCTATGGATTTCCAAACTCTGGTTTATTGAGGTTGACCAGCTGAGGGCGGCTCGAGAATGTACTCGTGTGGTTGTTTTGGTTTTTGTTCTGTGGAAGCTGCTGTATTTTCAGTGGTATATTATAAAAATGGACTTGGAACAGTGAAGAAATGCACAAAAGAAAACTATCTCAAAAAAATTCTTCAATAGAAATTTGGAAACCACTTCATAAAATTGAACCATCCAGTTTCAATATGACTGCTCATTTCTACTGTAAGTACCGATGCCAAAACAACGGACATTTAAATGGTACAGTCTGTTTGTTTGTAATTTTTATATGTTTCTTTGCTTTAGTGACAGTGCACTTTCCATAAAGACAAGATTACAGTGGTGTCAGTTAAGATTTTGTAGATAAATTGATATTAAAACATCATGTTATAACAGATTTGGGTGATGAAACCTTTTTTAATACCTTTTGAGGATAAAGAACTGGGTCTAAGAGGATATAAAAGTCACAAAGGTATGTCATTTGATTTAGTATATTGCAATTAATTCCACTTGTCTCAAGAGGCTCCCCTCATTTAACAGAAACTCACCCATGAAATTGCATTCTAAGCAAAAACAACTGGAAACTCAAATGGCTGAAAATGCACTACAGGTCAGATTTACACAAGCTCTTGTTCCATTCCCAATATCCAATCAAACTAACAGATTAAATTTAAAATCTGTAGTTCATTTATTTATTTACTTATTATTATTATTATTATTATTATATTTTTGTCGATTTCATTGTTCTTTGTTTCTTCTATATAAGGCTCAATTTGATTTTGGTATTTAGTAAGTATTTGATTCAATTCCAAGGGAGGCTCCAAGTTTCCCTTTTTCTTAAAGAACAAATTATATAAAACAAAGGTAATGCAAAAGTGAAGTTAAAATTACAAAGTTAACACTAAGTAACATAAATCCAACTTTTCAATTTGTAAAACATTTCAGTATAAAACACTGATTTCCTAAATCATAGCAAGCTTAATGATGATCTGGCAGGCATGTTGTGCTAAACAAATCTGCTTTGAAAGGGAGGCATATAAAAAGAATAGTGTTTTGTGGATAAAGCTTCCCTTCCTTGGGTACTTTAGTTTTCTTATTTCTTTCTTTCTTTCTTTCTTTCTTTCTTTCTTTCTTTCTTTCTTTCTTTCTTTCTTTCTTTCTTTCTTTCTTTCTTTCTTTCTTTCTTTCTTTCTTTCTTTCATTGTTTTTTATTTGGTTATTGCTCAATAATTACATCCTGCTGGATTTGACAGTGGCAACAATGACAAGGAGAGACTGATGAGAACAGAGAAGGAAAGAGTAGCGAAGATACACAAGATATAAAGCAACAGCAGCATCTCCATCCATCCATCTATTATCCATACAGCTTATTCCAATACATACCATAATCATGGCTGGAGTATATCCTTGCAGATACAAGGTGAGAGGCAGGTCCACCCATGGTTGGACATGGTTGCTGGTCCATTACAGGGCCAATACAGAGAGACAAACAACCACTCACACTCACCCCAAGGGGGGATTTAGAGACAACAATTAACCTCAGGAGCATGTTTTTGGACTGTGGGAGGAAACGGCAACAGCTGTACAACTTGATTAAAGTCAGACAACCAGCTGCTACCCAGAGAAATTTAAGAGAAAACACGTTACACTTGTAAGGAAACGAAGCAGAGAATCATGAGGAGCACCTGTAAGAAGACAAACAAGAAAAAAAAAGAAACATGAACTGCAAAAACAATTCTGCAGTTCTGCTGACGCTATGTGTGTTTCACAATATTTTCCTGTTTTCAAAATCTTTGTCATGATGGGGGAAGGGAACATTACAGACGTTTTCAGTCACATGACCTGCTGGGAGCCCTGGCAGGCAAAAGAACGTCCCAAGGTGACGCCACACAGTGGACTATCTGCTGACAGACTACAGAATAGTTGTTCAAATCACCTGTCAGTCGCCGAGAAGAAAATATACAGAAATAAGTTACAAGTGTTGGACACTTGTGACTCGTATAGAGAAGTAACTGCTGTATATGAGCCGCTAAACCCTGTCCAGCATGCATTCAGCGATATTTACATCTGTCTGGTTGAGAAGCCATCACCTTTCACTGCTGCCAGAATAAAGGCATATAAGAGCACTGACAGTTCTCACTTTAACAACTGCTATTCAAACAGAAATGACAGAAAAAGAATTTCTTCTCATTTTAACTTGTTACAACCTCAGGTTTAGAAAGGATGGAGCGCTATGAAGACATAAATAAAAAAAAGCAAAGCATAGGTATGCATGAAAAACAGAGAATATAATTCTAAATATAAGAGTAACATTGTGTCTTTGTGCTATTCAGCTGAATATGAGTGTAACAGGATTTCCACATCCCTCTTTTAGGAGGTTTTTTGCTCACCACATCCCTCTGTTTTAGCTAGTAGCTAACAGTCAAGTCAATAGGATAACGGCGGGCGGCTGGTCAGCTCAATACAAAAACAAGCCACATCAAACGTATACATAAGGTTTTATTTATGGCTAAGATATATACTTATTTTTACTTGAATGTAGGCTTGGGCATTACTGACCATTGAAGAAGTGTTTGCTGCTAACATGTGTTAATCTGGAGGGGCTGCCATGGTTTGCTACACCTGGGGACTGAGGTGCGTTTGATAGCGTTGATCCCCAGATCCCCATTTCTCCTCTCAGGGTTTCTTTATAGGACAGAATGCAGTAAAAACACAACCCCAGCTTTTTTCCACGGTGGTTTGTGCACCTGATCGCAAAACAACCGTCTGGCATTTTTCAGAAGTGCAGTAGCCTATAGGCAGCAGGTAAGAGTGCTTATTGTCTGTCAGGGGCGTTCCCTATCACACAAAAACTATCATTAGCTTGTTCAGTACCATTTTTCAGGTAGCAGCTCACTTTGCTTTAGACACATGTCTGAAATTTTCACCAATACATCTGACTTTCTTATGCAAACTTACTGTCTTATGCCAAGTCAAGTTCCCTTTATTGCAATAAAGGGATTTATGCATGACATTCTTGCTTGTGTTGTATTCCATGGCACCATGACACATCTAAAGACATGTACTGTAGGTTAGGTAAACAGGTCTCCCTTGAAAAAGAGACTGCGGTCTCAATGGGACTTACCTATAAATATAGGTTAAATTAAATGAAACCATCCATGTACAGTAATGGAAGACCATTAGTGATGTTGCTGAAGTTTTTATTAATCCTCTATCACTGTAGATTATCAGGGCTGTCTGCAGAGTGGTTTTCAGCCTGGTCGCGCTTATGTTACTGAAGCTTTAACATACTAGCTATTTTTTTTCAGGTTCATTTTATGAGGAAAATGACCGTTGAACATTTAAACAACAAATACAATGGTTTTCATACATATTTATAGGTAGAGTCTGAAGTCCCCCACTGTTTCTGTTTCAAACAACAGTATTCAAACTGAGCCCCTCCCTCTCAGGCTTGCATGGCCACCTCGTTCTTCACCCTTTTCAGGTTCAACAACTCCTTCAGAGCTCAGATGCGGGTAAAAGCCAAACCAATATTAACCCTGGTTTTCCAACATGTACGATCTCAAGCTCTTACCTTTTCTTCGGTGCATCTGCTGTTTTTCTTTGTTTCTTTTTTTTGTCCCTTTGAGAGTTTGAGTGACTGCTGTCTGCTCCAATCATGAGCTTATTTCCACACAGCGTCATGCCCTTAGTTCTGTCATTGGCTGGCGATATAAACAGAAATCTCCACCCAGAAACGTCCCAAACACATCAAAACAAAACAAAAGAGCGAATTACAGACAAGGGGAGAGAGAGTTGCATTCAAATGCACCACTGCACGCGAGTAGAGCCCCAAAGGCACGGTTTGAGATGGATTTCACTTGCACAAGTATAACATTTATTTTCAGGGGGGGAACTTCGGACTCTACCTTTAAACTTTATCTATGGAGAAAATATTTACATTTGTTGATTTTTTTAGACTCGGTAGCAGCCATCTTGCCATTCACAAATTGGTCATACCCCTTTGTTTTAAGTGTGTATCAGAAAACCTTTTGTTTGAAGGAGTATATACCTCCCGCTTACCCCTAACTCTCTGTCCTGACAGGACTGAGACACCCCTACCCTTACACGAGAATGTGCAAAATGGAAAGGAAGGGTGGAGTATTGAAGGTGGAGTATTGAAATTGGGTCATACATTCCAAAGAGACAGAATGGCAAAATGACATTATTTTAAAAAAAACAAAGTGTGGAGACACTTCTCCTTTCTTTATATACTGCTCACAAATATAATGGGAACATTTAACCAACACAATGTAACTGCAAGTGTTCTCTTTAGTTTTTAGAGCAGTATACTTCATTCAACTCCTAAACAACCATATATTCTTGGAACACTTTAAAATGATCTTGAACAGCTCTCCAGTCTTTGTAAAAAAAAAAAAAAAAAAATCTTTAATTTTTTTTTCCTTGCATCTGAACATTTTCAGTTTCTCTCTTTGTTTGCTAACCACTTAACACTGGCCTATAAATCATTCATACATAAAAAGGGTCTCAACTCAAGAGATTAAACAGTGTCAGGTCTACATATAATACACAACTTCAGAAAAAGAAAAACCTCTTCTTCAAATAGGCACTTTGTTATTTGCAGTCTTTCACAAAAACACCATTTCATCCAATTTCTTTATCAGAAAATCTGAAGAAGGGCCAAGATACAGTAAAGCTGTCAGGCATATGATAATATTTTGGCTCCAATAACATATTTCTGCAAGAGTTATTTGCAGAAATGTTGGCATATCTCTATATGATTTGGAGTGACTTGGGGATTATTAAACTACAGACAAGTGACAAAGGTAAGCCCATAAAAACTACCTACACCTACACCTATAGGCGAAGATGATTTCTGTAAGAAATAAGAAACAAAATTTAAAAATACAGAAAAAAAAACAAGAAAAAAAGAGGAAGACAGAAAAAAAATACTTGTTGAGTTTAAGTTGATCTACCTACACTGTGCACTCAAATGAAATGGTCTCCATGGAAAGGTGGCTGTCAAGGAGCCACTTTCAAAGGAGACATGCAGGCTGCCGTTTGTCAAATGACACAAAAACAACAGGACTGAAAACCAGTGGCAACAGGCCTGATGGAGTGATGAATCCCCCAGAGCCCGGACCTCAGTATTATTGAAACAGTGTGGGATCACCTTGACAGAGAGCAAAACAAAAAGGAACCAACATCCGACAAAACAGAAGCTTCGGAAAGTTATTCAGAAAGCCTAGAAAACTATTCCCGAAGATGACTTAAAACAATTCAAGAAAGCTTGTCTTAAGGTTCAGAGGGATGAAGATTATTACCACATACTGTATCAAATATTGACTTTCGATTTCATAGAAAAAAATGCTAAAATTTTGTTTCTGCCTTTATAAAAAAAAAAACATGTTTCCATTATTGCTTCCAATTAGTAATAAATTACATAATTTATTTCTTGATCAGATAACCTAAAGAAATGAGGGGTTCATTTCAAGGATTTTGCATTTTTAGTGGGTGTCAAACAAAATCTTTGGAGCTCAGCAGTGAATGGTGCTTTAACAGACCCTGCATAGACAACAGAGGACAGTAGCTCCTGCTTTTGTACTGCTGACAAGCTGCTTCCGCTGTATGGACACTTTTAGATCAGATCCAAATTAGCTCAGGCAGCACACAGTATTTGCTGTTCCACTCAAATGCCCAGCAAACCATTTAGTGTGGTTGCAAGATATGGCTGTGTGTGGGTTTGTAGGCATGTCAAAGAACTTCAGGAAGTGGTAACAAATAAGAGTTTCACTTTTAATCAGTAACCTTGATCTACTGTACACTCAAATATTTCTTAAAAAAAAAAAAGAAAATCACCTCAACCTCAGTCTTTCACTAACTTCAAACAAATGACAGATTTTTGCAGTAATGCAAAAGGTGTAAAATAAGTGCAACCTCTACAACACAGTCATAATGTACAAAATTTATCTTACAAGACTGCTGGTTTCTGAATCCCTGAAATTATACCATCCAAGTTCTTGGGAGGCTCCGACATAAAGGTTTGGATCGATCAATTGAGCAAGCAAGTTTGTTTGTATGGTACCTTTCATAAACAAGACCATTCACGGTGCTTTACATAAAACATTAAAAGCGTTGCAGGTGGATAAAAAAAGCATAATGCACAAGTGCATGAATATATAAAGAAAAAAATATACAGTTGTCTTCAAAATTATTCATACCCTCCAATTAAGGAAAATTCTAAATATACAATTTTATTTCAAATAACCCAAAAAATTAAAAGTAATAGTAAATAAAAATTTACTTGCAATTTATCTAATTAAAATATTGGTTTTGAATTGTAGTTGAAAAGAATAAATTTAAAAAATAAAACAAACAAAACTGTTCAAGACAAACGAGAGCACCTTGCTTATAAACAGTGGACCAAAATACCTGTCAACAGGTGCAGAAGTCTTATCGAACATTATAGAAAAAAATTGATTGCAGGGATTGTCTCAAAGGGTTCCTCAACCAAACTTTAGTTCAGGAGCCCCATCATGCTAGTTTGCTTGTTTTGTTTTTTGTTTGTTTTTAATATTTCTGTTTCAATTCAAAATCGATAGCATGATTTTCATTTTTTTTTATGTATTATTGCAGCTAGCTGGCCAGACAACAAACCCAGCACAACTTATTCACTCCTGCTTTGTGAAGGTGATTGAGACTGTTTTGGCGTGGAGCACTCGGGATCAAGTTCCTGACACAGCACTCAGGTGAACCACTATGGTCCCTTGAGCAAGGTCCTCAACCCCCACCAACTGCTCCTGGGTGCTGTAATTGGCTGCCCACTGCTCTCAAGTTTAACTCGAGAAGGTTTAAATGTAGCCTGGTAAACCAGCCTGACTAACGCCATGTATGAGATACATAGCAAGTCAGTCTGGGTTCCTCCCCTGGAGACGAGAGGCGGGACTAACAGGAGGAAAGTGAACCGGAGAGAACCAATCAGAAAAACACGGAAGAGACGCAAATGTCTTTTTGTAAGAGGAAAGCATGGAGGAAAGCCTTCAGAGCAGCAAATTGTTGCGGGTTTAGGGACATTTGCAGTTCATTAAGACATCAGAAAGGGCATTGTTATAGTCGCTCCACTGCAGCCGCCATTCTGACTGTTTATCGTTAGAGAAATGAGTTGCCAAAAAAGACGTGTCATAAAGTCCCGCCTCCAGCACTGTGATTGGTCCGGTCAATTTTTTACGGGGGTGGAAATCACTTCCCAAGTCAGGGAACCCAGACTGACTTGCCATGTATCTCATACTGTACATGGCGTTAGTCAGGCTGGTGTACCAGGCTAGGTTAAATGCAGAGGCCAAAATTTCCAATCAGGATTAATAAAGTATACATTAATATTATTATTAATATTATTATTATTACTATTATTATAGAGGCCCATTCATTTTGCCCCATTCACTCCAAATATAAGGACATATGCGGACTGCAATTTATCTAAATATCTGGCGAAAGAGTCAGGTGATACAGAAATTTTACTGGTAAGTAAATGCATTCATAAATTCCTAGAAATAAGTTCCAGGTTGAAAATAAATTAAAGTTTTCCTTCAAAAGTTTCATTTATTTATTTTTGATCAGAAATGGATTAAATTCAAAAAGCAACATGCTCACAACAGAGTGTGCACTCTTTGTACTAATGAGGTTACAGCTTTGAAATTAAGAAATGCACTTTAAATGAATTTGAGTACTTATTGTAGGTAAGCTCAGACTTTTTTCATTTCGCTCCATTTAATGAAAGATGAAACATGGAAAATAGTTTGGGAAATCAATTATATAATTGCATTTAGATTAATATGATCGATTCATGTCAGTTACAAAAACCTAAAAGACTTTTTGCACAGTCGCTGATAAAAGGTTCAGTCTCTGCAGTGTAGGTCACATATTCTCTGGGCATTATTAATGTAAGGTACAAGGTGCCACCTCTAATCTGTTGGCTTTTATGAATCTGAGTGGCACAGTAGACCAAAGGAAGCCCAAGCACCTGTGAAGGTTATAAACCTTCACCTCAATTTGTCTACTCCTCTAGCATGTTGGCTTTTCCCATCAACTCCAACTCTTGTCAAAATTTAGGCTCGACAAAGGCTGAACAGGGATGAGCAGCATTTGATGAGACGTGAATGGTGAACTGTATTACCAAATGTCAGCATGTCTTTTCCTGAATACAGCACTGGCAATTAAGCAGAGGAAATTACTGCAGCATAAAAAGAGCCTTAAAGAAGTTTTAAAAGATTCCACTTCTCACTGTTTGTTAATAAATTGCAACTTTGCATCAACTTTGAGGTCCTTAAATGCCACAAAGAAAAAAAAAAAAGCTAGAAACTCTGAACAGGTTAAACTATCCATGGAAGGAAAAGATACAACTAGCAAGTAAAAAGCAATGCATATCCCCAGAATAGTTAGCATATGATGGTTTTTTTTGTTTTTTTTTAAATGGAAAAGCAGGACTAAAAAAAAAAAAAAATCACCCCTCACTGCGTTTGTCCTTCAGCAAACTGAAAAATCCCAGGATAATATCTCCATAATTATGATTTTTAACAGCATTCTGTTTATTGAGCAATTACCAAACTGGTCCTCAAAAGGTCCCCTCCTGCTGAAGCAGCTACCAATAATTCATTACTGCAAGCCTGTGAATAGCTCTTTTTATTTTTTAACTTAGCCTCTGCTATGACAGTGTGAGGGAGGAAAATTTTTATAAGAGAAATCTGACCTTTGGTTATATTTCATTCAAAGACAGCAATACTTGAAATATGTATCCGGTCCATGTTAGTCTGCTAAATGAAATATTCTGAGATTTACTTGAGACTATTAGGCCAGCTTCTTTTCTATTAGCCTGTACCATGGAAATTCTGGCTGCAAGGATGGCATTGCAGCCAGAGGATGGATATTATGCATATTTTGACCTTGAGGAGTTAAATCATCATTTAAGACATGACTTATTCAGATCTGTAAACCAGGCAGACTTTCCTGCTTTACTTCTAGATTTAATGCAGCTGACCAAATACAACTGCAAACAAACACTCTGGTCACGTAGACAAACAGAGATTTACATTTTATTTATTTTTTATCTACTTTTTTGATGCTCAGAGAGATCAGTGGCATCTGAACTCAGAGGCCTGGAGCGCCAATATTCCTGCAGAACATGTTGATAAAGTTTGGTTTCAAAGCCACTGAGTGGTTCATGAGGGCAGTTTTATTTCTATAATAGTTTCTGACAGACATCAGAATAGAGCTTAGAACTTATGACGGAAACTTTTCCACAATTCTGGTTTAAATAATCATTCAATAGTTGTGGGAATTTATCGACTCCAACTTTGGTTTGCTTTGGTATTTTGATATTGTAAATTAAGATAAACAGGTGACATACATGGCTGATATTTTATTATCTTGGTGGAAAGTTATGCAAACTGGGTATCCATTAATCCCAGCTTCATCCTGTAAGGTTTGTACACCTGCCAGATGTGGAAGAAAATAAACAACCCATGGAGTGTCCAACCATTTCTAACTTCAGGTATGCATTGACCAGCCTTCAAACTTTCCAAGTGTACAGAACAAAATAAATGAACACTCTGTACCTCCAGTGCACATAGTCCAATAACAACCACTAAAATACACATGCCATATCTGGTCAGCCGGGTCAGTAGTTCCTGCACACTAAAACTTGCTTGGTTAAAAAGGAACCAACCCAGAATATTGGGTTATTTTTTGACCCAACATTCAGGTTGAATATTTGACCCAGAAGTTGGGTTATGTTGACTACAGTGTTGGGTTATTTCAACCCAGAAGTTGGGGCAACAACTCAACAACCCAAATGTCTGGGTTGAAATAACCCAGAAATTAGTTGGTCCCTTTTCAACCCAGCAGTTTGACCCCAAAGTTTTTAGTGTGCTGCATTTAGACTTCACTCTTATCAAAGAATATTTTTTTCTCCCCCTCTATGTATGCTGCCAATTTAAGTAGATATCCTAAATTTTACATATTCTGCCATCCAACAAAGATGGATTTATGTGAAGACACAGCAGTTAGCTAGCTTCTAAGGCCTGAAGTAAAGGGAGAATATATTTTATTGGTTCTTAGTCATTTGTTGCCGTTGAAATTTTTTAAATTACAGGCACGTGGATGACTCAGAATGAACCCCACAGAAGAAAACGAGATAACATGGAATAGTTGGTTCATCTGTGGCAGATGCCTTGCTGTAGGCTTATTCACAATAACACAGTGATATTTCAATGCATCATCTGAGAAAATTTCAAAATACCTACAGTTAGGATTAACCACTCAATTTGTTTGGTTCAGTGGTTAATAAAAATTGTCACATTAACTAGAGCAACGAATGGTAGTGAATCACATTAAGCCCCTAACTGTGAGACAAAGAACAGCTTGTTTGAATCCTGTCCTTTATAACCTTTTTCTCAGTTTCCAGCTCACTTTTCCACTCTCTTTATTTTTATATTTAGCTTCACCCACCGATGCTTACAGATAAAGAAAGAATTAATGTTAGCAGAATTCATTTGCCTAGACCGTGAAGCCACAATATAGACAAATATTCACATTTTGCAGTTTCGTGTTATATGGGGATGGGCATGGTTAAATTTTTTTATGTGTTTCATTCTACACCGTGACATCATGTCCCGCATTACGGTCATTAAACTGGCCCAGATCAGACAAAAGTAGCGCTGAAAGCACCCATCATCATCACAGTAAATGGTGAAACTTGTCAAACTCAGAAGGCCTCTGAACAATCGGATAAATCCAGACACGGCGCAGAGACGCCCAGCAACATCATTCTCTGGCCTTGTGGAGCAAATAAAGCCAAGCTGCTCAGTTTCATCCACCTTTGTACAAAGACACAGGCAAACGAAAACAACCAGGACCAGCACCACACTCTAGATGTGTGTCTGGAGATTTTTTGTCTCTGGATGTCAACCGTCTGATTTTATGTGCACAAACGTCCAACTTTGGGCGTCAAGTGCGTTTTCGACTCCAAAATTGCATTTGGATTGAACATACATTACCATAAGAGATAAAAATACAAGTTATTTTAGTGAAGTTGTTAGATACCGATAGAAACACTGTTTTTCATGATAAATTCCATTTTTTTTTTATCATTGACCTTTAATGTTTTTTCACGCTGCACATTTTAAATTGATGCCATGAAGGGAGGAGATGCATAGAGGAAGTTTATAGGAAAACTGAGTGTTGGAGAGGTATGGTGGGTGGTGGTCAAAGTGTGTTAAGTCACTGTGCTTTTCTTTCACATCTGCCACTTTTAGTTCTTGCATTAATTCCTGCTCACAGTTTAACAATTATAGATTAATCACAACTCAAGTAGATCATTTATCACTGAGTGGGGATTAACATAAGACCCCTTTTATATTTGAGAGACTCATCAAACCACAAATTTGAACACAATGAAAAACTGCTGGTGCTGACAAAGATCTGCTCAACTGTACGTATTTGTTAAAATCAATACCTCATGCACTGAATTTGTGCAAAGAGTTTAAATCTCAATGTCAAAATGGATGTGCTTTTATTTTAGTGCAGTGTAGGGTTTCAGCTTTTGTACAGACCAAACTTTTCCTCCCCAGAGACCCCAAAAGGGGAATGAAACAAAGAACAGGAGAAGGCAAAAGGTAACTGTCGCCCGCCAATAAATCAATATGCTGCTTTATTACTTCAGAGAACAAAAGGCTCTACACCGAGATCGATTGCTCTGCTGAGGAGCCTCTGACAAGAAAAAAAATATAAATAAATAAAACTCTCCTGGCATTTGGCTACTCCGTCCCCACGACCAGATCAGCATCAATTTATTACTGATGTGATGGTTTCCGCCTGATGTGTTTTTGTATAAGCACAAATCAATCCTGAGTTTATTAGCTGCTATGATGCATTGTAAAATGACATTACTTACTGTGCTAGATGAATGACATTCATTAGGAGGGAGGGGTGCACCGACAGTGGATGTGCTGAGAATAACAGAGAAGGAAAGATGTAGTGGGAAGCTACGCTTTGGATATTTGGGGTGGACAAAATTATTAGCGTTCATTATATTTGAGTATTTAACTTGAGATTAATTGCTAGATTAAGTAATTTCGGTAACCCATTAATATCACTCTACTTGGAAAATGAATTAAATAAATAGAAGCAACATCTAAAAAATACAATACAATATCTTGTTAAACATTATAAAGATGTTTTGTCCGAAGAACTTTAACTCACTCCATATGGATACACACCACAGACAGCAATAAGTGCCTGTTAGCTTTTTCTGCTTTTCTGCTTTGTTTTGTTTTTTTGCCTGGTACCTAATTTATATTGAGAAATTCCATACAGTAACGAATTTAAGAATGCTACCCAATCTACTTTCTCTGGCTCCGAGTCCTCTTTCAGTGGTTTGATTCCCCAAATCGTAATGTGTCAAAGTTAACTGCTTCCATTGTGGTTATCAGTGTGATTGTACAGACAAAATGCCCTTCACAGAGCGCTAGCAGATTGAGTTTGAAAGGCCATTTCTGAAAGGTTTAGAGTCAAATTTTACTTGGTTTGATTGTATTTTTTTCAACTCAGCTGAAGTCAGTTGTTTCTGAAGCTAATTTAACTCTGCTGATATATTGCGGGTCAAATTGACCAGTTTCAAAGTTATGCCATAGCAGCATGTTCATATTACTTATATAAGTTGTTCCCAACCTGCCCCCCCAACAGGGGGTCGTCAAGGTTTTGACTCTTCAGAGCCAGTGTGATTTAAATTAAGGGTGCATTCACAAAGCTTTTTTGATTCGAATCAGAGTCCGTTTGCTCGGAAAGTCCGCTTTGTTAGGGGAGTTGTGAATGCGCAAACGGACCCTGATCCGGAACAAACAACTGGACCTGCAAATGCAGGTCTCGGTCTGATTCAAGTGAACCAAAGACAGGAAGTGGACAACAAATTGCATTGGCATTGTGGGTCAAACGTTGGACAATGTGGGTAAACGCTACGACAACCAACTCGTGTGCGACTGCAGTACTTATAAGATGGGTCGTGGTCAGACGTGGAGTAACGAGAAAGTAAAAGCTTTAATCGATATTTAATCTGATGAAATCATATCCCGACTCCTTGTACAAAAATAATGTCGCTTTGAGGAGGGAACAGAAGTTGTGAGAACCTTCTTGTACGTGCGTCAGTTCCTCACCTACAGTGAATCCGAGAGCAGCGCCACCTGAGATTTCATTCTTGGCCCGTTTGGCTCATTTGGCAAGACGCAGCTGCCGGTCTTGGTCCGCTGGGGCCTGGGCCCCGAGACTGCAGAGGGCTCTGGCTGGGGCCGCCCTTTGCCGCCCTCTGGGGGATACATGTCCGTTTTTTGGGGAAGGTGGCTGGGATCTGGGCCTCTGGATGGCTGCTGGGGGCCTGGGTCTTGAGCTTTGCGGGCTTCCTCCTCCTTGCAGAGATGAGGCTGCATCTACATGACTGTATCACCATGGAGACCCTTTATCATGCATGTAGACACTGTGTCGCTACTTGCCGTTGTGCTGATAGGTTTTACCTCTTCCCTGCGTAGTTCTGTGTGTTTGTATGATCTGAGGATATTTAAGCCACCTGCAGGTCCTCCTGTAGGGGATTGCTTGTTTTGTTTTCCAACAGAGACCTTGGAATGTTGTTTAGGGGTTTCTGTACAGATACACCAGTGAACTGTGTAAGTGGATTCATCTTTTCTCTCCTCTCTCTCTCTCTCTCTCTCTCTCTTCCTTTTCCTCACTCCTTTCTCTCTGTTCCACTTTCTAGCATTACCTCTGTTAACTTTCATTTCTCCCTTGTCAAGCTCAGCAGTATGCTATGGAATGCTGTTATAGACAAATGTTTAATTAAAGAAATAAAATGAATAAACAGGATATCAAGAAGAGCCTTGGTTTCATAAAGCTCCCCTTGGTAAAGAAAAACTGTTCAACACAATAAAGCAATCAGATTTCCGTTCTGCTTGCTATGATGCTGGACAGGACAAGTAAAAAAAAAAAAAAAAAAAAATAAAAAAATGATGACCACCCCCGCCCCCAACCGGACCGAGCCCCCAAATGGACAGAGACTCGCGGACTATGCTTTCTGAATGCGCCCTAAGTCTATGCCAACAAAGAGATGAGCTGAGGTGTATTCACTTTGTTTTTTTTTTGTTTTTTTTGTTTTGTTTTTCTTAATCATTTGGGTATTTCATTCACATGGAACAGCATTTTGGGAGCCCAGGAACACTAACTTTGTACCATTGCATCAATGAAACATGTCTGAGAAATACCACAGTGCAGATGATTCGTCCTTATTAAAAAAAAAAAAAAAAGAAGAAGAAGAAGAAAAGAAAAAAGTGAATTTATATGCTGGTAATTACCTTAACTTTGTTTTTTATCAAAGGAAAGGAGTCAAACAGAATACATTTTTAATGGTGAGAAGCAACTAATGAGAGCAAAAACCAAGCATGGTTTTAACACTAAGCAGGTGGGGGGTCCACAGATTTTGCTACTTGTATGAATGGGCTCCTCACAGAATAGTTTGGGAACCATTGACATCGATGACGTTGTGGTTGAATAGACCCAGCAGTCAAAGTGGAGATTAAGAAGGGGTCAGAAATGCCCAAATCTCATTGTTTTTGTGGAACTGTGAGACATGTCTCACCCCAATCACACACTCTCACACCCACACCCCCAAACACAGTCACTCTGTGTTCTCTTGACCTCATCTGTTGAGTGTAGAATGCAGGTGTTGTTATGACTTTAGGTAGCAGCCTTCTCTGGACAGATGGGCAAACTTCACCCACACTGAGTGGACACTCACTAAAGGAGGGGGAGGGGCTAAACATTTAAAGAACCCAACCAACATCACACTCTGCAGCTGCATATCAATACTCTATGTCCGAGCTCTGGAACGCATCCTTGGTCATGTATGAAGTTCTGCTCAATGACTAATTAATCTGAGTGACCAGTCCCTGACCTCAGTAAACGCATCTCAAAAACCAGGTCCAGAGAAACTAACCTGAAAAACAAAACAAAAAAAAACAAAGTTACTTCCCCTCCAGTGTCTGTAACATCAGTGTATACATTCTTTGGGGTGATTGTAGAGGCCATCAGTCTGGATTGACAGCCAGGTTTCTGTCAGTCTGCAGACTCAAAATTAAACAAATGAAAAAAACAGCCATCTGTATTCCTTTAAGTAAGGGGCCGGTCACACTTGGCACAGTGGGAGTATGTCCCGGGTACAAACAGCGGGGGATAATGTGCTTCATGTATAAACTTCAGTGTGACCAATGGCCACGGCACAGTGCCCAGGCCCACCTCCGGAGGTTGGCTGGCACGGAATTGCGTTATTCACCCATGTGACAAAGATGTAATGACGCTGCCTATGTAGAAGCTGTAGAAGCCCTGTCCCTGCTCAAAAACGTGAAGAAGAGGTGAAACAACATGTCTTCAAAAGCATGATAAACAGCTTTTGTTGAGCTCAGCAGCTTACACAAGCTCGCCATCAGGCTGTTGTCGGAAAACTGTGAAGGTACAAAGCTTTATCAGTGGCCGTTTCTCAATATGCGTACTTGTGTGTACTTGCTGGCTCATGGACTCATGAACCGTCATCACCCGCGCTCCAAGTCATGTTCCATTAAAAAATTAGCTTCTCAGCAAGTTCACTGGAAATCCCCGGATGAAAACTTCTTCCACCCATTTTACCGAGCATGCATCAGAGGAGGCTCGTGCGTACTTGGCCAGACATAAATCCCAGCATGCACCTGCACATGCGCAGCGTTTGACAGCCTCTTCCTCCGCCTCCAACAGCCAAACCTTAGCGATCGTTTCTTTACTGTTCTTGGCCTTTTATCTGCAGCTCTTCCTCCCGCTTTCCTCTCACGGCTGTTTTTGATCATGTAATTATGACCTGATTGCCCGTTTGCGTTAATGTACTTATCTATTGGAAATAAATATAATTTACACGTTGGGAAAAAAAACAAAAAACAAAAAGGATCCACTTAGTAAGCTGTAACTGTTTTGGAGCAGTTATTTTAACTGTTTTTATTTGTTTTTAGTACCATCTCTACATCTCCACAACAATAAATAACAAACAGCTGTAGAATAAAAATATTTTCATGTTGACAGGCAGCCCTGTTCACTTGCTGCTCACAGTTGGTGGTGATGTCACAAGTTTGCGTTGTCTCAATCCGTCAAGTGGGTGGAGTTCGTGCTTGTGAACTCCACAAGTGCAGACTTCCAGTACATACCCACAAGTCTGTACTCACGAGTAACATGAGTGTATATTATGCACAGTGCTCTAACTTTACTGCACTTTTCAGGAATCTTATAATATCTGAAGGCAAACAACCAATTAAAGCCAGTAGTGTCAAATTGCCACTAGTACAATTGTTTTAGTCACTTGTGCAAAAAAAAAAAATAGTACACCCAATAGGATCACCAAATCCGAACCTCTTGGGACAGTGTCCGGAAGGTTTTCCGTGTTCTTGTGCCAACACACCTGACTCACATTAGTGAGTCATTAAACACAACTTCATTTGGTGTTGGATCCATTTAGTTTGAGTCAGGTGTGCTGGAGTAGGGGAATGTTGAAAACCTTCCAGACTCAAGTCCAAGAGGTCCAAGGGGGAGGAGCTTCATGGTATTGGAGGTGCACTGGTAGCAGCCATTCTGGCAGCCATGTTGGTTTCCAAAGGAGATTCAGGGATTTCTCAAATATGCAAGAATGAGTCAAAGTCACCCCCCAGGGCATGTTTTATGGAGAGGGAATGACATGACTACATAATAGGAAGTTAAGAAAAGTCAATTTAGCATGTTACCCCCCCCCCCCCCCTTTAAAACATACAAAATTATAGGTTCTTCTTTTAGTTCTGAAAAGACATAAATGCATCCTCAGAGTAAAGTCACATGAGTGCAACCTAACCTCAGTTCATTGAGGTTAACAGGGATATGTTTGCATGTCCTTTTCCACTCAGTCAGATCGAGGTCTTATGTTTAGAGTTGAGACTAGACGTCTGCAACACCTTGATTCTTTATTTTCCAGTCATTTTGTTGTAAATTGGCTACGTTTGGAATAATTGTCCTGTTGCATCATAAAATTTCAGCCAATCTTTTGTCCATCCTCCATCCATCCATCCATCCATCCATTTCCAATGCCCTCTTATTCCAATGTAGATTAGCCAGGGACTGGAACCTGGACATGCTGCCAACACATCACAGGGCCCGCCACCACTGCCTGACAGTTGGTATGAGGTGTTTATGCTAATGTCTGTTTGGTTTTCCCTGAAAGTGCATCTATGGATCATGATCAAACATGTCTGATTTGCTCTTGTCTATGTAAAGAACATGATTCAAGAAGTCTTGTTTGATACTTTGAAAACCTGAGCTGTGATGTAATTTTCCCTTTACAGAGATGTTAAACTATTTAGGCAAGCCTTTCTTGATCATTTTTTTTTTTCTCTTATGAAGAGTCCTGTAGAATATGAGATGTATCTTTTTGTTTTTTTCTTCAAGCATTGTATGGTCTGACCTTTGGGAACACTTGCTGGAAAACCCCTTTCTGGGATGCTTAGTAACTGCATTAAATGTTTCCAACTTTTGAATAATCTTTTCAATCCAGAAGGATAAACTCCAAATTGCCTGGAAAAGACCTTATAACTCTTCTTAGATCAGTAGTAGATCTATCAGGCTCATAAATTTGAAAGTTTGAAATGCAGTGCACATCTTCAATCTTTTTTTTTTCCTTCCATCATACTTATCAATTTCATTTCACTACAGGAAGTCATATGTGTGGTGTAGAAAATGACAGAATAAGGTGCCCTTGTAAGTCATGTCACACAGAGTGGAGGAAACAGCATGAAATCATCAGCTCAGAGGATGAGAGAACGAATTGGACACTGCCTCAACTTTCATTATGGAAATATTCTTTCAAACGTCACACACAACATAGGGGTAATAACACTGCTCAGGCACCCCAACAAAACACAAATGTTTCATGCTTGAATGAAAATGCTGCTCACAAAGCACCAAAAGCACAGTGTGAGCTCATTTTGGAGCGTTATCACACTTAGATGCAAGGGCCACTGAGTTTTGTATGTGTAGTAATCTAACACCATACCAAATTCATTATGTATTACTAGTTATATCGAAATATGTAATAGTGTGCTAGAAGCCAATTTAAGCTATGTAATGTTTATCAAGTCCATGCAGAATGCAAGAAGTGTCTGGAGAAATTATGTTTGCATATACAAAAATGTTTTTTTTTTTCATTGCCTCTTTTATTAAAAAGGCTAAACAACAAAGCAAATGTCTGATTAGATTTGATGAACTTTATTGGCTCAAGGAGTAAGTGGAGCACAAAAACATTTGCATGGAGTCCCTAGAGTCCACATGGCAGGGAATACAACCCCCCCCCCCAAAAAAAAAAAAACTAAACTAAAAAACAAACAGCAAAGATGGAATAGTGTTTGGGGTGGGAGGGGGAATTAGTATTGTTTTCACCATCTCATCCCACAGAAATTAGTTTGGCTTCAAAATTCAACAATAAACAGAGGCTTGTTTGTCTCTGTTCATCAATGCAAGCAATAGTGAATTATCCAGCTTTAAATTAGCTTGCAGATCCTTCTGGTCTGCAGACACACATTTACAGCTGAGATGAAAGACACACGACAGGACAAAGAAGAATCCTATCAGGCTTAATGGGATAATTGGATGTGAAACCATCATTTCACCTGGTGGGTGACTGTTTGTGAGAGACGAGCGGTTGAACAACAAGAAAAAAACGAAAAAAAAAAAACAAAAAACAAGCTAATCAGCCTGTCCCAAGGAGAGCCATTTTATGCTGCAACATCAATTACAAAAGAATTGCTTTAGGGATACTTTGGCCAGGCTTTCCATTGCATCACTTATTAGACTCTCCTTTGCAGTGACATGTACTCATCAGAGGATTCAGGCACCGACACAAGACAAGGTCATTTTTGAATTATTGGGATTTGTGTTAGGTTTTTACAAATACACTGTTCCTCAGTCAATGTGTCAGTCTGTCTGTGTGGAAGGGGGTGGAGTGGAAAAAGTAGCTCTATTTATTCTCTCTGTAACTAGGCCCCTGGTGCTATGATGCTTGAATAAAGTATTATGCACCTAACACTCATTAAATATAAGACTTGCCTTCCAGGACAATTTAGACTAAACAAGGTGATTTAAATTAGACTAATTGGGCGTCATTTTACAAGGATCACATAAGGAATACTAAGATATAAAGTGCTTTGATTAAAAAGGAAGCGAGCTGTAAAAACAAACAAAAAAAAGTTTTATTAGAAATTAAAGGTACAGTTTGTAAAAAAATCAAAGGTTAGTGGCAGAAAAATGTGATGTATAATTCAAAACCGTGTTTCTGTTGATGTGTAATTGCTGCACTAGAATAACTGTTATGTGTTTATTTTCTTAGAATAAGTAATTTATATCTGGGGGGTGCCCATACGTGAGGATGGCATGTTCCACAATTTTTACTATGGTGTCTCTGAATGGACAAAACAATCTGTGTGACATGAGAACCCTCTGAACTTCAAAACTGCTGTACCAGCTTTGTTGAATGGGAGTTAGAGCACTGTTTGGGATTAGTAATGCCCTAAAAGACATAAAAAGCAGTTATTCATAGTACATTCACAGCTACACTTGAGATAGCTGGATCACAGATGAAAATATTTTCATGTCTGGGAGAATTTTTGCCACAAATGGCCACCATACATTCACAACAATGCTTGGAATATGAAGTTATTTTAAGAGAACATCTTCTCTTTCAAATACCCATCTTTACCACTAGATGTCAGTAATTTTGACATACTGTACCTTTAAGTGGCTATTTTATTTTCCAACTGTTTCTCAATATGTATTCAAACAGTCATTCTCTGTATTAATCCTAAAATACTCTTAACAAGGAGAATTGTATTTATTTTAACCTGGTACTGTGCAGCTTTGTAATAAATATTAATAATATTTTACCATTTGTAATAATTATTTCCCAAAACGGTCCAAGAAAGATGGAAAAAAGTGACAGTTCTGGAGCCTTCAGTCTTAATTTGGCAGTCTTGAAATTAACCAAGTTCCCTTTCTTCACACTTCAGCAACCAATCATAATAATTGAAATGTTGAGACGTGAAGCTTTTTGCTATTTTGAGAAAATATGATTAGCATTTAATGTGTATTTGAAAATCATCTAATATGTGGATTAATCACATATGAATCACAGGGATTGTGCAAAGCAAGTCTAATTAACAACTTACCTTTCACTAAGTGTTACAACTGCCCTCGAAGAGTACACAATGATGCAATACAATCGGGGCGAATCTCTTTTTATTCATAGAGACTTCATTTATTGCCATTCTGTCAAAACCTATGAAATCTCTGAGAGGTGCAGTTTGGAGTGAATTCCCTGTAGAATCAGTTACAGCCTTTATACATGCTGTCAGCAGACACTCAAAAGTGTTTACCTGGAGACTAACCACAAAGTTCACATAAGGCTACTGTGAAGGAGCTACAGGAAAAGTCATCAGAACTCTGGCACTTTTTTTTCTCTGATTGAGTATTTCCCTGTTGGGTTAATTGTAAGCAGAGAAACTGGACTAGGTTCAGGAAAACATGGTCATTACTTCAGTTTGGCTTTGGCAACTAACTTGGAAATACACAATGTTTATCCAGTGAATTCCACCGAGACTCAGGATCACTTCTGAGTTTATGAGCAACATAATGGCAGATTCTGCCACAACACTGTGTTTAAAACTTTGATGCAGCCGTCTGCACTGCAAAGTATTCAGTTATGAATGTGCCCAGCATTTCTAGCAAAGTGTGCATGACACTGCAACCATATGACCTATGTTTGATTAAACTATTTTCTGCTTATTGTCAATGTCAGGCAGTATCCAAGCACAGTCTTAGTCACTGACATGAGACAAATCAAACAGGGGACCCTCTTTTAAAAACACTTTTAAAGCACTGAGCTTTCAACACAGAGCTAATTGTCAGAACACAAGTTGATAAAATAAACGAAAAACTCTGTACTGGTCGATATTCTAAACATAGTGCTCACTGTTTGATACACACCCATACCATTCGGTTCAATATGAATACATGTATTGCTGCACCCCTAATATTTATATATATATATATATATATATATATATATTTTTATTTTTTTTTTTTCTGTGATGATTGATGATGATTATGTCATCTCATGAGATACATTTTTTGCTTTTATATCTCCATGTCTTCTGCTTCAATTTTTTTTTTACTGAAAAAAGAAAAATATATATTCAAAGATGTAAAATAAACTGTATGAATCTCACTTTTTTTCTTTTATAAGCCTGATGTGGTGTATTTCTCTTGTATTATGTATTTACCAGTCATATAATGCCATAAATTTTGCCTGTCTCCTTACAAAAGGGTCTAGGGATTTCTTTTTACTAATGGCTTTTTTGGAGTGTAGTATTATTATAAAGATAATTTTTTTAAAAATAAGATAATTTCTCTGTAAATTACTCAGGTTAAGCTACACCATAGCCCATTGGGAACCAAGTCAGTACGTTTATTAATACCCACCGAATTCCTTCGGTACTACCAAGTACCAATTCATGTAAAATCAAACCGTACCATGTTTTGGTATCTAAATGCATCCCTTTGACTCTGAGGGAGTGGAACTGCTGGCAATTTCTATGCCATACATAAGTGTTGCATTGCGCGCCTGACGTCAGTTGCAGCAGCCTGTCGGTTCAGTCAAAACAGCTGATTGAAAGCACTCGTTTGGCTCCGTTTCTGTAAATCTGATGAAGCATCTAATTAAACACAATATCAAAGCTCTGTTCCCAATGCATCTTCTGCAGCCTACAGAAAAAAGGAAAATGTCAGAGTCAGCATCAGAACAAGCTAATTGGGGGGGCAATAATACAGCGGGGGTTCACAAACTGTCATTCGAGAACTTATGATGTAAATGCTTAACGAGTTTGCCATTAACCAACACGTCTCTCCCTTCCTTCATCACCCTTGCACCCCTCACCTTATTAAACTCCTCATGGCGGCAGAGTTTCCCACACAAGCTGTGGCACAAGCCATAAGAGCTGTTGTCAAGTCTGTGTCTTCTCTCTGAAGAAGCTTGTTTGTTGAATCCAGCAGGGCAAAAACAATGTGCACCAAGTTAAAAGCTGGGCTTGGTCACTACGTGCAGCAGGTACAGCCTCCATCCGTACCTCTGCGCAAAAGGCAAATACTGGATCAGTTTAAACCCTGTTTCCACCAGCGGGTCTGGGTCAGGTCCAGGTCAGGCTACATTTTTTTGTGTCTTCACTGATAAAAACTGGGACAGGTACCCTCATATCCGACCAGACTCATCCTACTTTTTGGTACCCCTCCATAGGGGTACTGATCTAACCGTTCCGGACCAAAGAGGTGCAGCTTAACATATTGCAATCCACTGACTGGCTGAAAAAATCCTGCGTGACTCAGCATAAAAATAAAGCAGAGGTGACTCCTTTGTTTCTGTCTCGTGTGGTCTGATGCATTGGTTAAAAGGCGATGCACTGCGACGATGTTACGTAGCAGCTCTATCTGGTTAATACTCCGCCTCCGGGGTAAGGGTACAGTATAGTGTGGGGACGCAACCTGAAATCAGCATATCTGTACCAAAACCCACTGGACCCAGCCCGACCCGGTCTACCGCCCGATCCAGACCTGTGGGTGGAAATGGGGCTTCAATGTCTGGTAAAATTCCATCTTTTTTTTCTCATTGATTTATTTTATCATTAAGTTTGCTCTTTGTGTACCCAGATGGTTCCAACACCACATGTAATAAAATCAGCTGGATTTTGCTTTAATATATTGAATGAGACATCTGTTATTCCCAAATATACACACACAATCGTACCAAAAATTGGTACCGTTGGGTACTAGTACCGATTTCTAGGTACTGGAAGTTGGTACTGTATCAGTTCAAATGTAAACAGTACCCATCCCTACAGCCCATAAAAACTGCAAAGAGTGGCATGCAGAGAGAAATGTATCAAATTTCATTATTTTAAGAACAGAGATGTTCAAGTAAAAATACTACACGATTGTCAATGGAGCTTTCAATGCATGCATGTGTATGTATACGCACACTCACACAAACATCAAATCACCAGGCTGGAGTGTTTTAGTCCAAATGTTCATTAGGAGCTTTAGCGGCACTTGAGACGATGTGGAGGATGCTGCTCCATGCAACCTCACAGTGATGTATGCAACAATCAGAAGATGTGAGCCAAACATCCAAGATGATTAACATTAAACCTGTAAATATAATCAATGCCCAATCAAGCTATATTGTGGCCAAACCACAGTATCTGAAGAAGCTGATGCTCATCTCTGTCCAAATCGTGTTTGATGGAGAGGTTGTAAGTTATCTTAATTTGAATAAGCATTTAATCAAATGAAATATAAATGCTTGTAGGTAACTATAGCAGCAAATATTTGTCACACTGCATTCAGGTATCTGCATTCTTGCAGGATTTATGCATAGTTTATACTTAAAAAATGACCAAAATAAAATACAAAATAAAGTCATGTTAACTCTGTGTTTTATGTTGATGCTCCATCTGTGACATATTGACCTTTTGGGGCTGCTGTTAGCATAGTTTAGCCTCCTGGCTCAGGGTTTGCTAACACAAAAGTAGGGATGGACAGTATCCATATACTGCACACACACTTGAGTAATATGGACCTCAGCCAAGCAAATTTAACACTTACCCTGTTCTGTCCTTTCTGTCTCTCAGGTCTTTTCCAGCCACTTCGATTCAGGCTTTGTGCTCCCTGTTTGTCCATCTTACACACAATACTCTGCACGCTGTGTTTATGACTCACCAACCTGAGTAATATTGTTAAAAGAGCCCACAGCCTCATTTTTCCACATTTCTCAGTTTACCTGCAGAGTTTAAACAGTGTATAATCACCTTAAACACCACCCAAAGCTAAAAGAAAAAAAAAAATGTAACTGTAATTTTATGCAGAAGAAAGTTCATTTATTCAGCCGTCTAAAACTTTTGCAAGTCTTACTTTTGTTTCTCTTTTTTCTGGCAATGTGATTTTTGAAAGATCACAAGATAATTTATGATTTAATGGATGTGATTGGCTAAATTCTCCAAACATCATGCCAGAGCATGTATGTTATTCACTATGTGAGCACTGTATAAAGTGCAACGTTTGCACTACTGTACAAGGAACAATTTATGACTATTACAGGGTAGGACTACATAGTTATGATCTACCATAAGAATAGAAAAAAATCAGATGTTAGCAAAAGCTACCAGAAAAAAACCGTTATAGGATTGCAAAAGCTGGGGTCTGCTTAGGCTACATGAGTAAATGCTAGCAATTAGCCCCCAGAACTCTGTCCTCCTGCCATCCACCATCCACCTGGACAGGGTAGAGTGAAAGGGCAGAAGCCATCAGCCAGTGATGTTCACGCTATTGCCCTGTCCCAATACTCACATTTCCACCGTGGCAACCCTAGAATGTGCCTTCCCATTGAAGGGTTCGAGTGCGTAGTGTGTCCCATTTCTCCAGAGCAGACGTTTCCACTGCTCTCTTTGCGCCCTCAATCAACAATTCAGCGAAGTCAGCATCCTCTCTGACTTCACTGAAGAATACTTCCCACAATTCATGGCTGTGTGTGATGTTTTAAATGATAAAGGAAGAAAATGGCCATGTTTGGTGATTTAGCTTCTGGCTGTGGCAAAAAAAAAAAGGGAAAAAAGAAGTTTTTTTAAATGTAAAAATTGAAATATTTCATCTTTCACTGTGCTGTATGTGAAATAATTACCAAAGGTTGCCCTGCTACTTGGAAATAAACTTTGAATATTACAATTCAAAGCATTTGAATAAAGAGTGTTATTAGTTTACTGATGAAAGTAGCTACATTTAATTTTTATCTAAACTTTATTTACACGGGTAAGCCCCATTGAGACGCAGCGTCATTTGCAAGGTAGAGCTATTAACCTGACTTTTATAGTATGTTTTTAAGGACATGTGGACATTTGTGGACATTCTGTGCTAACAATAACAGTAACAGAGCAGCCAATTAAATTATTATTGTACATTTAGTATAGAATGTAAAGAAAAAGTTATTTATCCATGTACAGTTGAAATTATACAGCCATACATACATTAGTTCAGTAATTCATTTATTTGTGAATTAAACATGTGGATTTCATAAGATATATTTCACAAGAACAGATGAAATTAACTTTATTCAATTTAGGTCTGAAAATGACGTCTCTTCACCGCACACAGGGATAAGATTGAGTTTGGAAACAATGACATGAAATGAATGAATGACCACATGAATGTGGTGCAAGATGATGGAGGAACCAACACTGTCCAGTTTAGTGCGGGTATTGGAACAGAGCCTTATTCATAACTAACCAATAGCCATGCACCCATTCAGCTCTGTCCAGAATGAAGCCATTTCCAAGAAGTGTGCACGCAAAGTTGTTGCTAGCCATTCACCTGGAAAGGGCGAAGCAAGTGAACCAGCACTGTCTTTGGAACCTCATCAAACCCCTCCCTGCATCTTTTACAAGCCTGTAACATCTACTGAGGGAACATAAAGACAGTAACAATGGGTAAACTGTCAGTATGCAGGTGAGTGAAATCTTCTTTGATGGTGTAAAATGAAGCATACCCTGGATTAATGTAGATGTGTGCTCAGCTTTGTCTGAAAACTCCTAATTCTCGCCGTTCTGCTGTTAGGAGTTATCCCCTGCTGTTATAGGAAACATCTGCACTCTTCAGATTAGAACCCCGTGACAATGATCAAGGTAGACAGATAATAACATCGACCATTCTCATTTGTCTTGATTGATGGTGAGCTGAATATCTTTCAATGTATCTATTGGCAAATTTATGCAATTGTAGTACTGTAGTTAGTAGGGTACTTGATCATTTAACCATGTATTTAATAGCAGTTTAAGTTTGAATCACAGCGTTCTGTATAAAACTGAGTGTATACGAACTCTATTTCTTCACCCTTAATGTAACCTGTTTTGAAAATGATTTTCCAAACGATCAAACTTCAGCATTGAAACAGAATCTTCAATAACAGCCTGATTTCAGTGGTATCACACACCACATCCATGCAAGCAGAGGTGCTTTTTTCATTTGAATAGCTTCTTTCAAAAAAGTGAAAGAAGCGAATACAAACAAAACCATGGCTTTGAATCAGTGATGTACCGTGAGGTTCATGGCTGGTGAGCCACTGACTGCTTCTGGAGTTAGATTTATAATTGTAAGAACTCAATATCTATTCAAATGGCAGCATGCATATTGACCACTGGTAATGTTTCATATCCAATCGGCATTTCTCTCTCTAACTCACACACTAACACAAACACACACAGGGGCATAAAAAAGAAGCAATGAATAGAGCAAATTTGCTTTGCACCCTTCATGTGTTCTAAACCAGCGATTTACAAACTTTTGAGCCACGACCCCCAAAACAACATATGTTGGTGTTGGTGACCATCCACCCCCACTCAACAACTGAGTGATTATTTATCAAATCGAATAAGTTTTATTTATGTACAGTAGCCCTTTACAGTATCCAGTGGACACACAGAGTGCTTTACAGCAGGACAACAGACAAAGAGACAACGAAGCAAAAACATCATCAAATGCAAAGTTAAACAATGGAAAATTAAGAGCAAAGTAATCAAGAGCTGTAAAAACATCAACAAAAAACACAAAATCAGAAGGGGCTAGTCGGGGAAGTGCAGGGTATACATTAAAGAGAATAAAAAATTTGAAGGACAGCTAGTTAGAGGCTAAAAACTTAGGTGTTCAGTTTAGATTTTCAGTAGTAAGACGAATGTAAGGAGGCAGCGAGTTCCATAATCTCGGGCCAGCAGCTGAGAACAAGCCGTTGCCCCACTGTTTCAGCTTCAACACTGGGACTTCGAAAAGAAGTTGGCCAACAGAACAAAAGGCCCTGCTGGGATCCCGGCGGACTAGCAGATAAGCCAGATAAGGGGGGGGGGTGGGGGGGTCATTCGGGGCTTTGAAAACAAACAAAGGTAATTTAAAATCAATTCGGAAGCGGACAAGCATTTTGGACAAGCTGGAGGCGGGCGATGGAAGCCTGGTTCAGGCCAACAAAAAGGGCTTTACAGTTGTCCAGCCTGGCACTGACAAAAGCGTGAACAGCATTCTCCAGGTTGCCACGATTAAGAATAGAGAGGAGACAGAGTTGAAAAAAGCTAGTTCTGACGATGGCGCTGATCTGTTTTTCAAACTTGAGGCCACTGTCCAATAAAACTCCAAGATTTTTCACGCAAGACTTGGGGGAGGGAACAGAAGTGCCACAGTCTGGGAGCGAGCCGAGGCTGGACATCCACGATTTTCCTGGTGCTATTTCCGGGTTGTGGGTGTGGCCAAAAATTATGGGTGAAACATCCACATCTCACTCACTCACACAACAGAGCACAAACACACTCCCGTGCTGAACTCAGACACTGTTTTCAGATTTCTTCCACCGTCTCACACCAGAAATTATTTGGGTACTCTTTCTCTCAACATGTTCTCCAATAATCTGGAGATTCCTGGTTCAAATCCCTTTTCAGCCGAATGAAATTCTTTTTTTTTCTCTACGATCTTGTTGCGAATCTGAAATCACTCCCTCACGAGCTCATATTTATCTATCTGCATGCATGCATGCAATAAAGTCCTCCGAATCTGAATTTTTTAATTTATTTATTTAACCTTTATTTTACCAAGAAAAGTCCCATTGAGATTGAAAACCTCTTTTACTAAGGAGTCCTGGCCGCGAGGCAGCAACCATAAGAATAAGCAGAATCTGAACATCTATCTATCTATCTATCTATCTATCTATCTATCTATCTATCTATCTATCTATCTATCTATCTATCTATCTATCTCTCTCTCTCAACAAGATCGTGGAGAAAAATCATATATTGTTCGGCAGAAAAGGTTATTGAACCCACAATCTTTGAGTTGAAAAGCAATCTCGCTACTACCTACACTACATGAGTGCTTTTAAAAGTGGTGCAAATAATAATATCATCCGTTCCTCCCACCGGGCGGGGGGGGGGGGGGATTACTTCTTCTCATCTTCTTCTTCTGTTGCTGTTTTTACTGGCGGCTGACTAATAATTCATGAGTTGCATTACCGCCGCTTACTGGTAGGGAGTGTGAACCGTCACCCATTTAATGATGTCGCTCTCTGACCCTGACATCTGATTGGCTAACCCCTTGGCCAATAGGTGGCATGCAGTGAGATGACGTCAGACATAGCTCTACATAGGAGGTACAGAAACTGTATCACCTCAGCTCGGAAAACCCCTAGTGGAAAAGCTGAATAACTGGGAGGTGAGGTGAGTTGAGCAGAAAAGGGATGGTGGAAAAGGGGCATTACACTTTCCATGTTGGTGGATTGCATCAATACTTTCAGACACTTGTGTGAGTGCAAGTCTTTGCAGGAATTAATTCTTGCCTCTTGCTTGCACTGAAGTTTGTAGTCTGACTTCCATTACAATGAAGAATTCAGATTAATGGGTATTGTTAGTTTGTCTTTCAAGGTCCACAAACCACAGCCCAGATTTTTACAACTAATAAAGAGAAACAACAAAAAATACAGCTTGTCAGCTAAAAGACAGCATAATTTTGCCTTCAATTTTTGCTACATTATTAATATGAGCGGCATTGCAAAATGTAAGCTCAAACATTTTGAGGCCAAGTTTTAACAAGGGATGTTTGCCTATCACTCTTTTCTTTTAGTTTAATTACTTTTTCTTCCAATAATTGCATGAAATTTACTAAGATAAAGATGAGGCACAGATGCTTTGGCTTTAATTATCGCATGCTATGACTGTCATAGTTTTTATTCATAAACAAGAATAAAAAGCTGTAAAAAATGCTTCAGCGGGAGGGATATATTATTGATTGAGGAGAGAGATTAGAAATTAATGACCCATGTGGTCCAGACTGAATAATCAATTTCAATTAAAATCAATTTCACAGTGCAGCTGCTCTGTAATAGTTCCTAAGATCAGCTGTGGCAATGTTCATTTTTCAGACTGTTTGGGGAAAAAGTACAGAGGAAATACCGGGGCTGTGCGTGTGGGGGGGTGGCCTGAGCTCAAATGGCCAGCCTACAGTAGAATTGCATCAGAATCCAACTTTACTTTCTGTTTGTCTAGAACAAATATAAATGCTGCATTTTGCTCCTCTTCTGCAGGCAAAGAGAAAAAAGAAAAAAAAAAAATTGGAGAGCTGGGTGAGAGAACTCTGTGTGCCTACTTGGCCTTGAAATCATTGCAAAAACATCCGTCATCCAGGTCCTTTTGGAGATGACAATGATGAGCTGCTTGAATATGTGTGCATCTGTGCATGTACATTCATGCTACACAGAGGTTACCGTCTCCCCTGAGGTGTGCAAGTGATATTTTGAAACCAAATTGCATGGATCGGATGATTGCTCCACGTGAACGGAATAGTGGCATCTCAATAGGCATGCCCTTATCAGGAAAATAATAAGGCTAGTTTCATGACCAAAATTAGGCAAAAAGCCGTCAGATGAGAGAAAAAAGGTCCAAACCAATTGAACCAAAGAAGATGCTTATTAGAGAAGTTCAATTTGCATATATTGCATGTCACACATATTGGCAAAAATGTCAAAAACTAAATCAAAAAAGGCCTTCTAGTGTATCTGCTGAAATTGCTCCATGATCAGAGTGGATTTATTTGACAGAGCTGTGATGTTATGACTATCTGACGGAAATAAATCATCGCTCAGACATGTATTAGACAAAGCAGTGGTTTCTTTCCCAGACTTGTAAGAAGGTCAGATCTCTGTAAATGTACACCAGTTTCTATTTTTATCAAACCAGCTCAGATATGTGGAATTCTTTAAAAAAAAAAAAAGAGAGAGAGAGAGAAAAAAAATCTGTTTTGGTCTGTAATACACATTATGGCACCAGCAAGTTTTTTGTGCTGTCTACCTACTACTTGTCTAATCAAGTTCTATGTACTTGTTTTTTTTTATAGGTGCATACAATTCCTGGCACACCTGTTCCTGGTACATGGGCTTACTGTATTTACATATTTCCCATCATGTTTGGCGGCACCCTCTGTTCTGTTCTGCACCATGAGTTGTAATCCCATGATGCCCTCCCTGTCTAACAGTTACATTACGTTCAGAACTAAGTTGTACTGGTCTTACCCATGTTAAAATCATGTGTACATTCCAGCATGTCTGAAGTGGAAGTTGATTGAGTTGTGCTCTTGCTTTATGAACTTGAGCAATGAGCATTATTCAATGTTAAAGATGGAACTTCTGGCATTTTGCAGGGAGACGGGTTTTCAGGACCCGTTCTTTTAAAATAGCCATTCAAAAAACTGGCTCATTGTTATTCTTTATTTTAGAATTTAATCAACAGTAACATTTTTTTATCGTGTAAATAATCTGGTAGCAGTTTATTAGGCAAGATTTGGATCAGAATAAGTCAGTATGCACATGGTGGTAAATATTTATGATATGTTTGTTGTCATTTTCCTTTGGCTTGTATTTTCATTGTAACTGTTTCTGTAACGTGGCTCCATGTCCCTGTGCTTTGACAGTGAGATCACTATTTTGGATTTTTACTCACAAAAAAACAACAACAAAAAAAACAAACTGTGGCACAACAAAAACCGAGCCGGCTGCAATTAAATTGCATGTAAAGCAACTTTACTCCTAAAATTTTCCACACAAAACATTTTCGTGATTCAAAAAAACTTGCAATAATTATAAATAAATATATAAATATAAAAAGAATAAACTTGAGCTACATCAATTGGAATTTTAGTAAACATTTGGGAACTCACAGCATATCTGAGTTTTCCTTCTTTCTGTTCATGCATTCACATGACTGAATCATGTTGGACACCTGTCAAATGAACAGCTTACAACTGAGATTCGATTCTCATTGTTCACTTAAAATGTTCTTCACACCCCAATTGCAATCCATGGATGGCAGGCTTTTTAGTGTCCTTGCAAAGAAAGGTGGCTATATTGGTCACTGATATTTTTTTGTTTTGTTTTTGAATGTCAGAAATGTATATTTATGAATGTTGAGCTGTTATATTGGTTTCCCTGGTGAAAATAAATCATTGAAATGGGTATATATTTGTTTCTTGTTAAGTTGCCTAATACACCTGATATAGGGTGTTGATGTCATTAGACCACACCCCTTCTCCCTACAGAGATGCACATCACCTGATATGCTTAATTGGTAGTAGGGTTTTGGCCTATACAGCTTGGAGTAAGACAACATGCATAAAGAGGATGATGTGGTCAAAATACTCATTTGCCTAATAATTCTGCACTCCCTATATTAGGTGGTTACAGCAAATGTGCAAAATTCTCAGTAATTTCCACAACTAAGTTTGTTTAATTGCTTTTCTCAAGGTAATCTGTTTTCTCAGTATGTTCAAGTAAACTTAACTTGTTAGGATTTACAGTGTAGTTTTATAGGATTTACCGTAGAGTAAAGAAGCAAAACTGCATCATACTGAATGTGTTCAGGTACCTGTGTGCCTTCTACCATTGTAATACTTCAACGGTTTCAATACTTAGTTAAATTAGTAAATGGGTCGAACTCCATCATCCTGCTTTGCTCAGTAAATAATCCACTCATCTTCTTTTGCAGCTTGCTGCAGCCGGGAGACTGGATGGCAAAGGTTTGATCTCAGGCCTCAGTTAAAGTTTTCTGAACATCATTTAAGTGCTTAACTTTTAAAGTGCACTAGGAAAAGATTTCTGATGGATAAGCTCTGTCTCAGATGGCTCCAAATCGCCTGGCAGATCCCTGTCAGCTTTTTTTCTGAGATGCGAGCTGGAGGGCCCGTAATGTCAAGTGCCTCTGACACCTATGACAAATGATGTTTTCAGCCCACGTTTGAGACTATTAGAACACTGCAGATGGATGCATGGCGGAGCTGTATATGCACATAGGGAACTAAATTGAGCTGTTATCATTGTCATTATCATCATTAAGTTTACATACACTGTTTTGGAAAAGCAAATGTGGCAGTTAGTGAGCCTGATCATTTTAGCAGGCACCAGCACCTCTCAGAACTTACAAGCATTAATTAAGAATCCATTATGAACCCAGATCCATCAGAAATGTGGACATTATACAGAGTGACACCTCATTATTTGGGCCTATGATGGGTTTTATATGCAAGAGTTGTAACTATTTCTTGTGGGTTTGTGTGAAAAGAACAACAAAGCCATCTGTTAGTCCTGTTTCAAGATGCAGAGTGAATATTGATAAGGGCGCCAGCTTTCTCGCTAATGTGCCAGCTCACTTATTCATCAGATAAGCCTGAGCAGCAGGGTATCGTGTAACTTATGTCTTACCTATCAATCTGAAACAAATAGGTACAGCATTTGTTTTCCCACCAGGGATTCTGCAGATACTGACATGACAAACCCACAAATTACAGAAGCATTAACTGCTTTCAAGACCTTAAATCTCCTTAAATCTGGCCTTGCAAATAACATACACAGAAAGTGCGGTTTTTGTTTGTTTTGCCTTTATTTTCAAGACTTGCACACATTTTATGCATTCAAGTGCCAGTCAATGTGAAATGCAAGTCAAGATATGAACTGAGAAGAAAGCAATTCTCTCTCTCATTTATAACAGGGTAAATTATTAGCTCCACTCTAGCTTTCAATCTGTACGAGATGAAGTCTGGGTATTAGAAAAGCAAAGTTATTTGAATGTGTTAGACTGAAGTCGCCAGGAAATTTAGTTTTCTTTTTGTTTTGTTTTTTAAATCAGGTTTCCTTAATATGAAATCTTTATTTCAAAAGACTGGTTATAAAGGAGGATAATGCTGTATGCTGCTAGCTATATAATTGAGATTTTGTTGTTAAAGGAGTTAATCTAGAGTTATTATAAATACTTAACCATTAATCGGTTCAGCATCAGACTGAGTTGTGGATAAAAGGTCACTTGACAAGCACACACGTCTGAGACATCCCTAACACTTCCTTCTCAGGTTGTGCCACTCTTTCCAATCCTTATCTACAGCCTTCATACTAAAATCAAACAGAGAGCAGAAAATGACAGAAAAACAAGATTCTCCTGAAATCCCTCTAAGCCCTTATCGAATAAATGCTCACTGGCAATGAACCCAGCACGATGGAGGAGATGTAAACAAAGAATTTACACAAGCAAAGCAGAGAGAAACAGTGGGGGAAAAAAGTCCTCTGCAGATGTTCACGGCTGCACACAAAATTACGCTGTGGAGATGAAAATGAATGTTACCGTTGGCTCTGGCAGAAGACTGACGTTATTTTCATAATGGGTGATCGGTTCCAGTCATTAGCATTATACTTTGGCTCTGTAGCAAGTAATTACCAATCTTATTAATTAAGATGAACGGATGAATATTGTAACCTAATACTGCTCACAGCTGACGCAAATTCCAGCTTCGCTTGCTGTTGGAGATCTGTCCATCATCACAATATCCTCCCAAAGGTCTGTTAAATAATCATTTTAAAGTGCTCTGAGAAACAGTTTTCTTTGTAGAATCTTCATAAGTAATGAGAGTAAAAGACAGCAAGCATAAGCGTAATCTTTGCAAACCTGACTGGATAAACATTTGAGACAGTAACTGCGCGGTTTGAAAAAAAGAGAAAATAACACAGACATCTGTATCAACTAAAGCTCCTTACTAATGTCATAGATCAACTTGACCTGAAGACATGTTGAATTTCCCTTGTGTGGCAAAGTATGCAACAGAGGGTCTGGACAGGATTTGATCCCCAGACTTCGTGAGAGTCACGCATGCTGACCATTCAGCCAAAGGGATGTCCTTTGGCCACAGGAACATCCCTTGATGTGGTAGCTGACGGTCCTGTCACTATGCCTCTGCGTGATTATGTGTCCTGGCTACTTGGCCACAGAGATATCCCTTTGGGGATATCATTTTTATTCTCCGTGGTGCTCCAAATGACCATTTACAAATAAATCACCATCTAAGTTGAATAAGAATATCTTGATCTGTTCTTAGAAATTCTAATGTTCATGATATAAAATACAATGAACATAATGCAGTTGCAAAAAAAAGATAAACCGAATACTTGACCAGTTTGAGACATTATACATGTATTTACTTTTCTATTAATCACCTCCTCCATTACACTGTAGAAGTGCTCTGATACTAATCCTGCATTTTTCTTTTTTATGTCACAGTTGGAAATTTTCTTTCTGGTCCAGTTTTGAAATTCATATTATTGACCTGTTACTTTTTAAGAAATAAATCCTGAAATCTTCACCATTTTGTCCTGTATATACAGCACAGAAGGGATGCCCAAGTCCGGTTCTCGAGAGCCATTTCCCTGCAGCTTTTAGAATATACCCTCTCCAACACACCTGAATCAAATGGTTGATTCTATCATGCACATGTCATTCACCTCTGCAGGTGAATGCAGAGGTGCATTCGTGCACCTCTGCACGAATGCAGAGGTGCTCACTCATATGTACATAAACTGTTTTTGTTGTTGGTTTTTTTTTTCTTCTTTTTTTATATATATATGTATATATATATAAAAAAAACCATCAAACTCCTTCAACTTTATTAATGAAAACTTACTTTTTTGTTCTAAATGTCAAGGGGCGGAGGGATTGAGATAATCTCGGCTGACATCTGACAATCCACACCCCGAAAAGGTCACCAGCTGAGAGTACCCCCAAAAGAGAAACTGAGGAACTATATTTGGTGTTTTTAAGTATTCTTCTATATTCTCTCTTACATATATTAAGATGCACATGGTCATCTGAGCAATAGAAGTATTCAGTATGAAGAAACAGCATGCACTTGATTTCTGTGAGATGTTTTGCAGCACAGCACAATAATCATCCTCTTTAGCAAGAAATGGTTGATATCTGTCCTTTACTGTAATTTTATTTTTTTTCTGTTTGTTTGTTTTGTCTCTGGACTTGTTCCGAGTAATCACTTTTGTGTCTACGCCACTGTTTAAAAGTTTTAGAATGCCCCTGTTGTTCCAGGTCTTTAGAGGTCCAGTGTGTAACTAATTTGGCTTTTATATCAAATATTGATTATCTTACTGAAGTCTATTCACAATCGTATTCAAATGAAAGTGGTTTGCAGCTCAGTTGTTTAGTTGGCAGTGCCATCTTCAAATGCAGTAGCTGAGAAGGGACAAACATGTTAGCCTTATGCGTTTTAGCTGTGAAACCTTGCATGCCGTTGCCGGGGGAAAGAGGAAGAACAAGTAAAGGTGACTGTGGATCATTGATCTTTCCATTTTCTGTTGAAATGGAGGAACATCCACAGTCTTTGCCCTGCAAGAGGGAGGAAGTAATAACTGAGAAAAATGAAAGCATACATTGGTGTAGCCAGCATTTAGCCAGTTATCCCCTTGGCTGATTGGTAAAGGCGAATGACTCTCACCCAGGACTCTGGGCATCGAATTCTGCCCTCTTTTGTCCCACCATATAGGAGCGCTCAGATATGGTAGCCTTACTTTTCAATGCTTGATCAACTTATGCTGTTGCACAACAGATTGAAGTTGTTGACTCATTTCCTGCTGCCTGAGAAAGGCCTTCTGTATAACTCTAAAATGTTCATCATCTTTCAGAGCAGGGAGACCTTATCCTTTTTATTCAACTCATGCCACAAAACCAGCATATACCTGCACTCAAACTAAGTGCAAAATCTAGTTTAAATTTAATTACATGTGCTTGTGTCGTGTCTACTTTGACTAATCCATTAAAAAAACAACACTTTAAGCTACACGTATTAGGCCACTACCAGTTTAATAATCAAACAATACATCAGTTTAAATTAAGTATATTCTCCTCTCAACCTCAACTGTGATTTAAAATTTCACCAAATTAATGTGGACAAAAAAGAATCACTTGAATCAAACATTTTATGTTTGTCATGGAAAACAAAGATGACTCAGTAAAAGGAGAAAATGCTGCGTATGAGCATCGCGTCTGCATTTCACATCAAAATGTGGAGAATTGTAATTGCTGTTGGAATTACTGACCCAGTTGAAGCCTGATTAAATTTAATTGCTCCCCAGCGTGTTATGACCAAGCATGACAGATTGCATGCCCATGTACTCTACATTCACATCTACACCCACGTAGATAAGTGCAAATGAATATCTCTGTGGGTTCTGCCAAGAGGGATTGTAGAGGATGGATAATGTGAGAGCCATCCATCATGTTTTGATCACTACGCTCTTGAGCTCGGTAGGGACCAATGATAAACTGCTGGAAGTTCACATTACACTCCTTGAGCAAATACTTTTTTTTTTCCCTGACAGAGATTTAATGTTATGTTTACAGCAATCACCTAACAATATAGTGCATGTTAACATCGGTCGTTTTTATTTATCTGTGCTTGTTACACAATATCCTGTTCCTTCTGGGTGACTTCAAACATTCAGGGCACATTCAAGAAGATTCATTCATACTGTATACATTAAATTGCCTGTTTTCTTGTGTGTGTAACACAAGTGCATTATGCACAAATTTTGTGAATATAAGCAAGGCTGAAGCTGATTATTTGATTACACTGGGGTAATGTGAAAATGATCAAATATTCAAGAACTCCTTCACTCTGAATTCATGTGAACATTCTCACCACAGACTTGTATCTCTCGCAATAACAAAGGTAATTTTAGAAAAGACAGAAGGACGGAAAAAGAGCACCCTTCTGATGTTACATTCACGCAGAACAAAAAGCAACATACTTTATCTAGCTTCCAAAGAATTAGGAAAAACAAAGAGAATGCCATTAGAAGTAAAAACTCCCTCAAGGAGGGAACAAAAGCAGCCAACGATTTATTTTCTGGATTTAAAAAGATAATGCAGAGAAATACAAAACCAAATTACAGCAACACGAAAATGGCTCCAAGCTGCTCAGAGGTTTGGGTTGAATTCTTCCTTCATTTTCTGACAGTAATGACCAAGTAGTGACATTCAATCTGAATCTGATTCTCCACTCCAGGCAGATTAGAGTAATATGACTTTGAATTTGAACAGCCAGTCAGTTCCATGTCTTAATGATAAGACAGGGTAGCATTTTAACACGACAAAGACATAAAAACCAATTATACAAAGTAAATAAGTATCTGGTTTGGTGTGTTTGTTATCAGCAGATTGTAAAGTAATGAGGCTTTCAATCTTAGTAGATTAATTATAATCACAAGTGAGAAAGAGAGGTTGAGGTAGAAAGGGAAATATGACACATGGGTCAACAAGAAACGCTTCAAATTGTCAAGTAGCTGAGAATTACCCACATGCATGAATATAATGATTTAGTTATTTATTTTTGGCACTGTCTTCTAAATTGACAAATTCAATTCACTGTCAAAATATTTTGTGCATACTCAGTTTACTTTTTGAGGCGGTCTGATGTTTTGATTAATGTCAGGCAGACTGAAAGCTGGTTATAACAAATGTAAATTGCATCGGCCTTCACATAAGTGATCCTCGCTGAGAATGAACTTATTTTCTTCTATCTAGCCTCCCTGCTCTCTGTTACATGAATGCTGACTCCTGTGCTGAAATCACACAATGGAAAGAAAGCAATAAATGATACTGCATGTCCAAATTCTGTTCATCAGCAATGGTTTCAATGTTAAAAGTGTTACATTCATGATCCATTTGAAAAAGTTATTGATCCTTAAACCAGAAAGCTTCACAAACAACGCTTGAGTTTTATCTTTCTTTTTTATCTATCTCAAAGTTATAAGCAGTTTTCATGATGGACTAAACTACAATAGTTTTTATTTCAGTTGCAAATGTATTTTCAGCTCTTGTTTCCCCTCACAGTGGAGGCACACAAAATAATGATGAACACTTTCAGCCATATTCAGGGACCAACATGGCCATCTTTCTTTTCAACAATGGCTGGGAGCTTATTCCATCTTTTTGGGTTGTTTCTGTGCAGATTCCCACCATGTTGATTTATTAGCAACCAACAGAATATCATAGCAAAACAATGTCTTTTGAGTAAGTGTGATCTTTCCTTTGACCAGGTCATTCTGATTCCAAACACATGTTGCCACTTAAACCTATAAATAGGGTTCTGCAAATCTAAGCAGGTAATTAGATGGTAAAGTAATGGGGGGGGGGGGGGGGGACAAAACAGCCAATAGCTGCATGGAAGCATAGGGTTTGTGCATTGTGCCTTTCACCTAATGAGGACATTGCCAGTTGTTTAAATAAGCACCTAATAATGAGATCTTTTCTTTTAATATCTGCTGGTGAGAACAGGCTGCCACCAGAGAGTAGGCACTCACTGGTCTGTATGTGGTACAGAAATGTAACATTTAACACCTATTAAAACAACAGTGTGTGTATCCATGAAGGCTTTGTTGGCCATGTAAGGCTGTAAAGTGCAGCAGAATACTGTCATGTATAAAAGTCACAGCTATATTGAATACTGGGTTGAGAGGTGGAGCTAGACCCACTAATGGGTCCACCAATGGGTCCTTTTGGGGTGCAGAATGTGATGCTTGATGTGGTATTGCTATAAGTCGTCATTTCAAAAGCAGTGATTGGTTGATCCTAAAAGCTAGAAAAAAAAAAAAAAAGTATTTTTTGTGATAATGGGCACATAACGGACCCTCAAATCAATAAACTTAATCATGGAATCTAATCTTATGAAGACTATAATTGTAAATAAAATTTCCTATGAAAGAAAATATCTGTTACAGCAAATGAATAGTAATCTACACTTTAAAGGGGTACTATGTAACTTTTGGTCACTTGGGGCACGAAACCTGTAACTTTCCACAGCCCACACAACTGTAGTAAAATGAAAAAGTCTCTTTTCATGTTTTGGAATCATGTTTGCAGACCACCGTGATCAACTGATAGCAAAGTCATCAAGCCATAAAGCCAAGCGCCCCCAGATCACATGATCCAATGAGAGATGGATCCGCTCCCGCAAAGTTACAATGTCTGGTTTTTGAGGAGGGCAGCCCCATCAGAGTACTGACATATGTAAAGTGCTGTATATTGACCAAAGAAATCATCTATTATTACTTACATAAGGCTAATGCTTAGGTCAAAATCACACCGTATCCCTTTAAAATTATCCTACAAAATGTGCAAAAACCTAGGCCGAATGCACAGTATTCACATAGTGAAGGTTATGTTTGCTTATATCAACTGCCATGCTGGTCATTTTTGCACTTTAAATGTTCAATATTTCAACTCAGTTTGAAGCCAAACAAGGCTACAATGGCTCAGCTTTCATCAATGTTTGTGATTGCTCGCCGGCCTAGGAGCGTTGGTTGTTCAAACTGACCACAAACAAGTAAACAGCAATTGAGAAGAAAAGAACAAGGAAACATAACTGGACACAGAAATGATGTTTGCTTCTTTCTCAACAGCTCAATGAGCATAAAAGCGTTGTGCTGACTTTCATTGTGGGTGGTGTTGAATTGTGGCGTAGGTTTGGAGAAGTAAGTGCTTCTCCATGAACCTTCAAACAGCCGCGAAACAAAAGGTATATTCAAGGAGAACCCTCCCCCCCGCTTCTGCTTAGGGAATTCCTGAGCTGCTTAAAAGTCCTCTTCCCTGCTCTTAACAGCTCTCGCTTTAGGAGCTCTCTTAAGAGCTACAGTTGGATTCTTTAAGGATAGCTTTTATCTTTACCAGGATCTATTCTTCAGTTTGGCTAGATCCATGTTTGGAGCTGCTGGGGCTGCTGGCAATCTTGACCCGATCGGTCTCCTTCCTCAAAAAAGTCAGAAATATCTTCCTTTCTCTTTATTCTTTTATTTTCCTACACAAAACGAGACTGGTTCTGGAATATATACCAGTTGGACACCATGCCACAAGAGCAGAAATGTTGTGGCACACAGTTTTGGCAGACCGCACAAGAAAATGTTCCAGACAGAGTTGTAGGGAGAATATGGCTGTGCTGACTTTTTCGCAACATTTCCTGATGTCTCAAAAGTGTCCGGGACGTGATCAGTCCGCAAGGAAGCGGCATGTTTGAAAAGACGAGTCCGTTTAAAGAGCGTATGAACTTTACCGCTCATGTTCCGCAATGCAAGTCTGAAAGCGGCTATAGAGTCTGGTGTACTCTGAGCATCATAGTTATTTTTAGCTCCCATGTCAAAATCTTGATCAAGGGATGTAGTCCCTTAATACAGTCCTACTGAAAACTACATGTAACCTGGTTTTCAACAGTATCTGTGACCCTGATGAAGGCTGAATAGCCGAAACGCGTTGGTGCGGGTGCAAAATAAATTTACTTGCCAATCCAGAGTGCCTCAACTCACCCTTCTTTCTTTGAATGCCTCCCGGCCGCGAGTTTGATGAGCACCTGCTGGCTTATTTCCTTTTGAGCCTTGTTTCTTAAGATTTGATCCAGCGAGCACTACACCTCCTCTCTTTCAGTATCTGTGTCCCAATTGGAAGCCTGCGCTCTTTGAAGTGCGAATTTGTTGGCTGCATACGTCACAGCAGTGTGTCAACTGCTGTCCCACTTCAGAAGCCTACGAAGTGGCCTCCAAATCCATCCTTCAAACCCACCCTTTGTCTGGCCTGAAACAAAGTCTGCTGGTAGTATATCCTCCGTGGCCTTGTCTGTCCCAGAATTCATTGCATACAAGAAAGCAGGAAATAAGCAGCAGAGCTCTGAGTGTAACATTTGTATATATTTGTGAATTTCAAGTGTTAAAGGGACTAAAGGCAGAAATTATGAAAGAATAAACATGCATGTCCAGTTTTTTAATGCTAATGGGTGATGAAGCGTTGAAAAACAAAAAGAACGATCCCACCCACGTCTCTCTCCATTGCCTTGACCATAAGTGACATTAATTGATGCTGCATACGCGTCCCTGACAGTTTTGATACAGGAAGGAGACTTTGCGGTGAATTCAAGCACTGCAAAGATTGTTCTGGATTCTTCTGCCGTCAGCAAATGATCCAGATCAACTGAAAGACTGCTGAAAAGTGTAACTATGAAGAAAAAGACTTTAGTAAACAACGTTATAGCATCAGTTTGTGCACGTTGGCTTGGCTCATGGCTGCAGTTATCTGCAGTGCCAGTAACGGCACTCGCAAGTCTCATTTCTTAATCTTGCCTCTAGTCCACTTAAATTAAGTTCGTTTTACCAGCTAGAAACAACGTATAGGTTCTGATGAAAATTTATTCAAAATTGAAATATGTGTTAAAGAGAGATTTTGCCTCAGAAAATGAATTTGTTTGACTTTAACAATAAAGAGAACCAACTCAGTCGGTGTTAACGACTGGTTAATGGGGTATTAATGTTCAGGTAATGGGAAATAAAATAAATAAAATACCCAGCCACATTTAGTTTTTATGTCATATCTGAAGCACATTTGATAGCTATAGTTGCTAGGCAGTTGCTAGGCAATAGGACTGGAGCACTATGGGAAATTCTGAAAGCTAGGCTGTCCCATTTCATAAGGTTCAGCTGCTTCCTAGTGTGAAATCTACATAGTCCGCACACTTGGTAGTGTGCAGTCTGTGAAATGGGTAATAGTATTCTCTCATAACTATTGCATGTACTGTAACTAGATTAGGACTGCTACATAGCGTCATGCTAACATTAGGATATTGTTGCTACATTACATTAGTAGTTCAACAATTCAACAGGAACAAAATCTCTTCTGTGGCCAAATAGTAATATTTTAAAAAGTTAATTAGTAACTACTTTCAAATTTACTTTGAAGGAGTGGAGTGAAACTGGTGTCCAGAATTATTTTCATTTTGTCTGCTTCAACTTGACTTATACTGCATGCCAGATCATGTTAATGATGCTAGTCCACAGTTTTCCTTCCACAAAATATCTGAAATGAGAAGCTCTCTAAATAACAATTTATTTAACTGACCTTGTATCTGGTTCTGACGACATGTCAACAGTCAAAATAGGTATTCGGAGGGCAGAACTAGAAGTGGACATTATAAATAACCATTATCGCAACCTATCAGGAGCACCAATCCTGGACCATCATCACCAATTTAAAATTCTACTAATACAGTTGGTTAATGCAGACCTAGATATCATTGGCAAGCTCCCTGGATAGAATAAAAATACCTGACATGATTCAAATGTAGTGAAGCAGAAGGTACATTTTTATTACAAAATTCTGGTAGGAGGTGATTGATAAATCTCAGAATATTGCTTTATATGTCAAAATTATTTTGGAGCTCAACATGATTCTGTTACATTTCACGAGATCTTAACCCGAGAGCAAGTAATTATTTATTATTTTAGTCATATTACAGGAAAATAGCTCTGAACTGGAAAAATGTTGTGCTGCTTACAATAGGACACATAAAAAAGAAGAGACAAAGAGATGAAGATGAAGGGAGGAGATGAATGAAGAGATTTCAGAGCCACTGTGGGACTTTATTATTAAAAAAAAAAAATAAATAAGGGAAAAATAGCAGAACTTCTGCAGTTGAAAAAAATTTACGATGTTTATTTACCAAAGTAGGTCGTGTATTTTATTTGAAATATATACATTTTTGTATCTAAAAGCATCCATGAGAATGAAATGTTCAGCTTGCCAGTTGCAATGTTCCCATTGAAAACTTCAAAAAATGGATTTTTACCAACAATGTCAACATAGCTAAATTAACTTGTAGTTTTAGTCTGTCTACCTGAATTCTTTCAGTGGTATCACAGATGTTCCCTTTCATCTTTACGTATCTAAAGTGTTCTCAAGCAAGGCAGCAAATTTTTATACCGTCGGCTTATTGGCTTTCCTGTAATGACCTTAACCACTTGCTGCAATGTGAAAGGAAGATGAACTCTTCCATCCTTTCATCTCATGCCATAACTGTATCCATCCTGAGTCCTGTTAGAAAACTATATTCTTGCTTAAGTTTAAATCAGCAAAATAAAAGAAGAAGTGTTTTGGTGTCTAAAGGAAAGAAAACAGTAGAAAACAGGGTTGTTTTTATTTATTCTGGCTGTATATCCAAAACTACTTTACATTAACTGCTTAACATCTTTGGCTACAAAGCATTTAAAAAAAACAAACAAACAAACAAAAAAAAAAAGACATTAGATGACATTAACAAACCACAGAAAACTGCAAAACTATTCAGATCAGAGTATTTAAGCTGTCCCTGTCAATTAATGAGGACCATTTCTGATGAAAGACCCATTTAATTGCTCACTGATTCACAGTAAAAGATACAGTTTGGAAGTTTTGAGTTACATTTACAGCATATACAACCCAGTTTCACAGCATACTATGAAATAATCACTTTACACTTAATTTGTTGATTCATGTCAATAGATTTTATTTTAGACTTTTTTTTATGCTACTGAACACAAAATAATGCCTAAATCACAGTATCTCAGTATTTAGTGAAATTGTCATAAACAGTCCATTGCATCACATTTACTATGTAACAAAGGGCTAATTTGGAAGCTGGTAGGGAGTTGGCAGGTGAAACTTTAGATGTATATTTAAATCTGAACTGTGAGGTTAGACTCCCTCTGTAGTCACTGATGTCTTGAAATTATTTCAAAATTCATTTTAGGACCTTACCACTATTTCCATTTACTTTCAGTCACTGTTTTTTACGAGTGGTGGGTAGATCGGTATAGGTAATTTGACCTTAACATTGTAATCAATATTGTGTGATAGCTGTGCATTAGATCAATACTCCACAGAAAGTCTTGAAAAATATCTGAATTTTCATAAATATAGAGGACAAAGTGGTTTTTGATGGATCCAATCAACTGCTGTGACAAGGTCTCCATATTCCCTAAATCAGTTTCTCTCGACAACATAATACAAAATTCTGACTTTAAAATGACACCAGTCATGAGTTTGTTTCCATATACCTTTATATAAAATTCTAAAGGAAAGGCTTTCAAAATATCACAAACTTTATAAAGAAGGAGGATATGTGTGTTTGGGTGGATTTGGTTCACCATGGTAACAAAGCATCTAGATTCCAAAACTCAGCTAATCTTGTTGAGATAATGCCAAATTCCGATTTTTATTGTATGAACGATTATTTTGTTGTACATGCACTAATGAAGTAAAAAAAATAGTGCATAAGTTCCACAAAATAATCTCTTTACGTAAATCTGTTAGTTTCATAGCCCTATTAAAAAGCATTGGTGTCAATATTGGTATTGACAATACCAGCCCTTTCCTTACTTGTTATCAGATTGATACCAAATCTTGTAGTATTGTACCTTTGGTTTTTCCACTTTTTTAGTTTTTTACAAACCACCTGTAGACGGTACAATTGTCAATTGATTGTTAGGGACCTTCATGCTTTTCTGCAAGATAAGTGTGTTGTATCAGCCTGACATAAATGACACCGATCCAAAAGCCAATCAACCTCTGCACAGTGACTCATTAACTTGAGTCAGTTGTGTAAGAGCAGGGAGACAGTTGCGGATTGCTGCCCTTGTAGGACCAAAATGAGTAGCACCACTTTAGACAGCTCACACAAGCATGATGCAACACATTGACCTGACTCACCAGTTGTTTCTCAATGCACAAGATACCAGTTTACTATTTGTGTTTGACACAGAAAGCTCCTCTGCAGCGGGGGGAGTTTGACATGACAGTAACATGGCAACCAATATTAAACGGCAACAGGGAAATTTAATTTAATTCTGCAAATGAAAAGTTCACAAAAATTGAAGGGAGTAAGGGAGAAAGAAACCTGAGAGGAGACCTATGTTTGAGACCGATCTTGACAATATTGGTCACTTTTCCACTTAAAGGTGCCATGACATCAAATTTCACTTTTCTGGGGTTTTGGGGGTATAATATGATCTGTTGTGCACTGATGAGGCCATGTAAATGTCCAGAGTGAGAATCAAAGTTCCTGTTTATGGTCTGTCAGCTTTGTCTCTCTGCTCAGAAACAGTTGAATCAGACAGCAGGCTATCATTCTACGTAGTTCTATCATTCTACGTAATTTAATTGCTCCAATAAGAGCACACTATCAGGTAGACGGCGCCCCCCCCCCCCTCTCTCTCCTAACGGTTTATGCACCGTCCGCTCCCCTCCTCCCCTCCCTGTCTGATTCAGCTTCGTGTATGGAGCTAGTAGTAACTTCTCTGCAGTCAGGTCTGGGTTTTCAAACAAATGGATTTAAAAGCAAACTTCTGCAGCAACACTGAGGGAGGGGGCCACAACCTTGTCATTACCTGTAAGTTTATTTATTTTCTAAATGCTGTCTTGTCTGATAAACGTAGCTCACACTGTCTGAACTGCCCATGTTGCTAGCAGTTAGCCTTTAGCAAACTCCGACCGCAGCTTGACCTAGATTCTCCAAATAAGGTCATAGCGAAATAAGGTGTAGCCAATCAAAATGAAGTCAACGTGGTCTCCGAGTAAAGCTCCATATCATCACCGCACCCAACTGTATTACTGAGGAAGTGAGGTCTGGCGTTTCAAAACAATACTCCGCTGTAAAAAATGCTGTTTTTTTCTTTGGAGTATTTACATATAAAGTAATGCCAACAACATAAACTAGTTTTTAACTGTTATGTCATCACTCCTTTAAAGTCAGGCTTAAAAACAAACAAACAAAAGGAGCTGGTTAGAAAGGAGAAAATGTAGTGGTTTGGTGTTTAGATACACAATTTAAGGACACACAACACAACATTTAGACCGTAAAGATATGCATTTCTGACTTGTTTTGATGGCACAGCAACATTCATTATCCGCATTTTTGAACCGTCACTGCCCAGTGGCGTCCCGTGACTTCAGAAACAGCAGTATGTACGTTTTCCATCTGGGACACGGGAGTGACGTTGCAGCAAGCTATTGGTTGCGCACCGCATCATGTACTAGCAAAAGAATATGAACCAGATATTAACACAGCGGGTGTTTTGAATGCACATCATGTCGGATTCGGTAAAGAAATGCAAGGAAACATTATCGAAGGAAGAGAGGAAGAGAAAGAGAGGAAGCGACAGAACAAGAGTCAAGATAAGACTGTCTGGAGTGAGCTCACAGTACAGGTACGATGCAAGATGGATGCTAGTTTAGCTGTCGATAGGGGGCGCGTCACTGAAAAACTGCTAAAAGTTCCATTGTGTGTCCTTAATATTATTTTTATTGGATTATGATTCACTTCCTGACCTTGTTATGGCGACACATTCTGATACTGACTGGCTACCAGCTTTACACACTAAAAACTTTAAACACTATAAACACTAAAAACTGGGTTAAAACTGTTGGCTTGAAAAGGGACCAACCCAGAATTTTTTTTTTTTTTTTTTTACCCAACCTTCGGGTTGAATATATGATTTCTATTGACTACAGTGTTGTGTTATGTTAAACCAGAAGTTGGGGCAACAACCCAATAAACCAAAAGTTGGTCCCTTTTTAACCCAGCAGTTTGACCTAGGAGTTTTTAGTGTGTTGAAACACTTCAAACACATGAGCCAGGATATGATGTACTAGAAGGGAGAATGAGAACTTCAGAGAAAGCATGAGTGCAGTGATAATTTTTAGTGTTTGAGCCTGCTCTGTGGTAAACTAAGTCTGCTCTGCTAAGGCACTTTTAAACCTTCCACAGATTCAGAATTTTAAAACAAGGAACATTTGCTTATATCTGTCTATCATAATTAAGATGCAAATACAGTGATTTAATGAATAAATTAATAAAATGAAGGTCTAGTCTGAGTTCCTCCCAGTCTGATTACCAGATAAGCAACAAAACATTAAATTTAATTTGAATTAAGTGCAGGTGGTGTTAGCGGTAACATTTTCTATCATCAGTATTTCCTATCATCAATTAACATGAAAGGTTTCTGGCATTTTATGCATGATGAATTGATCTTGACATATAAATGAGTTATTCACTCTTTAATATGCAGTTTGTGCTCACAAAGATTTTCTTCTGAAACTAACAGGTTATTGTAGCCGGAACTGAAGTGACAGGATGTGTTTGCCCTGGTCAATTCCAGTGGGAATGGAAAGTGGTCTTGTTGAATTTTGGAACAGTATGAGGGTTGTAGTGATGAGTATATAACTTTTACGATTATTTTACAAAAGACATGGTTAAGACTTAACCAATGAAATAACTGTTAAATCCATTTTACATGTCATAATCAAACAGAGTAAAATAGATTATAAAAAAATAACTCCTTAAAAACAAGTTCCCAATTGTCAAAGTAGTGAGCACTGTTATGCATGAATGCATGAGACTGAGCACATTTATGAATAGCATTGATATTCTCTGTGAACTCCAACAGTTCCGGCACCATTTGTCGACTTTCTTAGCAACAGTCAACGGGTCATGCTAATTTGTGCCCATGCTGGCAGAAGGCACAGACCTTGGAATGATTTCTGCACCAGTTACAGGTAATAGCAGTTGCAGTAGAACTATGCAGCCACATTCCCACAGCAGAGAGCACAGAGGAAACTGACAAAAAGTGCATAAAACAAGGTTTCAGAAGACAGCTAGGAAGGAGTGAAGAGAGTGAGATCTGCCAGCTTGCCTTGCGTTCATCCTCATTGTCCTCATCTTTGCCATACAGTTACACTAAGTAGGGGAATTTTATTTTAGAGACACATTTCTGTAATTCTGTGAGGATATTTTCCAAGTCAAATCAGATTTGGCTGACTGGTAAGCTTGGTCAACCGGCCGGTTGCTTGCGTTTGTCGGCTAAGAAGCTATCTGATAGCATCATGGGCACTTCAGACAGTGAACTATGTTTATCAGACAAGACAGAATTTAGAGATAATCTTATGGGGAATGACAATGTTGTAGTTGCCCCCTCCAATGTTGCTGAGTGGAAGGAGAGAGGAGTGGGGAGGCTGTTCGCTTGATGGTATGTTCTAATTGAGAATATGAATTATGTAGAAAGCTGAATTACATATCAATTAATCAGTCAGTCATCAGTCAGTCATTTTCTGTACCGCTTATCCAGTTCAGGGTCGCGGGGGTTGCTGGAGCCTATCCCAGCTATTATCAGGCGAGAGGCAGGGTACACCCTGGACAGGTCGCCAGTCTGTCGCAGGGCCAACACAGAGAGACAGACAACCATTCACGCTCACATTCATTCCTAGGGGCAATTTAGAGTGATCAATTAACCCAGCATGCATATCTTTGGATGGTGGGAAGCCGGAGTACCCGGAGAGAACCCACGCATACACGGGGAGAACATGCAAACTCCAAACAGTTGGAATTGTTCGAACCCCCTTCCCAGCCGGGAATTGAACCAGCGACCTTCTTACTGTGAGGCTGCAGTGCTAACCACCACGCCACCGTGCATTGATCAATTAATCAATCAAGCTTTATTTATAAGTGCTTTACAATAACATTGGTCAATCAAGGTGCTAGAATGAACATATAATGAAATGCTGCTGTCTGATTCAACCATTTTTTAACAAAGAAACAATGCTGACCGCCCATGAACAGGGACTTTGATGAGGCCACATGAATGTCAAGAGCGAGTATCAGAGTACAACAGACCATATTATACTCCCAAAACCCCCAAAAGGTTCAATATGTTGTCAAGGCACCTTAAAAAATTTTTAGAAAAAAATGAAAAGTGAAAGCATAAAGACCTTAACCTTACAATGACTCCTGCAATTTATAGATTTTTGGTCAGAACCCAATGTGGCATGACATGTTTCTTACCTTTGAGATGATCAGACTACTCTGGAACTTTAGAGAGATGTTTGGATCATCAATTATTATTGGAGTTCACCTGCTTCTTACAAGAGTTCAGCAGCTGATAGTTCTCTCGAAAACTTTGCTGTGCTCAGCACCAGCATTGAAGAAATATAGGTGGTAATTTTCAGATACCCCAGATAGCTTTCTGCTGCTAGGTATGAATCATAAACAGGAGCATCTGCAAAAGACATTAGCACTGTTGTCATCATCTCGCTTCATATGCACCACTTTGAACTCACTGCTTTCTAGTTGGCTGTTACAGAAAAAAATGTTCACCATCAAAGTTCCTCTAAACACATTAATTGCTGGGTTTGATGAGACCTACATGCAAGCACTGCACCTGCTTATTAAATCTGCACACGTAAGACGTCATGGTGGCTGTGCTGATGTTTCCATGGAAGCGTCTTGTCTTGCTACATTTTCTGAGTCATTAACGCTTTTCCACTGCAGAGTAGGTCACCAATTCTCAACAGTGGGGTCAACTGGAAACATGAGGAACTGAGCCACTTTCACCCACAAGTATGAAGAAATTTGAACAGTTTTGTTAGCTTTTTCTACTTTTTGTCATTATCTGTTCACCCGGAAAAAGCTGCATGATTTCTTTCCAATCTGCCAAATATCTATAACTTGTTCTCTGACCTGTGTTGCCACATGTAAAGCCTAATTTCCATAAACAAGGAGTTGCTGCTAATTATCATCATTCTACTGATACGATGAAAATGATGTTTGCCCTCTGTATAAAAGAACCTTTTTTCAAAAATGTTCCAGAGATTATCTTTGAGATATGAGTAGAAGTTTGTTTTGATCTTTAGTGGAAATAAATAGCCTTGCACATTTCTCACTGGTTATGAAAAGTGTTTAATTATGCATGAGCAAATTGTTGAATAATAATGCTGATTTGGTTCTGTTAATGATTGCCTGCCAACATTGTTTTCCCCCGATTGCACACTGAGCCAGTTTTTTCAAACCCTTCTCCAGTCCTTAGCAACAATAACATGTGTTCAAGCCAACATTTTACATGCCAATAATGGAGACTTGGACTGCTCTGATGATTTAGCCACACTAGCTGCATTGGTTGCTCAATCCACATCTTTTTGTCCAAAGATGCTGAATACTGAAAGATTTTTTCACAGACTTGGTTTTTGCCAAGAAAAAATAAATTGCCTCCACTTTTGTTTTTACTTCTCAATTTTCTTGCAGTGCAAACATTTGTGCTCAGAAAGATGTTTAATATATTGGTGGAATTTTCCTGCAATCTGAAATCTGACAAAAACATTCATGTGCCCATATACTGACCTTGTTTAGTACACGTATCAAGTTTGTAATACAACATTGTTTTCCTTAGCTTTTTATTTATTTATTTATTTAAGATCAGGACAATGAAATTAACAAAATACAAAGAAAGCTAGCTACAATGTCACTCTCGTTCGCTTCCATTCAACCCACGCGCTAGCTCTTACCGCTCTGCTCAGATGATAGTGACGTTGATCAGACTTTAGGCAGGCTCAGGGCTGGCATGTTTTTGTTCCACCCACACAAAATCAAACTGTGATTGGTCAATTTGCCTATCACTCTCCAAACAAGACTACATATGTTTGCCTGCACCAGGGATTCATGAAGTCCTGACCGGGTTTTCAAGAGATGGACGATTTTGATTGGATAACATCCTGACAGCTGGCTTAACCTTAAAGGAATAGTACACCCACAGAATGATGTAACTTTATTTTCCACTTCCCCTCATGGTGAGCAAGACTCTGGAGCACTTTTTTAATATCTCAAATGCAGCCAACGATCAGGAAGGCTTCTCTTTTCACCCCAACTTTCATATAATGGAGTTCGCCGGGGCCCTTGCCAAAAAGGTCCATAAAAGTCCACAAAAACTTGTCAACATTCCTCCATACTGCTCGTCCAATGTAATCCAAGTGTCCTGAGTGGGTAGTGGCCATAATTTACTCGAAACAACATCATTTACTATATTTTTAGACCCTAAACAGTCGTACAGCTTACTTCCGCGAAGCACGCATGAGCTCATTCACGAAACTACGGAAGCCTCGGCGTTCAGAGCCTACTCTGCCGATAATGCAAGAGTAGAAGAAGAAATTTGGTATTTACATTGTGCTAAGAGCGCCAGAGCTGCAGAAAAACCGGGACAAACACAGGAGGGTCCAAGAGGGGTTGGATATTAATTTAAAACAAAGGAAGAAAGACAAAGAGAACACGCAATCTCGTCTGCCGTGGCTTCCGTAGTTTTGTGAACACGCATCAGCGTGCTTAGCGGAAGTAAGATGTACTACTGTTTAGGCTCTAAAAATATACTAAATGATGTTGTTTCGAGTAAATTATGGTTGCTCCCCACTCAGGACACTTGGATTACATTGGACGAGCAGTATAGAGGAATATTGACAAGTTTATGTGGACTTTTATGGATCTTTTTGGCTCGGGCCATTATATGAAAGTTGGGGTGAAAAGAGAAGCCTTCCTGATGGCTGGCTGCATTTGAGATATTAAAAAAAGTGCTCCAGAGTCTTGCTCACCATGAGGGTAAGTGGAAAATAAAGTTACATCATTCTGTAGGTGAACTATTCCTTTAATGCAGATGAGAGAAAATGTATTAAATGTATTGTATTATCAAATTATTAAATAGATTAAATTATATAAAGATGATAAAATCATTTTAAATAAAATATTTGTTTTCTCTTATAATTTTTTAGGCCTTCTCTGAAGGCGTAGAACGCCCTGAGGGTTCCCCACTGATGAAAACAATGAGAGTATCCGCATGCGGTCAATGACAAAACAAATGTCGGCATCTTTTTCTTTAACTTCCCGTTATCATCTGTACATGAGTTGTATGAAGGATATACAATTCCTCTTCCCAGTTACAAATAGCCGGGGGTAATCTGACTTATGACATGAGGCCAAATTAGGTGGCACTATGCCGATGTGATATTTACCCTCAATAAAAACCTTAATTATATAATTATATATAATTGTAGCCTTAAGAGCTCAAGCGTTCCACACATTTCACTTTCAGAGTTAACACCTTAGTTGGCTGATGGGACGCTGCTGAGCATTTGAATTCACTCCTTGGCAAAAGGGGGAAAGGGCTTGACCATGCACTTTACTACCTAAAAGTTCAATGTTCAGGTACATACTCAGCTATAATGTTTTTTTCCAAATAAGCAGGAAGAGCTGAAAACTCCATTTCTTTCCCCTGATAAATATATTTTAACACACTAAGACGTAGTCATGATGGTCACTTCCCATCATCTTTAGGTATGATTTCTGATACTTAGAGGATTATTTGTAATTTTTTATTCATTATAATGGAATCATACATATACACCTTATGAAAATACCTTCTTTTACATTCATAGATATGCATGAATAAGAATTCTACATTTGTTTCACTCGTGTCTTGTAAATAGATATATGTGGAGACTGAGTAAAGGTCACTTCTTTCACTCCTGACTGAGCATTTTAATATTTGCACAATGTTAGCTGACTGACAGTCTCACATGGTATGTAGCTTCAAGAAATGCAAAGTGTAACATCAGTTATTGTCATATCTTTATTTCATCATTAATACTAAAGCTCCTTTTTTCTTTTAGTGTAAAACAAATATGTTTTCAGACATATTCCACAGAGTTTAACTTTTGTTGTAGTCATCTTACTTCAGCGTCAACTAGAATGCAGTTCCTATGATGAAAATAACACTTCAAAATAAACATTGAATGGCAGCAACACCCCTCTGGTTGCACAAAAGACATGCAATGAGATGACATCATCAGAACTATGCCACTATATTGTTCTTTAAAATGCTAGAAAACAATTTGAAAATATTTGTTTTGTTTCCCTCAATTATTTTTTGTATAGGTGAATAAATATATTAGTGGAAATTATGAATAGCAATCATGACATCTTTGTGTATAATGACACAAGATTACAGTTCTAGGTTCAAATATTGTCCGTCTGATTGTTTTTGTTTTGTATTTTAGTCCAGTGTTTTGGTTTCTTGCTATTTTGTTGAGTTCCCCCCTGTATTTTGTCTTTCTTTCTGTGCTTATTTCACACCTGGTCTTAATTTGCTGATTGCAACACCTGCTTCTCATTTGGTTAGTGCTCCTTCAGTACATTTGAAAGGAGCCCTATCATGAAAAATGGACTTTCATGAGCTTTTAACCATATTAGTGTGTTATTTCCTCATAAAAAAAACTTTAAGTCCATAAAAACTCCAAAATATAAAAACACCTCATGGTCAGACAGACAACACTGGTGAGTAAAATCAAATCGCCAGCTCAATGGTAGCTGTTAGCCTCCTTCCCTCTCTCTCAGGTCCTTCTCTTCCACCTCCCTGTTCTTCTCCATCTGCCTTATCACTACGGGGAGCAACACTTTCAGTTGCTCTGACTCTAAAATCTGCTTAAAACTGCATATAATCTGTATCATCATTTTCTTACATTCCTATTCTTCTTCACTTGTTGTTCTTGTTTGTTTTGGTGTATTTTCAGTGTTTTATTGTTTTTTCTGCAAGTGTCTTTGGGTGTTTTGAAAGGCGCTATCAAAAACAATGTATTATTATTACCTCCACCAAGGAGGTAATGTTTTCGATTGTGTTGGTTTGACTGTATATCTGTCAGCAACTTTACAGAAAAAGTGCTGGACAGATTGATCTGAAATTTTCACCCGCTGTGTGCCCCAGCCCAAGAAGAAAACCCATTAAATTTTGGTGATCTGGATCACATTCTTGATCCATGAATTTTCTGAAGGATTCTTTATCATTGCGAGAGCTGCTTGGCAGAGGTCTGCGCTCTCCGAGTTCTTTTCTAGTTATTATTATTATGACTTGTTAGTTAATGATAAAGACGTATTACAATGTACTTACCTTTCAGTGATCTCTGTGGTACCGCATGTACTTCAAACTCTATATCAGACTCTTGGTCAAGCCGGTGCAGCTCTACAACAATCAATTTTATCCCATGATCAGAGCTTGGTCATCCATCAGTGTTTACAAATATCTGAGTTATTAGGCCGGTGTTACACCAAAATCTGTGACCCTTTAGAATCTGTAACTGTTCTGGGGCAATGACATGAAAAGGGCCGAGAGCTTTGGTGGTTCAACTGACAGGCATTTACTTCCATGTTGGAAATTAGACACATGATAAAAATTGATATTTAACACCAAATTAGTTTCTATAGTAGCAAGAGGAACATATTTAACTTATATACGCCTGTAGTTGATTTTTGGAACATTTTAAAAGCATGCCACAGCTCATTTAAAGAATTTTATTCTTGTCTATGATCAAATGGAAATACGCTTTTCAAAGAGCATGATATATCTGCTGGCTCTTTGACTCTGTGAGAGCTGTCTTTGGAAGACCCTGCTCAGACCTCCCAATGTATCTGGTGTACTACTTTTAAATTTTGTGCTTTTTTGTCATTCAGGACGTTCATAAACCCTTTAGAGCAGGGGAATAAAGCTCTGGTCCTCAAGTGCTGGCATCCTGCAGGTATTAGGAATTTCCCTGCTGCAGCACACCTGACTCCAATCAGTGGGTAATTAGTTGAAGTCATAAGGTAAGTTCCAGCAGGGAAACTCTTAATACCTGCAGGATGCTGGCCTTTGAGGGCCGGACTTGCCAACCTCTTCCCTACAGCTTTAGATCATACAGTAGAACTTTCGACCTGATAAAATAAATCCTTACTTCTTAAAATTGGCAGTAGATTTTGTAGCACAAACCTCCTACAATTCTTTTTTAACCTCATAGTGGAAAAAGTCCCTATGTATAGTGCTGGCCAAAATTCTTGAAAGTCTTGTGAGTGGCAAAATGAAGAAGTTTTTATATTCCAAAGCCATCTTACTGAAATATCAATCATGCTTCAGAAGAAAAAAAACCCAAAAAAACAGTACCATTCCAGCTGGAATGAGGGTGGTAAATTACATCATTGTTGCACTTGACAAAAAACAACATAGTGCATCAGTTTTTATTGATTTGTCAAAAGTGTTTCACACTGCTGACCATGAAATCTAAAACTTTGACTCCTTCATTCAGGGCTCTCAGAGCATGCAATGACTTGGTTCACAAATGATCTCAGTACTAAGACTTGCTGTAATAAATATTATGGTGTATGGGCAGTCAAACATTCAGAACACAGAGGGGTGCTGCAGGGTTCTGTATTTTTTCCTTCTTATTCACCATTTATATTCATGATGTGGGGTTATGTGTGTCAGAAGCAAATGGGCTAAATACACAACTCAGTAACCGCAACGACAATGGCCAGACACACCTGGATTAATACGTTTGTCCAGTAATGGCAGACAGGAAACAAAGGAAGTGGTGGAGTTGTGCATAGATACCATTTCCCTTTTTAAAACTGATAGGACAGTCATTTCTTGCTGTGGATCTACTTGTTTACAGGCCGTTGAATCCCTACAGAAAGCTTTTGTTCCTGTCCAGCATTAAAGGTTGAATATGGAATACGGAGAGAACAGCGACATCACGTATGTCTACGTAGGTTGTAGTTGCAACAGCAGGAAAACAACTCCAGCCGCTGGGATGCCAGGCTCGCTGCAGATACGCAAGTGACCAACAGTCTGCAGCATGTCCATGTTAGCAAACAAGTTAGCTTACCGATCCAGGAGGAAAGTCGCCATTTCTGTGTTTTGACTCCGTGGAAAACGTTTATGTGGGTCCATTTAGAGTAGTCTTCACCTAAATTAACTCTAGGTTTTGCTTTTCTCAGGTCACTCCTCCTCAGAAACAGATAACAACATCTACAGGGCTCTGAAGCAACTGCTTCACTCGCCCTGTCCACTGTTTGCCCCTGTACCAGCCTAACTGTGCCCAATATATTGATGCCACACAGAGATCGTATTTGGCAACCTGCAATGGAGGCGTGTATTCGCTTATAGACGTAAATATAATGCCATAATCGAACCCGTAAAAATGTATTTTATAATTATTTTTAGGCTAAATATAATTTTTCTAGGAAATGTTGTACTTTCATTCTGTACCCCCCCCCCCCCCCAAACGACCTGTGGAGGTTTTTTTTTTTTTAAAAAAATATAGTTTTTAATAAAAATGTTCCATATTCAACCTTTAATTACTTCATTTTAAACTTTTTTTCTAATTACAAACAATACAAATCATATGGTGCTTTCCAAATCCAGGAGTTCACAAATGATTCTATCAGTGACCACTTTTTGAGGAGATACAATAGAAGTGGTTTATATTTATATTTGGTAGTACTGATGACTCCCTCACTTATAAGCCATATGTTTAGACTTTTGTGAAGAAACTGAGGTTTTAAACTGTTTCTCTTTAATGCAAAAAAAAAAGATAATGCAGCTGTTGCTGTGACTTTTCTGACTTTGTTGGGTCATGGAGATCTTCTAAATGACTGTGTCCAATGTTTGAAAATAATCAACATTATATACTAAGGTTCCTTAAGGTTTCTTACAAACTCGAACATACCATACACCAGTGTGATTTATACGTCTTCAGGAAGAAGTCACTTGTATACTTTCAAATATAAGGCAAAGTTCCACATATAAGTGCTGATTCTTACTTTTTACTTTCACTAAACGTTTTATCTATTTCATATTCCAGAATAGACTTGGATAAAGAGTTGTGCACATTCCACATGGAATTTGTTGCAGAAAAAAATCCAACTGACTGTTCAGAACAGGTTTCCCCAATCCAGTCCTACAAGGGCCGCAATCCTGCAGGTTTTCAATGTGTCCCTGCAAATGGCGTAATTTCAACGGGGGATAGGGGGGTTTTGTCCAAAAATCAGATCGAGGTAATATAAACCCCCCCCCCCCCCCCAAAAAAAAAAAAAAAAACATAACTTTGATTTAATAACAACATTAATGATCTTTTATGAACATCTTGTTAATTCTCTTTATTAGCTACAATATTTTCCAGCAAAACAGCAGCATATTTAATCATCCGGTAATATTACGCACCCCCCTCCCCCACCGAGTATTTGGTATTACCCACCCCTACCCAGCCGCTCTCTCTTCCTAACTTATTGGTGTGTTTGATGGATGGAGGGAAACGGAAGATCAACATTGTAAGGGCGACGAAAAGGTGGACAGACAGCATAATTCATCGTCGATCAACATCAACAGTTATAATAATAATAATAAGAAACCAGTGATACTGACCTCGTCTGCTGACTCAGGTTTTTCAAGACTTAAAATAAGATTAAAATGTATTGTTTCGTATGTGGTATTTTGTATCTGAATGTATCGAGATAACAAAGCTTGATAGAAGCTATAAAATAAATAAATAATACTAAAGAAAACTGATTGGCCAAAGACAGGTAAATACATGCATATGTGCATCTTCAGTGCGCGTCGGAAAACACAGCAAGCACTTAAAATCAGACACACGAGTGTTTGTACACTCTACCAGAGACCAGGACGTGGTCTGGTCTATTTTAGGAGAACTGAAGCTCCCTGAAGTTTTGCTGATATATTGATTTAATTTAATTGTTGATTTACTTATTGACCCCACCTGGACCCTAAGTAATTATCCCAGTTAGGTTTATGCTAAGGCTGTTATTTCCCTGCTGTCCGTGAACGCAACACAACTTCGAAGCTGTAAAGTTTCACCGTTTAATCACCTTCTTCTCCTGGTCGCGTGCTCATGGAAGTAAACTGGATCATTTGTAGGTTGTAAAAAACGGCCCCAGATCTGAAGTTCAGCGACTCCACCAAATGAACCGGTCTCATCAGGACGTTTTCCTTTCATCAGAGGGTTTTTTAGGCCCCATTGTTTCAGTCATTTATGTAAAATTAGTCCATTGTGATGGCCCATGGATGGTCCACCATGTTTTTTCTTGCTTTGATCTGATTGATTAGTGGTGAATGGCTGCACCTGTAAGGGGAGTGGCCAAACTTATAAAAACCTGCTCAGGCAGATCTGTGTGTGACTCTCCCTGCCTCTGCTTGGTAAGCCATTCAGCACCACACAGTTATGGTCTCTTTTTAGGTTGTTTTTGCATCTTAATTCAACATTGCACACACATTTACCATACACCCATTCACAGCACTTCACTACAGATGTACAAGTCCATACCCCATTTTAGTTTATTTTGTTATGTTTTGATTATATTTTGGAATAAATATTAATTGGGAAACTTAAGTGCATGGTGTGGACTCCTCTCTTTGTTACCGCTTTGAGCCAGGTTGGTAACAAACCTGGCAAAATGGGGTATGGACTTGTACATCTGTAGTGAAGTGCTGTGAATGGGTGTATGGTAAATGTGTGTGCAATGTTGAATTAAGATGCAAAAACAACCTAAAAAGAGACCATAACTGTGTGGTGCTGAATGGCTTACCAAGCAGAGGCAGGGAGAGTCACACACAGATCTGCCTGAGCAGGTTTTTATAAGTTTGGCCACTCCCCTTACAGGTGCAGCCATTCACCACTAATCAGTCAATCAGATCAAAGCAAGAAAAACATGGTGGACCATCCATGGGCCATCACACCATGATGAAGTTTAGAAATGCAGATGAAGAGAAGAAATCTGCACCCCACAAAAAGCTCCCAAAGATTGTTTAATGCTGTGACTTTTTGGGCGTTCTTCACTTTATCCTATATTTCACTTTCATCCAGCACCCAGTCCTCACTATCTGGGATGTGCATGATACCAATATTTAACTTTAGAAATGCGACACGACTTCACAGCGTTCAGCTGTCACATGACTATTAAATGATGTATTATACAGTATCATGTGTCAGTAATGGGGGGGTTACCTGTTACAGGTGCATGAACACTGCTTATTAAGATCGTTCATGCAGTCTGAGCTTGTTTTGAAATTAAATGTATTGATTAATATTGTAGCTACAGCACATTTGATGCCATGTTACCATGTCTCTATTTCAGCAGAGGGGGTCAGTGGCCGTCATTCTGATACCCCCCAACAGACACGTTGGCACTTGAAAAATCCCATGATGTAAAGGGATGGTCAATGTATTATCATTTTTTTTAAATTATTATTTTGACTTTACAACATGAACATACTGTAATTTGGGTCTCAGAGAGAACTAGTGGTGGAACTTTGTATCATCTTTAGATATTTAGTAAATGTTAAAGGATAAGTAATGCAAAACTAACAGTAACATATTTGTTCAAGAAGCAATTTAATGCTCTTCTGCATGGACGTCTTTGATGTATGTGTTTGACTTCATAGGAAAGTTCACAAATTTTACAATTCAAGTTTTAATTGCATAAAAGTAGATAGAAGGAACTAGATATGCCTGCAGTACTTTGTACTGTACAGTATAACTGTTCACTGTCCTGTTGGGGCTGATTATAGTGGTGAAAAGTAAATAACTAAGTTTACTGTCTATACAAAAGGAAAAAGGAAAAGTATCACAATATTCTGTATCTCTTTTACAGACATCAAATTACCCTGACTCGTTTTACAAATGTAAATAATTTAATAAGTAAATAACAGGCAAAGAATACGAGCCCCCCCCAAACACAGACCCAAAGTTCCACCCTTGGTCCCTGCTCAAACACACTTGACTCAAATTAATGAGTCATTGTCCTGAACATCATGGATTGTTGGATCCATTTAATTTGAGTCAGATGTCTGAGCAGGGACATATTGAAAACCTGCAGGACTGGTAGCCCTCGTAGGACTGGACCGGGGAAACCTGGTTTAGAAATTGACTGAACTTTAACTTCATCAATCTGAAGTAAGAATTCTTGAGGTTGAGACAACTGAACGCATTTGTTTTCCATTGTATGTAAATGAAACCCTTTTGTGTTTTTAAATGTGTAATCTTGTAACTGTTGCACTTACTGCTGCCTATCATGATTAAGTTTCCTTGAAAAAATGTCCTCAATCTCAAAGGCAGGGGAGAGGATCCTGGAAAAACAGTTTGAGCAAGCTACATTTTAAAAAATACGCCCACCCGAATCCACAAACAAATGGCATGTTTGATGGACATATCATCATTCAGTCAGTAAGAAGGGGCCGTTCAAGACGATTGGATAGATTTTTTTTCAGTCCTGTCTGACTAAATTTTTTATTTTTTTTTGTATCTGACCATTTACTTATTTGGCTTCAGTTGGAATGTGAAGGAGATTTTAAGCAATATAGTAAAACATTCTCCTGGAAAACATCATTCACCCTACCTTTAATGGGAATGTCATGGTTGAATAAAGGTCAAAAAGCATACAACGATAACAAGTGCAGATATACCCATTGGTTTATTTTTTTCACTGCCTTAACCTTGTTGTCGTCTTTACATCATCTTTCATCCTCTTCCCAGTTTTTCCCCTACAATCTTCCTCAGTCCATTTGGTCATTTCGTCAGAGAATTCAGAAGTCAATGGATAAAAGCTTTACTGAACATTGTAATTTGGTGGTTAGGCTCCAATCCCATCACTTTGTTTTTTAATCAGTTGAATATTGGGTTTGATTCTAAACAACATTTAACCTGAGCAGCTGTAATGGCAGCAAGCATGAAGCAAACAGCAAGGGAGGAAGTGTTCAGCTTGAACAGACCGCCCAGACTGGATGGACATGTTTGATATGTAGAATAAATGTTTGAGGCAGATCACATGGGATGCATCACAACAGCTTGGATTGTCTGCCTGAACTAACTTGGAGGCGTCGCTTCATTTCTGGCATATCTATGTTTATCCTGCTGTGGCAGCGCCCTTTTTTCTATTACATGTAATTACTTATGTCAGCTTGCTTCCTGCCTCTTCACCCTGCATTTGGATCCTTTATCCTCTACGCACCCTGACAATTGCATAGCAAAATCAGAGACATCCACCTGTTAAATGCCAACATCAGGCTGATGTTGGCATTTGTAAAAGAGAACAGGCTCACAGAGTTGCCGTTAGCTCTTCAAATCAAAATCTGGCCCGTTACCTCATCTGTAAGGCTTTCTAAATACCCACCCATAGTTTTTAGTTGATGCAAAATCAAATAGAAGTGGCTTAAGATCACATTCTCAGTGCTGACAATGGAATATTTCTATTCTGAACTCTGTCTATCGTCATCATGATTGGCTCACTTTGTCATTTAAGTTTATACACTGAAATTCATTCATTCCATTTTTGGATGTTGGTGATAACATTCTACAATATCATCTTTAGTTATCAAGCTTTCAAAGAAACAGATGCACCCTGGAGGTGTTTGTCACCACAACGGATCCTGCCCCTGGCATATATTTTGCTACAACACCGGAAGTTTATCGCAGTTGGGACCAGCCCTTGTCAACTCCTATTTCAGCAGCTTTCACCAGCAAGTGTTTTCTCACCTTTCACAAAACAATAATGAATTTGGCTGGTGCTTTCCCCCATGCTGGCACAGCATAGTGGAGGCTAGTGGGAGAGAGGAGGCTCTGTTTGTCCAGATAAAAAAGGGAACAGTGAGTTCTGATGACCTCTATTCAATAAAGAAATTAATTTTAAACAGAACAGACATTCTTAAAATAGGATTTTAAGTATTATGGTTGCATTTTTTAATTAGGATTGGGTGCTTTTGCTTTAGCAGAAAATCATGTGTTAACTGAAAGTATTCTTTATTATGAAAGGCTTGGAATGTGACCCCATTTGTTTCAAATAATGACTGAATAAACACTGAAGTGGTCTCAGCGTATTTGGGCCGAATGGCAGAGCACTGGTCGCCGGTGACATGGGCTCCAACTCCTTCTACTCTGAGATATTGCATTGACCTCTGCAGTCGGCATCCCAAAGATTACCCTGACATCTGTTGGGTGGGTTTCAAAAAGCTAATTAATCCCTGCTGACCCAAATTTTGGCTGTCTTTAAAAGCAGCTCCAGTCTTGGGGTGAAAGGTCAGTTCACAGCTGCTTATTTGGGAAAGATGGCGATAGGCTTTTCTTCGACACCTCTTTGGCAAAACATAGTTAGCTGTTTGACAGGAGTTACCATTTTGTGCAGTTTTAAGCATTTTTGTGTGTAAACAAACATAAGCAATAAAAAAATTAGCATATATAGTCATTCTAAGGTCATAGTCATTCATACCCTCCCACTAAATAAGGAAAAAAAAATAGACATCTGTAATATTAGTTGAAATTGAACAAAGTAATAATACATAAAAATGTATAAAAGCACATGACATTGATTTTGAATTATGGTATAACAGTTAAATTAAAACAGTTAAAATTTAAAACAAATAAATATGATGGGGCTCTTGAAATAAAATTTTGTTACGCAACCCTCACCCTTTGAGGCAATCACTACAATCAAGGGTTTTCTGTAACGTCCAATCAGATTTCTGCACCTGTGGACAGGTATTTTGGTCCATTGTTCATGAGAAAGGTGCTATCATTTGTGTGGGACAGTTTCATTTGTTCATCTTTTAAAAATATTCTTTTAAACTACAATTCAAAGGCAATACTTTAACTGAATTTCAATTTAGTAAATTTATATTTATTACTTTTTTTAGTTTGTTGTTATTTGAATAACTATTGTGAATTAGTCTTTTCTTTAATGGGAGGTATAATTTTGAGTATGACTGTAAGTGTGTTGCTTTAGTGATTTACTGCAATGAATGCTTCTTATTCTCACTTCACATTAGTGAGTGTGATTTCTCTCTGTTTTGTCTCATGGCCTCTTTCAGCCCACTGAGTGCAGCAAACCATTCCCACCATGGGGCACCATCAATATTCATGAGTAATGTTACGCAAAGAAAAAAGAAAATTAATAAATTAACAGCCAACACATTTGGCAATGTTTTCGCCTAAAAAACAGCTACAGGGCCAGCAGCTGAGCTTGTATATTTCTTTTTCCTTTTTGTCATTTTTAGTTAGAAAAGAAAATGCATGAGAAAAATCTAATCAAATAAAGTGTCAATGATACTTTTTAAAAGTCCTCAGGCAAAGATGATATACCCCTATGGAGTTGATGTTACGATGGGTTCAGAAAAGTAAGAATTTTTGGAGTTTTTTTTTTTTTTTTTTTTTTGTAAATTTATTGTACTAGTTTCCAAGCAGGTGAAAAGAGCCTTGGGCAAAATTAGGTTTCTCTGAGTGATGTTTGCCAGGTATTCTGGGGAGACCAGATCACCCTTTCCGTTTCTTATTGTGCGGACAAGTGTGCTCAGCTGCTGCATCAAGGGAAATTACTGGGTTGTTGTCTACATTCAAACTCCACCTTTGAAATGGGATGTTCCTAAGGCAAATATGTAAAATGTTTTTTTTTTTTTTCCTTTTCTTTTTAATGGGCTTGATATGGAGAGAAATGTGGCCTTTGGTGCCAGTCAAGGTCAGACAGAAAGCAAGCATAAATAGAATTTTCTAAGGCTTTGCTCTATTTTCATGTGAACAAGGCTACTTGTATACTGTAAAAGCTTTTTCAGCCTTTAACTGCAACTGTTACTTGGTTTATTGTCCAAAATGGCCAAAACTTGCATTTCAACAATGTCGTTATCTCAAATAAAAAGATGACTTTCCCAAAAAACATGATCAAAAAATTAAGAGATTAAATTATTTGTTGCTTTTCAATATCCAAAACAGCAATGAATAATTAATTTCTCCATGAAACTAATAAAACATTTTTTTTACACTACACTGCACAAAGGTTTCAATATAAAATGAAATTTGACTTATAGGCATTAGTTTAATTTTCTTCACTTTTTTAAAAATTTGTATTTATTCATTTATGTATATTATATATATATATATATATATATATATATATATATATATATATATATATATATATATATATATATATATATATATATATATATATATATGGGGGGGGGGGTCATTTAAAAGAAAAAAAAAAGGAATCTACAGCAGAAATAAACATGTTTACAACCTGGTTCAAAATATCATTTTAGGTTTAATAGGTGAAGTTTACTTTCATGACAACTGTGAAGGGGTGTGAATTTTTTATTACAACCCATCAGGTCGGATGTTAATTAATCTTGAAATTGCACATAATTAGGGTGATTGACAGGCAGCAGACCAGGTGCCTAGTTTAGCTGTGGAGGCTAAAGGCTACAGCAGTGCTTCTCAAATCCTGGTCCTCAGGGACCCCTGCCCTGCTGGTTTTCAGCATATTTCTACTTCAACACAGCCGACTCAGATGAAAGGCTCGTTAGCAGCTTGCAAAGAACTTGATGAGCAGTTGAGTTGATCTGAATCAGGTGTGGTGGAATTGGAAACCTGGAATACATGCAAGGCAGGGATCCCTGAGGACCAGGATTGAGAAACCCTGGGCTTCAGTATACTTTTCCGACTGTGTAACGTGTTTTCCAACTGCGTAACAACAGAGACCCCACCAGCCTTCATAGTTCTTTGTCAGTAGGGGTCACTATGCAAGACTGGCCTACTGATATGATGCAGATGGTCGGTAACCTTAGTGCTTATTTTGTTTCAGGTTACAGTGAGCAGTGGCGTCAGAGAGAGACTATTGTTGTTGCTGCCACTGAATAACATTGAGATGATGCAAAAATAAAGATGATGGGGAGATTTTGGAATAACCTCACTTCTTCAGCCAAACGTTCTTTGGTTGGGCTCATATCTGTGTCTTCATAGGCTAGCCGGTTAAAAAATGGTGCTGCTAGTGTTTCGGTTGTCATAGACCAATCACAGCCCTTGCCATCTCCGTCGTCCCTTGACGGAGTGACAGACACTTAAAATATATTTCATGCAGCTGGAGATGATGGAGAGCCTCTCCGTCGCTTATGTAGAGGACTTTATGGAAAACTATAAATTAGGCATAATAGTTAACTCCCTGCTTGCTCCCAGAAAGGCCTCAGCCTGTAGCAGAGTCACACAACTGCAGTTTTTAGCTGGTTAACAGTTAAAAAAAATGTCTTAGCTTAAGGCCGCCTATCTTTGTCCATTCCTGTTCACTTCGGATTAGCTTTGTTAGTATTAGCTTGGCTGTCAATCATTTGCCCCGCCACTCAGAGCGACTTTGCCTTTGCCCATTTTAGTATTTTTTGGGAGTGATGACACATGTGACAAGGAAAGATGGCGACATTGGGAAACACCCAACCGGTTTCACTTTCCCTTCTTCAGACGTAACCGGATAATATGACCTTTTTTTTTTTTTTTTACTGTCTTCGGGCGGCCCCTATCTGCTGCTCCCAGAGGTTATAGGTCATGATGACCCATCATCCCCATTTGACACCACAAGACACTTATCCTCACCATGATTAAAACGAAGGTTACGATATTGTAACCCTATTTATATTAACACAGGCTTCGCCCTCTACTGGACTCTATGGGAACAGTAGGCGAAGCCTGTTATATGTACTCCCTGCTGCGGGAGAGGCTCCGCACACTGACCACGCCAGCTACCGATTAGGTACCAAGACCCAGTCACCAACCTTCACCCTGCCCGTTCATAAGGTTGAACGGGTAGGGTGAAGACCACGATGTCGCCGTCCATATGTCCTTAACACTCGCACCACTGAAAAGAGCTGTAGACGTTGCCACACTTCTTGTAGAGTGCGCCCGGATCACAGTGGGCAGCTCTTGGAGCGGCAACTCCTTCCTAGGAGATGGTGTGTCAGTGGGCACTCGCCAACGCTGAAAGAAAGGGAATGAGGGAAGCCCATGGTGCACCTGCCTTTGTAGGAAGACGCCCTACTGGCCGGCTACGTACATGAAAATTTCAGTGGGCCATCGCGTGTACACGATTGGAGGAGCCTGTGTGAGATATAACAGCTCTTGCTACTGATCTATGGTAAAATTCTCAAAGCCAAAGGAACTTTTTTTTTTCTATTGTTCCTGCAACTGAAATGATCAAATGTTTACTGTTGTGTGAAGCAATGCAAAGTCTGGAACAGTCGGAAGGATCAGAGGGTTCAGGATCAGAAAAAAAAAGGAGGAAAACATATTTTTTTCTGTCTTCCCAGTGGTTTTGTTTATTATTACTGCGCTTATGATGCAAACACCACTTGCAATAATATGAGGTTAATGTATCATGAAAAGTAATGGATTCAGTGTTTGTAATAATCCTTGATCTGATTTCATGGATGAACGGATAAATATGCATTACAAAATACGGAAAGCATTTCCTCCACCAAGGAACAAAAATGCACCACAGTGATGTTTGGATGTTTGGAAAAGGAACCTGCGGTATGCTTCACATGTTTCTCATCTCATATGTAGTATTAAATTTTACATTACAAAAGAATGAAAAGTAATAGCCACAAGGCAGATATTAAGAAAAATATGCAAAAAAGGAAATGTGAAATATTGTATACAGACCAATGACTAACTGAATACAGGTAAACTTTACAGTATACATACAAACTGCACAAAAGTTAGAAATATATGAAATAAAAGAAGAAATCCATTTCTGGAACAGTTTCCTGGGGCTCAGTTTGAAGCAATGACGGGCCATTGATTGCAGGGTTTTGACATTACAAACTGCTGCAGACAATAGCTTCTGAGTGACATTTGAAGAAGAGCACTGATAAACTCCATAAACAGATTGCCCCGCTGCAGGTTACCTTGATGAGGCTACAGTGTCACGACACACAGCAAGGGTAATGTCCCTGGCCTTGCTTGTACACTGCATGGTCCAATGCACAAATAGACCACCGCGGCATGCCTCTTAAAAGGCAGCAGGCATCCAAGTGTGTAATGATGCCAGGGCTGCGAGGCACTTTACAACCAACCCATACCGTCACCCACAACTGAGATTAATTGCACTTGATTGACTATATCCTGCCTTCTCACTTGAAACACCCCAGAATTTATTGGAAAACCTCTTCTTACTCAATATATATCAAGCCCTTATCAGAGAGAGGTCTAATTAAGCTCCACTTTCTGTGTATATTTTTCCCTTTTATTCTGTCTTACAACTTCAAGTGGAGGAGGGGAAATCCATTAATATGTTTCTGTGTGGTTTGCTGTTTATTACATCAATACACTGCAAAAGGTTCATGGCCTTCACACATTGTATTGACATTTTATACATTCAAAACTTTGAAATGATGGCTGAATAGTGTTCAAATGCATATTATTTTTCTTTTCATGACTGCAGCTTTGTTAGAGTTATAAGGAAATACAAATTTACAGCCTTGCTTCAACAGTGGGAGACAAAAATATATAACTGTAAAGGGCATTAAATGCATTTACATCAATATAATGAGAGGTTTTGAGTACAAACAAATTAAAGGGGAAATTCAGGATTTTTGACATAGGGCCTCATTTTCAGGTGAACCAGGGTCCTACTTATCACTGGAGACAGTTTCATCTTATTTCATCTCATATTCTTATTACAGGTGGTCCCCAATGATAATGCTAGCATAAGTCTATAGGAATCTGCTAGCCTGTCACAATCGTATCCACTCCACTGAACACCCGAGGCAAATCAGTTGTAACACAAGACTATCTGGGGAAATGCAGTGTAAACAAAATAATGTTACAAATAAAGCTTACCTTGCATCACAAATTACACATTACATTTTGAGGAAATAGTTTCTCACCAGCAATGGAATGATGCATTGCTTCCGGGCAGTAAGACAGGAGAGCGATGTGATTCAAGACAAACAAAGGTGCAACACAGTCTTTGCACGTTTTCAATAACTAGTTAGTTTACAGAATTAAGAAGAGCAATAGGCAACATGGTTCATAAGTGATCATTTTTACAGTAGCTTAATTGACCCTCCGCCAAGTACCGCCCCCCATGGTTACAGTTGCTAAGTCTGGCAAACTTTCCGTATTTAGCTAATTTCTATGTACATCATCATGGATGATGGCAATCTCTGTCTCTTAGTCCCTTTTAAATCGTTCATTTATTATTTATATGACTTTTTTCCAGAGGGAAGATGGATCTCCTGGCCGGCAGGACTCTTTTTTTTTTTTTTTTTTTTTTTTCTACTTGTCTTGTCCAGCATCAAAGCAAGCAGAATGGAAGTCTGATTGCTTTATTTTGTTGAACAGTTTTTCTTTACCAAACAGAGCTTTCTGAACATAAGGCTCCACTTGAAATCCTGTTTATTCATTTTATTTTATTTCTTTAATTAAACATTTGTCTATAACAGCAGTCCATACCATACTGCTGGGCTTGACAAGGGAGAAATGTAAGTTAACAGAGGTAATGATAGAAAGTGGAACAGAGAGAAAGGAGCAAGGAAGAGGAAGAGAGAGAGAGGGGGAGAGAGAGGAGACGAGAGAAAACATGGATCCACTTACACAGTTCACTGGTACACCTGTACAGCAATCCCTAAACAACATTCCAAGGTCTCTGTTGGAAAACAAAACAAGCAATCCCCTACAGGAGGACCCGTAGGTGGCTTGAGTATCCTCAGATCATACAAACACACGCAGAACTACGCAGAGAAGAGGTACAACCTAGTCATCGCAATGGGAAGCAGCATCACAGTGTCAACATGCATAATAAAGGGTGCTCCGTGGTGATACAGTCATGCAGATGCAGCCTCGTCTCTCCAAGGAGGAGGAAGCACGCAAGGCTCACGACCCAGGCCCCCAGCAACCACCCAGAGGCCCAGATCCCAGCTACCCCCCCCCAAAGAACGGACATGCATCCCCCAAAGGGCGGCAAAAGGAGGCCCCAACCGGAGTCCCCCGCAGTTTGGGGGCCCAGGCCCCAGCGGGCCAAGACCTGCAGCTGCCGACCCCACCAAGCACCGGGCGCCCCCCGGGGCAAAGACAGCGCCGGGCCCAGGGCCTAAGCGCCCAGGAGTAGCCCCCCCCCCCCCCGACCAGGGCGGCCCAACCCAAACCCAGGAGGACCGGACCCCCCAGACGACACCCCCCAGGGAAGGCCAGCCCCCACCCCAACGTCCCTGGCCCACACACCTGACACCAGGACGCCACCACTGGGGAAGGAGCCTTGAGCTCCAAGCCCCCAGCACGTTCCTCCCCACCCCACTCACCCCTCATCCCCCACCCCCGGACGCAGCAGGCCAGGCATCCCCCGAGCCAGCAGATCCCCCGCAATGCAGCCGGCCTTAACCACTAGCGTGTGGAGCAGCCACTACTCCCCCTCCCCCAGTGGCGTCCGGGAGACCGGGGTAGAAAAGGACCCCCCCCCCCCCCCCCGCTCATGACTGTGTGTAAGATCTGTGTTGTTTGCAGTTAAAACTGAGAGGTAGTGCCAAGTCATGTCGGGGGGGGGTAGGTGGTATGACCACCCAACCGGCCCCCCCTCCTTCCACACACTATATGGCCCGCCTTTCAGAAGTGGTTGTGAGCTGTCGTTATTTTATGTGTTTAGGTGTCTAATGTGGTTAAAACTGGGGAGCAGGTTGTTTCTAGATTCGGCAAACAAAGGCACTTTGGTGCCCCCCCTCACCACGCCCGCTTGACAAGACTCTGATAAAATTGGCATAACTTTTTGGTCCATCCAAAGTTGAACAATTTTAACTAAATCATGCTGCTCAGAAAGGTATTTAATACACACTGTGGAACTTTTGCAGATTTTCTTTGTGACTTGCCCCCAATTCAGCATCCATCTTGCATCATATTTGCACCGTGATCTCTGTCCTGCCAGCAAAAAAATGGGGTTATCTTCACTTTTATCTTATCCCTTGCCATGTCTTTCTATTCCTCCTTTCCTCTGATAATATCTTCTTCTTTGCTGAATCAGCCTCAGTACAGGTTCAAAACAGCCGATGTGATTATATCCACTTGCTGGAGTATGAGAGTGCAAAAGGCAGAGCTGAGCTGCAACGACTTGCTGTGTCTTCCATGGAAGAAAAGGTTGTGAAGTGCGGTTTCTCGGCCTTGGCACGCTGCTAGGCACCAACAGCTCCAGAAATGTACAGAATAATATCTATGAGACATCAAACGAGTCAGGAACACAGAGTTAGAAATTTATATGGTGCACCTTCAAAATTTATCTATCAATTTGCATTTTGAACTTTTTTCACCTATATTTTGTTTTTTTCTTATGTGATCTAATCTTTCAGAAACCTGTTACTTTAAATTTAGCAAGTTAAATATCCTTTTCTAGCATATCAAATCAAATTAAAAAAAATGGAAGAAAAATAAAGCTGTGCTAGAAAGTTTACATCCCCTCTCATTAAAGACCCATTCTCACTGTTTAATAAACACCCCTACAGTTCAGTTCAATACGAATATATGTATTGCTGCACCCCTAATATAAACCCAGTTGTTATTTGTTGTTCAGTTGTTATTTATATCCTCCAATTAAAGAAGGAAAAAATCAGTTGCCAGAGAAACAAGTGGAAATTTACAAAAGTAATAATCATAAAAAATAAATAAATAAATAAATATCATTGCATTGATTTTGTATTGTGGTTCAACAGAAATATTAAAACCAAACAAACAGAAAATAAAACAAGTATACAAGGATGGTGGGACTCCTGAACTAAAATTTTGTTGAGCAACACTGAAGCAATTACTGCAGGTGCTTTCTGTAATGTTCAATAAGACTTCCACACTTTTTGACAGGTATTTTAAGTATTAGTTGAGAGTTTTAAAGGCCAGTTTTAAATTAAGTTTTATACAACAAGTTTTGCATTTCTTTTCATTTTAAGTCATTTCAGCAAATAAAATGAAATGTGTCTTAAGTTGGAATCCACAATATTCTTCTTTTACATTGAAATGATCTTTAGAAGTATATTGGGGAAAAAGTGTTGGTAAGAGTGGAAATATATATATATATATATATATATATATATATATATATATATATATATATATATATATATATATAAAGAACTCTACTAAAAGACAGACATAAAGGTTTATTGTAGAGTTTCTGAATCATACATGTCATTGGGATATACATCAGTTTTTATTGCAGTGACTGATACTCTGTTTAAAATTCCAATTATTTAATTTCAACTGGGATATGACATGGTTGTTCTTTGCCACTCTCATTATTGCATATGAGTAAATGAGTTTATATTATGTTAACAGCATGTACAGTAAAGTGAATCCTGTGAAACAGCACTCTAGAACACATGATATGCTGCTATTATTATGCCTCATTCCTGGATTAGCAAAGAAGTTTCCTTCATCACTGTTATTGTCACTGCCTCTCTCCAACAAACGCTTTGTTTTTATTTGATCCATTTATTACTTTTATATGTTATGGTCAGGGTTCAAATTACAACAGGTTTTTCGGGGGAGCCCCATTTTCAGGTGCGCATCATGACTTAGCAAATCATGTGCACATGCATACTGTACATATTGCATGTAGCGCAGTCAAAAATATGTTTACTGGCCCAACATGTGATCTCCTGTGTGCTGGTAGTGGAGTGGCTTCAGAATTACTGATTAGCTGAATTACTGAATTTCCCTTCTGGAATGAATAAAGTATTTTTCATTTCATTCATATGGGACTCACAAATACACAAGTTGTCGTACTTGTACAAGTTCTCATTTATGAAATGAATACATGTGCAACAAAATTCACATTATACATATCACAGTGTAATATACTACCAGCAAAGTACCAATGAAAGCAGCAAACTTCCAAGACTGCAACATGAAATTTAGATAAACAGACTAAACTTCATGACATGAGTGGAACTTTTAGGCCAGGGGATTCAAGTCCAATCCTCGAGTGCTACTATTTCACACATTTTGGTTGTGTGCATCAACACACCTGAATCAAATCAATGGCTCGTTACCAGGCCTCTGCAGAGCTGAATGACACATGAGGGAATTAGCCATTTGATTCAGGTGTGTGGAGAGGGAATGTTCTAAAAATAGAAGGATTGGGCACCCCTGTACTAGGCACATTGATGTAAGAGCTGGAACTACTTGTTGTGTATACGAGTATGTGTGTCAGTGTCCGGCACGCCCGTGTACTTGCTGCAGCACATCATGAGCACAGGGCGCCAAAACCCTCAATAATAAAGGGCACTGCTAGGAGGAGGACTATGCAGCACTGATTGAAATAATGAAAGGCAAGTCTGCCTTACATTTCAAAATGTATTTCTGCAAGCAGCCGTTGACCAAACTGTTGCCAATGGTTGAGGCATGAGTGTGTGTAATTAAGCAACTGTGAGGAACATTATAAGGATGCTGGTAGTTGTGGACAAAGTCTGAGCAGCGCTCCACCATCATGTTATGACTGTAAGTCTTTTAGAGGTGGGAGGTTTGGGGAACAGAAAAGAAGGAGGGGGGATAGGGGAAAAAAATAAGGGGGAGGGGGGGGGGGAGGAGAGAGATAAGAACAAAAAAAAAAAGAAAAGAGAGAAAAGGAGAAGAGGGATAGAGAGCAGAAGGGAAAATTTAATTTTATTTTTTTCTTAAATAAATAAAAACAAATTCCATTTTCATTCTTTTTTCATAATTCTCTGAATCTTGGCTCTTATGCTTTCAGTGTCTTCTTATTTTTCAATAAAAAAATTTAGTTATTATTTTTTTAATTTTATTTTATTTTATAAATTTTTTTTTAATTTTTTTAAATATAAGACGATTGGGTTTATAAAATTACAAAAGAAAAAAGTAGAAAAAAATATTATTTCCGCTTTTCGGATAGAATTTAAAAATAAAATAATAAAAAAATAAAAAAAAAATTAAAAAAAAACAAACAAACTTAATTATTTCTTATTTAAATAATTAAAAAAAATAAAAGAAGGAAGAGAAAAAAAAAAAAAAAAAAAAAAAAAAAAAAAAAAATTAAAAAAATTTTATAAATTTTAAAATTAAAAATTTTTTTTTTTTTTTTTGCAACTATTCCAACAGAAAAAGAAAAGGGGCAAGACCTTCCAGCCCGGCTTTAAATAGGATTTAATTTGGGGGGTGTGTGTGTGTGTGTGTAAAGGGGGGGGGGGGGGGGGTAAATGAATAATAGCTGTTCAAGACATTAATCATTGTCCTGTTTGAATGCTTTCACCCCTGAAAACACATTGTCTTGAGCCCTCATGAGGAAGCCATATTGGATAGTGGTGCCAGTATTGTTTTGCAGGTTTCTTCATGTTTGCCAGCACCTCAGGTGCTTTGAGGCATTTTTTGTTCCGAAAGCAGGTAGTGTGGGGCTGGCGGTTTATGTTAAAATTGTATATCATTTTATTGTATATCATGAAACTAACAAGATTTACCAGGAACTCTACAATGAAACTAACAAAGCTAAGATCCCTCTTAGGCCAGTTACATGACTCACTACAGATCCTTTCCGCTTGACGTCATCACCATGCGCATCGCCATTTTTTGGGTTAAGCGGTCACAACGACCTACAAACCACCTGTGGATAGACATCATGTTTCTTCAGTATTCCTTTTCCAAGTTGTAAAACATTAATGATTCATTGCTGTGTTTTTCTACTGACCCCGAAGGTTTTTGTCCATTCCTGCCATACGTTTGAGCGAGGGCACGCAGACGGAAGATCTTTAGAGACAAAGACCGACATTGTGGCTAGCTCGGATTAACCGCAAAAACTCCCAGCCTTTAAAACACTCCGAAGTGTTCTCTGATCACTTCCTCACAGGTACGATGATATGTAGATCACGTCATAGTCTGTTTACATGTGGATTTATGCTTTTATAACAAGGGTTAGGGTAATGTGTATGTGTGTGGGTAATGTGGTCCCACCCTCACAGCTGATTAAATTTTCTTTTAGGTGTATGTACAACTATAATTTTAAACATTGTAAGAATAAGGAGAAACCTCGATCAGCAGACAAAGATAAGACATGGTAGGGGAAATAGTGTGGTTATAACTTAACTGTACGCAACAAATTACCATATTTATATCAACACGTCTGCTTGAGGAGACTGTGTTAACAATGTGCAAAGTAGCATCATGCTGACTAACCTTTGCAAGAAGAGTCCTCCTGTTGATGTTAGCATGACAAACGTCCATCATCCAACCACATACAAAACAACTGTTCGTTTTGAGGGATTTGTAAGCCTTCAGCTTTTATATGTTACCAGGTAATTAAAAATGTCTGCATAGGCAACTTCAGGGAAAGCGTTCCGGTCTCTCAACCACGCACTTGGGGGCAAAGTCGTCATTGTGGATCTCTGCCACCAATGAGTCCAAGTCTTTGGTCATGCCGTTCCTGAGATGCCGCATCCAAACTGACCCTGTACTTTATTTTGGTCTATTTAGAAAGCGACAAAGTCATGTTGCTGGAAAACTCTACATCAGTATTGCTACACATAACGTTGTTTACATCTTTTGACCCAAAAAATGGCAAACTGACCCCGACATTTGGGTATTAGTAGGCACAGTGGAAAGGGTCTATTAATATATTAATAAAGACAGTAACTGTGAGAATGTGTTGATTTAAAGCAGTTTTTATTCTAAATCTAATAATCCCTTTCATAACAGGAATATCAGCAATAACCCTATTGCGCACACTCATGGACAAATAACTGAAAATGCTCATATTCCGGTTTTTAAAAAACCTGAATAACTCCTTTTTCCAACCCGAATATTTGAAGAGTTCTTTTCCAAAACGAGTTTACCACCATTCAGAAAAAACAGAGTTAACTGCTTTTTGTCGCTGTCGGGTACAAACCTCCTATCTCCATTTGACATAATTAAAACCCTCCACATCATGTATTCATAAATAAATGTGTTCATAAATATTCATGTATATTAATATTAAATATTCATTAAATATTATTTATTTAATATTGAAAATATTTAATTAATTATATAATTATTTATAAACATTTACAATATATTTATAACATATTTTATTTATTATTATATATATTATTAAATACATTCTATTTTATATGAATATATAAAATAAATATATTATTATTTATAATATATTTAATTAATATTTAATATTAAATAGATAATATTCATTAAATATTAACATTATTAAATATTAAATATTCATGTATTCATAAATAAATAAATCATAATGTATTTTTTTATTTCAGTTCATTTCATGTGTGATTTGGTGAAAATATTCAAAAAGTAAATGAAGAGTTTATTTGCAGAAGCAGTTAACTCCGTTTTTTCTTTATGGTGGTTAACTCGTTTTGGAAAAGAACTCTTCATTTGGTCACGTAAACGTGTTTTGGAATAACTGTTGTAAGGAACGGTAAATTCTGCTCTGCGCATGTTCTATCTGCAAGGGCTTTTGGTCTTTTCAGTAGTCTACAAGAAGTACTTGTATGTGCAGAATCTAAAGGAAATACATAAGAAGAGCTAAACATGGCGAAACCATGGCTTGACATACAGAAATTGTCATACCAGTTGGCATCAGTGAACTTTATTACTGCAACCTGTTCCCATCAGTCCTGACTGCACACCTTCATCCAAAGTGTACAGAGGCTCTGGTGGAAATAGGAAGAGTGGATGTTGATGGCACAGCTCCATTTCCATTTCCCATATCCACTACATGTTCTCTCCTTCTATTAGTGAGGACCATGACGCACAGTGTCAAGTACTGAGTCAGTACAAAAGCGCAACCAAAGGCAACTGCTACCGGCCCTGGATTGTTCATCATTCCCTACTGCTGCTATTGTTGTTGCCTTGGATACAGGAAGCAGCAGAAATCCCACATATTTATGTCATGATGCCCGTGTGCTTTGGTTTGGGTTGGGATATTCCAGTTGATTCCAATGATCTTGTATATAAGAGTAACATCATGCTCACGCATGTAAACAGATTATTCCAAATCTTTCAGGAACTGGAATATTAACCATGACATATTGATGGCATGTAAACTTAGTCAGCGATGTCTACTGAAGTAATAGTTATAAATCTGTAAGTTGTTTACGGTTAGATCACTGAGTAAACTGACGGACTGTATGCTAACAGTAACAACAGGCTAACGCTGACTTGGAGTTCAAATATCTAAATTCACAGGCTGAGACCAGGATTACCTTATAAAATTACTGCATCAGTTAAATTTAACAAGTGGCTACAGTGTATGTCTTCCCCAGGAACAGTCATATGGCTGTCATACTGCGGCATTTACATGCTAAAAACTTAGCATTGCAACATTATGCATCCTTATTTTCCGTCATACATCACATTTACCTTGTTCGTGAGAAGAAAGCCAACTGTGGGTCCCATTTATTCCCAGACTGGATCGGAGCTCCCTCCAATAAAAAAAAAAAAAAAAAAGTAAGTTGTTTACCCCCATCTTACTCCAGTGCCGGTGTTGTGCGTAAAAAAAAAAGCCCCCCCTCTGCCATGGGGCTTGTCATTATAATTGCCAATAAAAGGGGGCCCTGCAGAAAAATTTTGGGAACAATCGCTTTAAAGAAAGAATGACATACTGGTTTGGATTTGAGTTACTCGTGACTGTATTAAAAAATGCAGAAACAAATGAATGTATTGCATGTACCAGTTGCCAAAATAGCAGATAGCCCCACATATGTCATTTTGCCACCCTCCATCCTATTAACACTCATTCATTTTCTTCTCCAGTTCTGCCCATCTTTGCTGCCAGACCTGACTGACAGCCTGCTGTGTTCTCTCATCTTCCTCCAGGTGGTCGACCAGACAGGTGACTCATCTGACATGGAAATCCACATCGACCTGTGGTTTCTTTTTCATAAGGACACCTTGAAGTGACAATGGGGAAAAAATATACATCTGTCCTTCAGATGCAATGACAGGAAAAGAAAAGAAAATTAAACCAATAGCAGTACGAACTCCTGGGCTTGGGGCAGTGTGAGATGAAGTAGTCTCGTAAGCGATGTAAGTGATTGGCCTTCAGAGCAAACTAATAAGTGCACAGCTGACCTTTCTGTTTCAAGTGTGGTGCCCATATGGCATTGAAGAATGAGTCTGAGTGCCAAAGTTAAATTTGATTGGCCAACAAACAAATAAGAATCAAGTTCCAAATGCTCCATATTTAGATAAATGTACTGGTGATGTTGATTTAAAAACTCTCCTCTTTCAACAGCTGTAATTAATCAGCACTCATACATAAAGATATGCAAAGCAGAGGTCTGTTGGCACCCCTGAGCATTGTGTTTCTCAGGAATAGAAATGTGTTGCTCTGTGGGGTAAATTGTGTTGGATAGTTTACTCTTTAGGTTATCTACAGAAGTTTTCCCAGCATTTATATCCCGTTCAGGAGGTTTACATCCAGCTACAAAATGTACTGTTTATTCTAGGGTTCTATACAGCAAATCTACAAGTGAACAATAAAAACATTATCTTATTTTTAAGAGATCACTGTCACTTACTATTTTACTAAGGGACCTCATTTTTTTTTTTTTTCTTTTTTTTTTCCAAGAGGCAAACTGAAGCCCCGGAAATAACCTTAAAAATTGTTGTTCACTCCTCATCCACTAGGGGCTGGCTTCAAAACAGAGCAAATCCCCACAGACTCCCATGTTAAAAAGGACAACTTCACAGCAGACATAAACATGTTTATAACATGGTTAAAAAAATAGTTTTAGATTGAATAGGTAAAGTTTAACTCCATGTCTTACCTTTAGCCTGGCGTTTTTATTTGTTCACTCCAGATTAGCTCGGTCAGCATTTGGCTTTGCTGTCAGTCATTTGCCCTGAAGCTCGGAGAAACTCTTTGGGAGTTTTGTTCGTTGGGTGTTGCCTTTATGATGTTTTATCTACACTGCCTGGCCAAAAAAAGTTGCCACCTTGATTTACAGTAACTAAGCAAATGGGTATGAGCCTCCTATACTGCATTGCCGATTATCTTTCAGCTGGCAACAAGTTATTTAACCCCAACTGGTGCAATGAGTTGCTTCTCATTTCCTAAACAACCATGTCAAAAAACACACCCTGTGGTTGTAGGTCTGTCTGAGAAGCGTCAAATCATTGGCATGCATCAAGCAGAGAAAACATCCAAGGAGATTACAGAAACTACAAAAATTGGGTTAAGAACTGTCCAACACATTAATAAAAACTTTCCGGCCTTCCTCAAAGAAGGCCGGAAAGGCAGATGAAGTGATGCAGTCATCATGCTTAGTGCTGACAAGCCTGTGGGGGCAGTGTTATGATCTGGGGTTTGCTGCAGTTGCTCAGGTCTAGGTTCAGCAACAGTATGTGCGCAAAGAATGAGGTCACCTGACTACCTGCATATACTGAATGACCAGGTTATTCCATCAATGGACTTTTTCTTCCCTGATGGCACAGGCATATTCCAAGATGAGAGTGCCAGAATTCATCAGGCTCAAATTGTGAAAGACTAGTTAAGGGGGCATGAGACATCATTTTCACACATGGATTGGCCACCATAGAGTCCAGACCTGAACCCCATTGAGGATCTTTGGGATGTGTTGGGGAAGGCTGTGGCCAGCGGTCAGACTCTGTTATCATCGATGCAAGATCTTGGTGAAAAATTAATGCAACACTGGATGGAAATAAATCTTGTGACATTGCAGAAGCTTATCGAAACAATGCCACAGCGAATGCGTGCCGTAATCATAACTAAAGGCAGTCCAACAAATTATTAGAGTGCATGACCTTTTTTTTGGTGGCATTTTTTTTTTTATGGCCCAAGCAGTGTATTGATACATTCATTTTATACCAATACCAATACCAACTTTATTTCTAGAGCACTTTCACCACAGCAAACACTGCATACAAAGTGCTGTACAATGAAACACACATAATACTTTAGAATAGATTTCAGAAACATTTTAGTCATCCATCAACTGATGTTGACAAAAGTAATATGCAAATTGATGTTATGTTGTTTTTGAATGATGTTGTTGGGGGAGTGGGTAGTGCAATGTTGCGGCTTTAGCACGGTGGACCCGGGTTCGAGTCCCCAACACGGCACCCAGGTGAACCATCATGGGCCTCTGAGCAAGGTCCTTAACCTCCACCAACTCCTCCCTGGGCACTGCAATTCACTGCCCACTGCTCTCAGGTTAAACTTGAGATTGGTTAAATGCAGCAAATGAATTTCCCAATTGAGATTGATAAATTGTTATTATTATTATTTACTAATAAAGGTTTGAGGTCCCACATACATTTTTAAATAAATGAAAATGAAATGAAATGAAAATGAAAATCAGGCAGACTGAAAATAGTGAAAAATAGCTTTGAGTTTTAAGAGTCAATGGCAATACCTTGGATTATAATTATTAAAATAAATGTTTACCACATTTGGTTATAAAGACATTTATAGATGATTCTTATTCAAACAACAATCATTGCAACTTCTATAATGCTGTGTCACCCACTTAAAGAAACACTATAAAAAGTATTGATGTTGGAGTTTAAAATTCTCTATGATGCAAAAAACAAAAAGAAAAACACATAACTCAGTAAATATCTACTTTATCCGATCTCAAGTTAGTGCTTCACAGTCAGCTCCCACAAGGAAGAACCTGAAAAATTTCCCTCATGCAGGACTACTGCAGGATGCAAAGATGTTTTTGCTTGCAGTTGCTTGCAACACTGCCTTCCACTTATAAATGAGAACTCATGATAAGGTACATTTAGAAAAAGTGGATCCTCTGTTTGTTTGCTAGTTTAAAATTGATGGGCCTCTTAATATCACCCTCTCCCCAAAAGCTGCCTCTATATCAACTGAAGCTTATGGATAAACTCGTGATGAAATACATGTATGTGTGGGAGCAGCCGGAGGCAAGGGTGTGCTGGAAGGTAGGTGATACAGGCATAAGGAACTGAGGGATGCTGAACGTAGATATTTTTTCCCCCTCACCCTTCCCCTCTCTGTTTCTTATTCCATTTTTAAGTCTTCAAAGCGCATATTCCAGGAAGGTGCAGGGTTGGTGGCAGGTGGGTTTTTCTAAGTTTTTTTTTCTTCATGTTGTCAGTATCATAAAAAGGGATGCTGGCAGGTAGTGTCTGAGGGCACACTAATAAGGTTCACATCCACATGTTATACTGTACGCCAAATCTATGCTTGTGAATCTGAAAACAGAAGTGAACATGGCAATTTCAGCACCTCTGCAGTGAGTGTTTCAAAGCCTAAAATCCTGAATACAAAATGGGTTTAAGATTCTCAGATAGGCAAGGATGAAGTGTCAAAGTACTGTATATTAATACAAAATCAATACATATGTTGAGCAAACCTGAGAAGTTCTTTGTCAGGTGACAACGGTTTTTACATACAGTGTCACTGTCTTTTTACGAACTCGAGGACAAGTTGTGCAGATCTGTGTTTGCAAGTGCATAACAGGCACGATGAGGAAGCTAGCACGTCTGGCGTAAAATACAGAATTTGACATGTCAGAATGTAAATTCTACCCAGTATTTCTGTATGTGTGACTATCAGTGTTTGCTGCTTTCAAGCAAGTGTGACTTCAGTCTTGATTCAGGAAAACCTGAATCCTTGCACTGTAACATTGGTAAGGCAAAAGCCATTGAAGCAACACCACCAAAATGCAACAAACTTAATCTGACACTTTTACTGGCATCAACTGGTTGACCATCCACATCTGTTCAAGCCAACAAAGACAAAACAACTAAAATTAAATACAGTGCAAGCAGACTGCCAGCCACAAGCCATCATTCGCTATTTTTCAGTCCCATTAGTGATGACAAAAGTAAACCATAATAAGTAAAATGATGTAATTCCCAGCAATGAATAACCTTTTTATAGTGAAGCAAAGAGGTTTCAGATCTGACCCTGATATAGTCACACTCTAAAAGAGTATTTGGGCTGTAGTTGATATGAAAGACTTACTTAATTGATCTAACTTAATCATTTTGGTTTGGTGATGACATTTTACTCTCGAGTCGAATAAAAAAAACCACACTTAGAATCTAAATTATTTTTTTACATTCACTCAATGTAAATTTAATTCTTGGAACTTCAGCGTGCATGAAAAAAATGGGGCAGGATTATTTTCAAAACTCAGTGGCCCTCATTTATCAAACAATTTTACAACAAAAATCTGTATATACAACCATTTCCACGCAAGACTCTGTATTTATCAATTTGGACGTGATTGTAAGATAAATCTCATGACAGCTCTGAGTTTGTGTACGCAAATTTGAGTCAGTGACGATTTGCAGTGCAGCACAGCAGATCATGAAAATATTTATTGATCAGATCTCAGACTGTCATTTAATCATAAGTATTCACAAATCCAGCAATAAGAATGAACCCATTTGCAAAGAAAAGAAAAAGGGAAAAAAGGGAATGTAGAATGTATTCCCCAAAATGACAAAAATAGCTGTAACTGAATTGTATTCCTCCTTTTATCTCAACAAATTATTGAAATAATTAACATATAGTTCTAGGAGACAAATGCTTTGCACTCTTGGTGCATCTCATCACCCCGCTGGTAAACCTGCCACAGAGTAGGAGTGCAGGTAGACATCAGTGCGCATACTCGCGTGCGAGCCAAGGTGAAGCGCTGCTTCGGGCTGCAGGAAGGGAAGTAGAAATGTGACGGACCAGTGGGTACTGTGCAGTGCTGCACGGCATCGCTCTGACAGCAGATGGAGAGTTTTGAGAGTTTTTGAAACTCTAAAACTAGTCCATGCATTCATCTTCAGTCGGCTTGACTACTGTAACAGCGTCTTTACTGGTCTTCCTAAAAAATCAGTTAAACAGCTGCAGCTCATTCAGAACTCTGCTGCCCGAGTTCTCACAAAGACCAGAAAAGTGGACCACATCAGTCCAGTTCTGAGGTCTTTACACTGGCTGCCGGTCCATCAGAGAATAGACTTTAAAGTTCTGCTGCTGGTCTATAAAGCTCTGAATGGTTTAGGCCCAAAATACATCAGTGACCTCTTGACCCAGTATGAACCTACTAGACCCCTCAGGTCATCTGGATCCGGCCTTTTATCAGTTCCCAGAGTCAAAACCAGACATGGAGAAGCTGCGTTCAGCTTCTATGCTCCACATGTCTGGAACAAACTCCCAGAACGTCTCAGATCAGCTGAAACACTTAGTTTATTTGAATCCAGGCTGAAGACCCACCTGTTCTCAGCTGCATTTACGTAGATTTTATTCAAAAGTTAAAATCCGCACGTCTCTGTATTCTCTCTTTTTAATCTTAAATGCTTTTAATTTTGAATCATGCTTCTAATTGTTTTTTTCTCTCCCTTTTGCTTATAATGTTTTATGTAAAGCACTTTGAATTGTTCTGTACATGAAATGTGATATACAAATAAACTTGCCTTGCCTTGCTTGCACCGGGAGCCGCTCTGTAGCCCCCACTGGAGATATGGAGGAGACAGGAGCTGATTTGCATTTCTAGTTTTATTTCTATTTATCCCATTCCCATTGAGACAGCAGTCTCTTTTTCAAGGGAGACCTGTTTACCTAATGTACATGTCTTTAGATGGTGGGAGGAAGCCAGAGTACCCGAAGAGAACCCACGCATATACAGGGAGAACATGCAAACTCCACACAGGAAGGCCGCTGTTCTAATAAGTAATCTATACCTTAAAGTTGTATAAGTGCTCAATCAGACTGTTTCTTAGCTTAGCTAATGCAAGTCATCTTTTCTTCTGTCCCTGTCTGGGTCAGGTTTGGATCCGACCGGCCTCCACCTGTCAGTGCGCCGCGGTTGGACTCATAATAGGTGTGGGCCAGTGAAACAGCCTTAGGTGGTGAGATTCATATTATTTGACATGGACATATGAACATGGTTCACAAAACATACTGTATTTCAAGTGCTGTCAACATCGATTTGAGAGGTGTGTGGAAAGAATTGAACTTGGGAAAATGTATGAATAATTTTAAATTGTTGCATGACAGTATGTTTTTGTCTGCTGAAAACGGCATGCAGTTGTGTTTTAATTTGAAATTACCTCCTCGTTGGAATATAAAATAAATTGTGATGATAAGGAAAAAGAAATAAAGTACATTCAGATAACTGCTAACATACACTCACCAGCAAATTTACCTGTTCAGTTGCTTAAATAAAAACCATAATCCGTGGCAACAAATTACTGTATTTGTCTGAGTATTTCAGAAAGTGCTGAGCTATGCAGGGTTTGGAGAGAATGGTCCAAAAATATCCAGTAAGCAACACTTGAAAAACAACAAATGGATTGTTGAGATAGAGTCAGAGGAAAATGGGCATACTGGTTCAAGATGATAGAACAGCAACAGTTACTCAAGCAACCACTGGTTCCACCCAAAGTGGATTCCATCTGTGGACTCACAGCACTTTCAATCTTGTACAAAATCTGAATTAAAGCAGGTTTAAAGTAGTGTTTTTGTTTGTTTGTTTTTTTTAAATTGTTTTTTTGTTTCCATTTTGTTTATACAGTATATTATGGTCAAGGGTTACCAAGGGGAGTTTGGATGTATCTATGTATCATCTCACAATTACAAAAATTCTCAGCAACCAGGAAAAATTGCAATTTTCACCATATTATTGGGATAAAATATTGTATACATAAGATGTTAAAAAAAAAAAAAAAAAACTCTGTAAAAACTTTAGGAATGTAAACAGGAGTATAATGGGAAAGTTTAGTCTGTATAAATGCTGAAGAGATATTTGACTCAGAATATTCCAAAGGTTTTAGGATCATAATTATAATGGGTCTCCTGTTTCCTGTTAAATTCTTTTGTTAATTTTCTGTCCACCACACCTGGTCTCAATTGTCACACCGTCCTTATTTGGTCATTTTCCGTCATTGCTTATACTGTATATTCCCATCTTTTTTTCCCCTCCCCGTCATCCTCAGTGTCCCCTGTTAGTATTAGTCCATGTCTCATTTGTCTTTTTTTTTTTAGTCCAGTGTTCCTTATCTTTTGTTATCTTTTATTAGGCTTGAATCTAACACCCGCATGTCTTCCCCCCATCATTACGGCCCTCGTCCTCTGTGTGCTGACATTTGACATCATATCCAATCAAATCCATTGGAACAATGAAACCGAAGATGCAAAACGCATTCAAACTGACAAATGTACAACACAGCATGTGCAAGACTTTCATCTGAATGTTAACACATGCAGCCACATGTACTGCTAACTGTTCTGAAAGCATTAGGAGTCCAGTCTTACAATGGCAAGCTGGACCTACTGCAGTAACCAGGCAGTATATCAGCTGGTTTGCATGTAAAATCAATGATAACCTTAAATGATGATATATTCACAGCGGAAGAGGGAGATTTGTTTATTTTTCAACAACAGAAATTAACTCACATTTAAAAAGAAAAGACAACAAGGTATTTACTGTGATCATGTCATTGTAATGCAAAAGGATAAAAGGGATTTTGCAAGTGACCATAATGAACTTTCATTAGAAATGTATTTTCTTATTAACATTTAGGCTTTTTGGATATAAAACTGACACTAAGAGGGTTGGTACGGCTAAGCCAAAAACAAAAATGAAAGTCTCTGGAGGAATAATTTCTCAAAAAAAAAAAAAAGAACCTGTTGGTTGAAAATACAATAAAAAGATAAGGTACCAATCCTGTTGAATCACCATTGCTATTATTATCCAATTCAAATCTCAAAAGGCTTCAGGGTAAATTGTGATGTGATTACTGACATTTTAAGCTTCTTATGTAGTTTATGCTGCTCTTGTTTTCAATAATTCCTTTAATGCATTCACTCTGCACAACATTTGTTTATCTGAGTCAGCAAACAAGTAAATAAAGAAAATAATTAAATAAGAAATTCCACTTCTTGACTTTAGCGAGACGCATCTTGTCACGGATTGTCTCCTAGCTGCAGTGTTTGGCAAGTTCAGCCGGATGAAATCCCTGTCAGCTGTGTCACCTTATTCTTGGCCAACCCCAGAATCCCTCTGAATTGTATGAACACAAAGCCGTTATGAATTTGTCACCTCCTGTCATTTTATCTCAGGCTGCAGGCAGTCTTGCCGCACAAAGCTGCACAGCAACAAGCAGTGCTCAGCCAGGTTTTTCTTTTTTTTCTTCCTATTGCCTTTCTCTAAAAAACTAAAAGGGTATTCTCAATGTTATCGGGAAATTATTCAGAACAGAACGTAGGTTCTTCATATCTCCCAATGTTGAAAGCCACTTTTCTTTCTAAGTCTGCACCGTCTTCGTAAGCCCTCTTGCCCAATTAGCCGTCCTTAAGCCTTTGTACATGTTGGACAAAAGGAAAGGCGAATGTTAAATGGACTGATTACACCGTGGTAATTATGAGACTTTCAGAAGCACATGTCATCTCTTCTTTTCTCGACCAAAGCTGTAGTGTCACAAAGTAGACATTGAGTCGGTCATTTAAACACAGTACATTGCAGGATTAGGCTCCAGCTACAATAGTATATTTTAGCTTTCAAAGATCAAGACATAATAAGCTTAGGATTGAAGAAGTCCCATCAAGATTATTATTTTTCTTTTCTATTTTAAGGCAATTAAGACTCTTCTACATTTTCCATCCTTTTCAGTTCAGTGTAAAATCTCATGAAGGCATCATGTGTATGAACATAATAACTAATTGCCTTCCCCCCCATGTGTTACAGCAGCTTTCATAGAACCAATGATGCACAGTAGTGATGATAGTGGTGACCTTTCACAGATATAGAATTACAGTATTTCATGGAAAAATACAAATAAACTACAGAGATTTAAATGTATACATATGGTTAAAATAGTACAAAAAACCTATTAGAGTATCAAAACAATAAAACCCAGTTGATCAAATAAAAGCTTGTTTAAAAGTTAATTCTTAGACTGCTTTTTAAATACATTGTTTGCAAATGGAAGGAGGAGGAGAGATCCAAACCCTTGCAGCTACAGCTTTGAAAGAGCAATGCCTTTCGCATTTTGTCTGACTTTTTAGTGACCCAGCGTCCAACTTTGGGTGATTTTGACGCCAAAATCGCGTTTGGTGGACAGTGCCGGTGAAATCTTTTGGTGCTAAGTTTCATATTGGACCACTTTTCTGGACCCATTGGCTAAAGAATTGTGACGTTGCCATCGGATGTGGGCTATAATTAAATTTCAGAACTAATAAAACGAATAAACCATATAAACCAGGCCGGACCTCAGCCGGAGTCGTTCACACCGGTGAGGCTGACTGGCCTCTTCCGTGCAGCATTTTTGTGCACGTCTCTGACTTCGGTTTTTAAGCTGCCAAACAGTATCTCTTTAATCTTTCCCACCTCACAAATGAGGAATTCTGTCTTGACCCCCCCGCCCCAAAAGTTTCTTTACTGGCAGAATCTCTCCTCTCCATGGTCAAACCTCGCTGGGTGAAGCCTCATCATTATGCATGTTTAAAGGCGTATCCCTGAGCGTGACGCTTAAATGACGATGGATTTCAGCTGTGGAATTTATCAAGACTTTTGTTTGTACGACAAGATTGATCCGATACGAATGTTTTAATAAATCACACGTGGGTCCAGTCGTACGACCATTTTTACGATCAGATGTGCGACCATTCTTTTGATAAATGAGGGCCAATGTCTTTGGCATGAGAAACCGCATACCTTGTGGGTCCTTATGACATTTTCTTCTGCCACCCTGCCATGTTTGTCATATGCTGCCGAGGACCATGTTATTTTGCTGTTTTTGGAAAGAAAAGTCTCTTCTTTCAGCTTCAGGGATTTTTCTCCTTCTGGAGATGGTTCTTCTTGCATGGGTTGTATTCCTCCTCATCTTCTTCTGAAACATCCTCCACTTCCCCATCTCAATCAGAGTTTTCTTGCTGGACATCTGAAAAAAGCTCTAGGGCCTGTTCCAAGTTGTAAAGCACAGTCATGACTTCAGCAGAAAGAGAATTTTGGGCACTGTCATCTGCAAGACCTTTATAACCTCTGATAATCCACTGACAAAGGAGCAATATTGTTTGATTTGGGTCAGATCAAAGGCAGTGCAGTTCATGAGAAGACCACCTGACTTGTCTTATTTACATCTGCTACTGATTAATCTGAGACAAAACTAAAACATTCTCGCATTCTGTGGCGTTAAACTAACTCTGTGACTTTGATTTCAACTGAATTTGACTGATGGGCCATTTTGACCCCAAGGCGATCTTTGTACCTTTTATTGTACGGCTTACATGGAAATGTGAATAAAGGCAACAATTCACTTTTGTAATATTTGGGTCAATCTAGGAAAAGTCATCAAATTTCAAGTTGAAAAAGGTAACACTTTACAATAA